>CM049839.1:8553209-9060709 GCA_027422415.1 Schizothorax lantsangensis | reverse complement strand
TATAATATATTATTTATTAAGTAACAAAAAATGTATGGTTTTAGTTTTACTTAACTATAATGACTATAACTATAAGACATGTATAATGTTACAAAATATTTATGTTTCAAATAAATGCTGTTCTTTTAAAGTTTCTATTTATCAAAGAATCCTGGAGAGAAAAAAACACTTAAATTTACACACTGTAAATACACAATTGTATTCAAGATTAAGAATAAGAAGAAATGTTTCTTGAGCAGCAAATCAGCATATTATATTTGTTTCTGAAGGATCATGTGACACTGTAATTTCAGCTTTGCATCATAGGAATAAATTATATTTATATTTAAATATATTAAAATAGAAAACAGTTATTTGAAATTGCAATAATATTTCACAATTTTACTGTTTTACTGAAATAGTGATCGCCTTGTTGACGCCTTTACATTATAACATATTTCATAACATAAAGTTAATACTTATCTAGATTACTAAGATAGATAAGTTACTACTTATCTACTAAATATGCCTTGTGTAATATTGCTGCAGGTGGGAGCAGAACCCGTGGACGTCGTGTTCGGTGTCGTGTGGAGGAGGCTCTCAGGAGAGAAGCGTGGTGTGTGTCGAGGAGGACGTCCACGGGCAGATCGTGCAGGTGGAGGAGTGGAAGTGTACACACTCCCCTCGACCAATCAACAAACAGAGCTGCAACACCTTTGAGTGTCCGCAGTGGATGGCCATGGAGTGGTCTCAGGTGAGTGACCTTTACTGACCTCTTCTTCCATTTCTGATGACCACTGACCATCTAAAGCTCTGTTCTACAAACTAGTGAATTGATTCTGTGCCCTAAACCAAATAAAATCACGTACGTGACTGAATTGAAACACTGTTCATAGGCAGCATCTCTGTTCATGATGAACTGATTTAATGCTCAAATTTAATTTTTTGTTTTGTTTTGTTTGAAAGAAATTAATATAATACAGCAAAGGCATATTTAATTAAAAGTGACATTATAGATAGTTTTCACAAAAATAGTAAGCAGCACAGTTGTTTTCAACTGATGATAAACAGTAAAGCAGATTATTTTGGTATCACTGAGATGCTATTTTTAGTTTTTATTAATGTTTTTATTTGTTTTTATTTTATATTTTCTTTTTCATTTTAATTTTAGTTAAAGTTAAAGTTTTAGTAATTTAGTTGTGTGTCATTTTTAATAAGAAATATTTATTGAGCACCAAATCAGTGTATTAGAATGATTTCTGAATATTATCTAATAAAAAATATCTAATATAACATATAACATATATTATATCATATTAGAATTATAATATATGATAATATATGATTTCTGAAGGATTATGTGACACTGGAGACTGGAGTAATGGCTGCTGAAAATTCAGCTTATTTTATATTTTAAAATATATTTAAATAGCAAACATAATACATAATATAATATTTCAAAATATTACTGTTTTTCCTTTATTTTTGAACAAATAAAGGCAGCCATGGTGAGCAAAAGAGACTTCTTTCAAAGTCATTTAAAAAAAACACGTTTATTTTCACATATTTTTCACTTCATTCTTGGCGTAATAGGTGCAAATTTCAATGAAATGTAAAAGTTTATAGTGCTTTCACAGTACATATTGACTGTAATCCCTTACCAAAAAGTAGCATACTTCAAGTTTATTTTATTAAGTATACTTAAGTAAAGTTCAAGTATATTTTAAGTATACTTTATGTAGTAAGTATACACACATCAGTGTACTAGTAGTATACTTAGTAAGTGTACTGTTTCAATACTCCTTCAGACTAAATTGTCCTACTTTCTAGTATATAAAAGTATACTTTAAGTATAACAGTAGTAAACTTTGAGTACACGACTAGTTTACATCTATGTTTTTAGCTTGTACTGCAACTATACTAAAAGTGAACTTATAGGTATACTGATAGTTTACTAATTAAATACTTGTAGTAGCTTTTTAGTACACTTTGAAGTATAGTCTCAGTAAACTACTAGTTTAGTAGTTTTATACTGCAAGTGTACTCGTAAGTTTTCTTTAAGTGAAATTTACATCATACTTTAAGTATACTACTATCTCCCTATTTAGGTGTTAATTTGTATATATTTTGTTATATGAATATCTGAACATACAAAACATCAAAAGAAAGAACAGAGTATCTGCTTGTAAACAAAAACATTTTATTCTAGCTTCATGTATTTTTTTTTTCATTTCAATTTATTCATTTATTTTTGTGTATGCTGGTCTTGCTGTAAAACCAATTGCCCTTAGGGGACATAAAGAAAGAAAGAAAGAAAGAATTATTTTTTAAAACACTTGAATGTGGGTAAGTTTCATAAATAAAAATGAAAGAAATAAACAACATTTTGAACAAAAAGCTGAAAAAAGACTATGAATTGGATTCAGAATGATAATCAAAACGTAGATGGAGTCGATCAACACCCCAGAGATTGACAGTCATTATTACCTCTTCATTGGTCGACATTTTATTCCATAAAGTTACACAGTTTTGATGCTGTTTTATGTCTGATGATCATGTTATATTACATGTGGAAGCATCTGTTGTTGTTTTTTTTCTTCTTCACTTGTGTTTTTTAGAAATTCTGTACAGAAGATGAGTATAGCGCCTCCTACCATATAACAATGAAAACACGGATTCTAGGAGCACAAGTATAGCTCAAATATATTTAGACTTTTTAAAAGTATAAGTCAAGTATACTTAAATGTCATAATTTAAGTATATTTCTGAGAAGTACATAAAAAGTAGACTAAAAGTAGACTTTCCTATTTTCCTTTTTCGTAAGGGATATGATCACTTATCAGCATGTCTGAACTGCTCCATGTATTTGTTTGTGTTTTTGTATCTGTGTCATCCAGTGCACGGTCACCTGCGGCCCAGGTTTGCGGTACAGAGTGGTGCTGTGTGTGGATCACAGTGGACAACATACTGGCGGCTGCAATCCTCAGCTCAAACCCCATATCAAAGAGGACTGCCTGGTCCCCGTCGCCTGCCACAAACCACGAGGTACAAACAACAAAATCCACAATCGAGTGAGCTACCCTGCTGACTACTGTCTACATAAGTCAGCATCCTCACTGAAATAGAACCTTATACAGTATGTGGATTTGAAGCAGGAACTGCACATGTGAAATTATTTAATTCCGACTAATTTCGATGTTAGCGTGTTGCTAAGCTAACGACGTAATGCTCTAATACAGCTGTTTTCAACTGTTCTGACTCCAAGGCCCAGCCTCTCATTGTCAAAGACAATATTTGAAGGCCCTTAAAAATATTTCTAATACTTATTTAAAGAAACTAGGAGTGGCCATTTCAATTAGATTAAATAAATAGTTAAATAATCAATTATTTATAATAATGATATTTAATTAAAATGATTAAAATAATATTTAGAAATATTTCTAATAATTTCATAATGACATAATTCCAGAAGTGAATGTTCTTCATGGTGTAAACTTTTTATTATCCATGAATTTACACAGCTTTTCAAGTCATTTGTGATTACAGTGTTTTATTTTATTTTTTATTTTATTTTTTTATTAAATTTTATTAAATTTTGTTATTTTAAATAAATAGCAATATAAATATAAATTGTAATTTCTATCTGATAACAGCTTGACAAAGTTAGAAAATGTATATTCATTAATAGAAATGTTTTTTTGTTTGTTTGTTTGTTTGTTTTTTCACCCACATTTTATTCATTTTCATGACTTTCATGACCAGGTCTAGAAATCACACATTTATGAATCCTTTATATATCTAGGTTTTCAAAGACTCTAAAAACCCTTGGTTTAAAAATGACAGTTGTTGAGGGAACAAATTAAAATATGAAATATTTCTCTAACATTTTTTAGGGGTGACCCCGAATAGTCGACGATTCGATGCTTCGATAGGAGGAGCCTGATTCGACTCCCAATCTCACAGTCGAATATTCGCGGGTGTTATGATCATGCCATTTTGGCTAAATGGAGGTGCTCAAATATTTGATTTCACATAAAACTACAGTTTTCTCCCAATAAGTTAATATACAGCCTATTAAAATAATGCTGTAAATAAGAATCTGAAAAGAAAGAAGCTTCAAATAAATATTTTAACATGCATGAATAAATCCAACCACCCCTATAGATTGAAGTTTCACTTTCCATAATCCTTGACAGACAGAGGATCAGCAGGGATTTAAATCTTTAACAGGACTCAAATTGACACAGACAGAGTGAAATACTGGATTTTTTTCGATCAGGTAGGGTACAACTTACTGATTTCAAAACATTTCAGCTGGTTTATGTGTATATTGTGTATATATTATTTATCTCGTGCTGCAGTAAAGCGCTTCATTGTAGTACTACGGTGATGATCTCTTCAGCGCGCGCAGCGTGTGAGCAGGACAAACAACAATGCAGAATATTAATAACTATGACCGGGACTGTCATATACATAACATCATAACGAGAACACTATTATAATAAAACGCTGTGAAGTTTTAGAGTTTAGCTGACGTGTTTCTGCACGTTGTTGCGTGAAGAACACGTCCACAAAATGAGTTCATTCAGAGCCGCACAGACACGTTCACTTCTGCACTCGGGGCATTTTGTGCAGATAGCCTATAAGTCGTAATATAACGTTATGTTGTATAAATTCTATATGAGATAAATGATGAGTTAAATACCATTGATTAAAAACCTGCTATCAAAAGCTTCATTCTACTGGTCATCTTCAGCGCGCACAGCTCAAAACAGAAAAACATTAATAACTGTCATACATAACGTTATAATGAGAGCACTATTGTAAAAAAAAATGTTGTGAATTCTTAGGGTTTGGCTAACGTTTAATGTTAACTATATTTTAATCAAAACCTAAAACATTATTTACCCCGCTTGTATCTGCGAGGTGTCCATTACACATTTTCCCTGTTTGTTAACGTCAGTAATTATGACTGTGTCTGACTGGACTCTTGGTAATGTATTTTGACCACGCCCCCAAACATATGATTCGACTATCAGTCGAATCTCGGCAAGATTCGAAAATTCCGATTCGACTATGAAAATCCTTAGCCGGGGACACCCCTAACATTTTTCATTGACCTTGTCACAATGCCTTCTAGGATAGCCTTCTTGGTGAAATATTCATTCAGTGCTGACTTCTTTCTCTCGTAAGTTCCTTTGGTTTTTTGACAAATCAAACAATGCAATACTGTGATTCATCGTAGCTGGATAATTTCGTTCAAGGCTTTGAACTCTTTATGGAAGAATTTTCTGAAATGCCTTCAGAGACAATAAATGGGAAATAAATCTGGAGCCAAGGCCGCTGATAAAGTGAGCAGTCACTGCTGAGCTCCATTCATCTACTAATAAAAACTAACATTAAAACATTGATATGATTAAAATGCTGTTAGAACTTATTTGTTTCAGGGAGGCATTTAAAGTCTCTCTTCCAAAACCTAGTAATAAAATTACGCTGCCCTTTAAGGAACCCCATTTTGCAGCATTGCGTGTATCTATCACAGAGAATATAATGATAATGTGCACTGAAAAAAATCCATCCGAGATAGTGAACTGCAGGGAAGAAACGTTTATCATTTATGTAATTTGTATTTGAGTGAGGTACAGAATTGCTGACTGTGTAGAGTCTTCATCTCAGTGTAGGATGTTGCCTATGTAGGCAGCAGTGAAGCTCACTAGACTTTGGAACACAGCCACAGCAGACTCCATTAGGGAACAGTCCGAGCCCACAGCTGTCAGACAGGAGAGAGGAGTGTGTGCCACAGACACGCTCATGAAATAATGTGTGATGTGAATATGAAATGCTCCATAAGTGTAGACAGACACCGTGAGCTCACGGAGAGTCAGTCACGGTGTGTTTTAGAGCTCTTTCTTGCTGTGGAGATAATTAATATCTGAGACTTCTCCCTGTCTGTCACTTTATTTTCCTGTCAGGTCCCTGTTACTTCTGACATTTTTTTCTTTCAGTGTTTTTCCCGTAGGAGAAAACATGAGAATCTCTTTTGAATTCTCATTATGATCTCTGTTATTTTCCCTAGCCCCAGTGAAGTAAAGTAAAATTAGTCAATAACTACAGTTCACGTCTTCATATCAGAAATTAATTAAACAAGATTTCATTTCACAAGAAAATAAATGAAAATAATTAAAATGTCATTAGAAAGAGTACAGAGCTATTAGAATGTTAATGCAGTTGTTGATTTTGCATAATGAATTCTGAAAGGCTAAATTAATTGTGATTGATTTTATTATTATTGAATGGATTTATGGTTATGAATGTGTTTGTATTATTTATGTGACAAAATGTTAAAACAAATTAATTCAACAAGTGGTTCAGTATGTACGGAGCCCCGCACATGACATGCAAGAAAAAAATTGTAGGCTAAATCGTGCGCACAATTTACTATTTCGTTCCCTCGATTTATAAATTGTGCGCACGATTTACTATTTCGTTCCCTCGATTTATAAATTGTGCGCACAATTTACTATTTCGTTCCCTCGATTTATAAATTGTGCGCACGATTTAGCAAATCGAGGGAATGAAATGATAATCGTGTGCATGTTTTAGTAAATCGTGCTTACAATTTATTATTTTTTTTTGCATGTCATGTGTGGGGCTCCGTAAGTATGAGTCAGTGATCCACAATGTTCATAAATATAATTCATAAGTATTTTAACAACATTTTCTTTTCACTTCATTCATACATTTGGATATATATATAATTTTACATTTCGTGTTTTTGCATTTTATGTTCTTACATGAATATTCACGTAAATGTATTTTATTTTACTTTTATAGCTCTGTACTCGTCAACTATGTTTTTTTTTTTTTTTTTTTTTCCTAACATTATAGCTCTGTACTCTTGTCAGCACTTTATTATTTTATTGTATTTTATTTTATAAAATTTTATTTTATTTTTATCCTAACATTATTGCGCTGCACTCTTGTCAACCTTTTTATTTTATTTTTATTATATTTTTTTATTTAATTTTATTTAATTTTATTTTTTCCTAACACTATAGCTCTCTAATCTTGTCAGCACTTTATTTTATTGTATTATATTTTATTTTATTATTTTTTTTTTTATCCTAACATTATTGCTCTACATTCTTGTCAACCTATTTTATTTTATTTTATTTTATTTTATTTTTATTATATTTTTCTTTAATTGATCCAAAGCTATTTTTGGAGAAACGTCTAAGTTGAAGCATGACTGAGAACTCTTTGAAAGAGCAACCTCGGTTAAATAACATTTTTTTCATCTGGGTCTCTTCGTGTGACCGTGTCTTTTCTCACTTAAATACGTTACGTCTTTTTGGCAAGACACTCTTGTCATGAAGTCTTGTGTAATTAGTTCAAGTGATTTTTCTGAGTACATGAATAAATTGCACTTTTTTTCATGCCAAGTCATGCCAAACATAGTCCCGTCTGCTCATGAATCAAACTTCCTTATTCGAGACAGAAGACTTGTGAGTTCAGGCACATAACAGGAGGTGTTTGTCATCTAGACGTCTAACACTTTTCCTCCTCACACGTGTTTTACATTTACAAGCTTTGTTAAATCCTCCAAATTTTCATTGAAGGAATACTTCACCCAAAAATGAAAATTCTGTCATAATTGAATCACCATAATGTCATTCCAAACCCAAAGAGCAACTTGAAGATCCCTTATAATTCTCCTTTGTGTTACACTGAACAAATGCACAGGTTTGAAATTAAATGAGAGGAAGTAGTATTTTCATTTTCGAGTGAAGTACATTATACCTTTCAAATGTTTGGGGTGAGTAAGACTTTTTATATGTAAAATTAATGCTTTTATTCAGCAGGAATGCATTAAATGGATCTAAAGTGGCAGTAAAGACATGGTTTCTGCTAAAATATTAAGCAGCTCATATTCAACATTAATAATTCTAATAAATGCTTCTTGAGCAGCAGATCTGCATATTAGAATGATTTCTGAAGGATCATGTGACACTGAAGACTGGAGTAATGATACTGAAAATTCAGCTTTACCATCACAGGAATAAATTACATTTTAAAATATATTCAAATAGAAAACAGTTATTTGAAATTGTAATACTATTTCAGAATATTACTGTTTTTACTGTATTTTTGATTAAATAATTGTAGTAGGTGAGCATGAGACTTTTCAAAAACATTAAAAAAATGTCTCCAACCCCAAACTTTTGAACAGTAGGGTGTTCCTTTAAATGTAATATCAGTTACGCAGCGATGCCAAAATTCAAGTAACCCTAATCAGAAACATCTGTGCTCTTTTTGCACCAATAATTCTCATCGAATCAATCAATTCCACACTTAACTTGAGCCTGACATGCTTGTAAAAACTCAGTGGGTTGAAATGACAGAGGCTCCATTTCATCTCGTTTTATTATTTTTAATTCCGTTTTTATTGCCCGTAAAGCACGCCAAATCTGACCTAAATAATTGGAGGTGAGCGTCAAAAACATTAAAAAAATGCCATTTTGAACAGAGATTCCTTTAAATGTAATATCAGTTACCAGAAAAATTCAAGTAACCCGACTGTGCTGTTTTTGCACCAATAATTCTCATCGAATCAATCAATTCCACACTTAACTTGAGCCTGACATGCTTGTAAAAACTCAGTGGGTTGAAATGACAGAGGCTCCATTTCATCTCGACCGTCCCGCACGCCAAATCTGAGGACGTCTGCCATCAGAGAAACCCAGAAACCCCGACTGAAGAGCCAAACCCTGAGCCCTCGGCATGTTCTACCGCGAGACTTTACTGCTGTCCCACAGTCACCGACAGCTGTGATAATCCTGTTCCAGATCAATAAATGGTTGCTTGCATAAATATTTGGTTGTCACATGGAGATTTATGTTGAGCTTTATTAGCTGTGTTTGGGTTGGGGGCTGGAGGGGAAGCAGCCGGACTCAAGCTGGCTTTGTAACCTTCAGTAAGACGTATGACCAAGTGATGGTACTACAGATGTTCATAGCAGGAAGGGTTTCTGGTGAAATGTGAGTGTCCCTCAGCACTGATCTCGCACCGACTTGGCTTACTGTATCTTTTTGTCATCTTTTATCTGACACTTTCATCCAAAACAGTTTACAGAACACTTAATACCTTGACAGTCCTCCTCTGAGTAACCTGAGGTTGTGCGTCTTGCTCAAGAGTACAACGGGCGATGGTTTGCGGATCACCACTTACA
This sequence comes from Schizothorax lantsangensis, assembly GCA_027422415.1. Lineage (NCBI taxonomy): Eukaryota > Metazoa > Chordata > Actinopteri > Cypriniformes > Cyprinidae > Schizothorax > Schizothorax lantsangensis. The sequence goes on along the minus strand of CM049839.1, from coordinate 9,051,501 downwards.
GGGCTTGAACCTACAACCTTTTGGTTATCAGCCCAGATCTTTGAATTGATTTTTCCACACTACTCTCAACTAATGGCCTCTGATAAGTAGCCAAGCACCACTTTTTATGATTATGAACCTCAAAAATGTTTTATAATTTTTGATGTTTTTTGTTTTTTTAATATCTGAGATTAAATTCTGTACTGTGGTTAGCTAGAGTTTCAATACAAAGAGCGGTTTCTGTTGTGTATTAGATGCTGGTGTGCTAGTTTCCATCAGGCATTTTAACTAGCTTAACCAGGAAGTTTTGCAGCATGATCAAAGCCACATTTATCAGCATAAAAATGCATACTTGTATAAGATGGCCTTTTTAGTAGAGTTTAAATATTTTGCTCTTTTAGTTAGACCAGGGTCGGTGATATCTGTCAATAGAGAGGAAGATGGGTTTAATTGCTCTACTCGGCGCATGATTACTTTTTTGATTAACAATAATGTTGTCCAATATTGTGTTTGTTTGTTTGTTTGTTGCTTTCTCAGAGAGCCAACCTGTTGAAGCCAAGCTGCCCTGGTTGAAACAGGCTCAAGAGCTGGAAGAAACCAAAGTAGCCTTGGAAGATCCAACGTGAGTTTTTTTTTTTTTCATGTTATATTGTACATTATAGTCACACTAACATTTCATTGCTGCCTTTCTCTAGGATTGGGTGATATTCAATTATGCTGGTTTGACAACATAAAATGAAACAAAATTTTAAATATTGTCATAATTTTAATTCGCTTTTAAATTTGGCCATTAAGATTCCTAAAAAGCATGGCATTTTGCAAGTATGAGAGCATTTTAATCAAGCCCAGTAAGTTTTATGCCTTTGAAAGATGTCTCTTATGCTCACCAAGGCTGTATTTATTTGATTAATATACAGTAAAACTGTAATATTGTGAATTTTATTTACAATTTCAAATAATTGTTTTATATTTGAATGTATTTCAAAATGTAATTTCTTCCTGTGATGCAAAACTGAATTTTCAGCATCATTACTCCAGTCTTCAGTGTCACATGATCCTTCACAAATGTTGAACAGTTGTACTGATTTTTTTTTTTTTTTTTTTTTTTTGGGGAAACCATGGTCCATATATATATTTATATTTAAAACATGACCTCAAGCTTTTGAATAATGATGCATTTTAATAATATCTTTTAGTGGCAAAAAAAGAGTTGGAGATGTTTTGTTAATTTATCAAATGTTTGTGCATAAAACATATATCTATTTTATTTTTTTATATTATCAAAAGACTGAAAAATATCTGCATTTTTGAATATTTTAGCTGTATCTTTCAGCCCTACCTTTCACTCACTACTGAGAATTTCTAGGTCATTTGACTATGAGGCCATAAGATGTCATGTAGATAAACATTACCTCTCCTCTGATTTATTGTAAACTAAACCTGTCCAATATCTTTGTGTGAGTTTATCCAGCAGACAATGATTCCAAGGATTCAGTACTGGCTTTATCCTTAGCTTTCGGTTAGTTACAAGCAAGCTCACATGGAACTGGAGGTTCCAACGAAAGTTTTGTAACTAAAGATCAGCAAATGTTTGTTTTGTTATTTTGGTTAATTTGATTTTGCTTTCAGCTATGAAAACTATATATAGTATACTAGTATACTTTTAGTTCAATGTAACACATTTTAAGACTAATCCATTCTGCATAATTCTGCAGACTTTTCCAGGGAATCTGCAGAAAATACGGAAAATGTCTGCAGATTCCGTCTGGGCTTAGCTACAAGTGTCTGAATAAACATATAAATCAATCTTTTCCCTTTTATAACCAATAATCCACTGAACCGTGAATCCTCAGGTATCCCAAGACAGTCTCGCCACATTCTGTGCATTGCAACTGAATACAGTCATGTATTTTTTCATTCAGAAATATTCTCAACCTGTAGAGATGAATTCTTTCACCTGTTACTCAGGATTTCTGGTGACTTCACACTGGCAGTGTTCTTTTTACACAGCAGCAGTAAAAATAAATTTCACCCTATTCTGTTCAACCAGAACTGGACAAGAATCAGGCTTCATTAGCTGGTTCTTCATCCGAATAAAACGGCCACTGAAACCAGAGTTGAGTGTGTCTGCGTTCTGACCTCTGTGTGTCCAGTTTCCTTTCATTACTTCAACAAGGCCCCACGGGCCACTCCCACCCCCTGTTGTGGTATTATTAGAGTTATTCCCCCTCCCTGTTTCTGAAATGATACTCCTGTTAATAGTTGGCAGGGGAGCTTGATGAACCCCCACTACCCCCACTTAAAGCCGCAAACTGTGGGCTGCCAACATCCAGACAGCCACTGTTCCCTGTGGTCTACCAAAGGCATCTATCACAGAGACTCATAAAACGAGAAGAATGAGGGGTGAAAGTGTTTAAGGGTTTACAGAAGAGCCATTGAAGAATGCTTCAGTTCGTATATATGCATTTGGGGGGGTTAAGATCTACCGTTTGTCTGCAAACCCTTCTTGAATTACACTCTTGAGTGGAGTATATCACTCAGCGATAGCAGCACTTCTTTTGCGTTCTGCTCCGTTGCTCCAGTAACTAAATTTAGGGTGATCTAAGGTGGCGTGCACCAGGGCTCGGTACTCAGCCCTATCTTATAGACAGCCCAGTCCACTTTGCTGTGGAATTCACGGCTGGACGCTTGCCTCTGTGATTTGGGTGGGCGGATTATGGGGGTTGGATGTAGTTGTGGAGTCTCACGCCACATCTTATCCCTGCTTTGATAAAAGCGGAGGAGACATACTGAGGAAGGAACCTCCACTCAGACCTGTCGTCTTCCTGAACTCTAATCCTGAGATTAGAATCCGCTCTCTGATATACACACTCTCAGGCTGATGATACACAGGGCAACTTTTTGAGCAATGTTGCCGGGCAACATTTTTGAGCAAATGTTGCCATCAATGGGCAACCAGGTGAGACACAGGACCCACGACTGATCTAAAATATCCAGATAGAAATTTGTTACCCATTCTCAATGGGAAAGTGCCCAAGCAACATTGCTCAAAAAAGTTGCCTGGCAAAATTGCTCAAAAAGTTGCTCTGTGTATCATCAGCCTCATAGATGCACCCACATATAATCACAGGCCCAAAACATACATTAAAGGGATAGTTCACCCAATAATGAAAATTATGCCATTAATTACTCACTCCCATGTCATTCCAAATCCGTAAGACCTTCGTTCATCTTTGGAACACAAATTAAAATATTTTTTATGGAATCCAAGAGCTTTCTGACCCTGCATATACAGTAGTGCAACTACCGCGTTCAAGGCCCAGAAAGGTAGTAAGGACATAGTTAAAATAGTGGCATTGTGGTACTTTTGTGAACGGGTGTCGAAGACTGACATGAAAGAGAAGAAATTGTTCAATAAAGTCTTTATTTTGGTTTTCTTTGTGCACAAAAATTATTCTCGTAGCTTCATAAAATTAAGGTTTAACCACTGATGTCTCATGGAATATATCAACGATGTCCTTACCTTTCTGGGCCTTGAATGTGGTAGTTGCGTTGCTGTCTATGGAGGGTCAGAGAGCTCTCAGATTTCATCAAAAATATCTTAATTTGTGTGCCGAAGATGAACGAAGGCATCAGGGTGAGTAATTAATGACAGTTTTTTTTTTTTGGGTGAACTATCCCTTTAAACACATTACTGACAATACTTCTAATTACGAAAGCTTAATTTAATGTGTTTTTTGCATTTCGAAATTTCAGAGTACACAAACATGAGTTGCATTCTCAGTGTTGCCACAAGGGGTGCTATAGTGAGCACAAACGTAAATGCTCTTCTTCTATTGTCATTTTTTCTACACTGTAAAAAATTATTCTGTATTTTTTTTGTGATTTTATGAGAATACTGTTATGTTAAATTAAATAATTTTGAATTTAATAAAACATTAAATGTAATAAAATTATCTTTATTTATATTTGTTTTTATATTATTCACTTTTTTATTTTATTTATTGTTTTTAAAATTAGATTTGAGTTAGCATTTATTTATATATTTGTTATAGTTGAGTTAGCATTTAAAAAATATCTGGAATAAATATTTAAATATATATATACTGTGTATATATATATATATATATATATAATATTAATTCAAATGAAAAGACTAATCAAATTCAATGTAACGCGAATAAGTTAATACTCATACTCGTGCACGTCCAGTCACTAATTCTCATCGCCTGTTTTCTCAATCACATGAGGATTTCTGACATCATAATATTCCCTGAATGACACCCCTACATTTGTCCAAACATGACATGTTTGGGGCTTATGGGGAATTACAGATCTCATAAACTTTAATCCCTTAAGCCTGGAAAGTGTTTAGACAGTGGGCGGCGTGAGGTGTGCATTGACACCCACCCCGGGCGAGGTATCCACAATACTTAAATACTTTTACAGATCACTAGTGTTTCATGTGTGTTTTAGTTGCATTTAATGACATAACAGGAAGAAATGTACACAAGGTCTGAAAAGCATGATTCGGCAAAGCATGTTCATCTCTCTCCTCGGGTTTATTGCATTGGTGGTAAAGAACATGTCGTGCTTTTATTCCTGAATCCAATTACGCACAGATCACGCAAGCTATGAATTTCAGCAATATTTTCCAAAAGAGTCATTTTCCTCTCTCCAGAAATATGGAAAAATCATTCTGTGGTTCATTAGGAGACTTTGCCACATCTATTTTTATGATCACGTTTATTCTAAGTGCGGTTGACTCCTAAATATCAAAGTCTTTTGGTCCATGTTAATGCTATATTTATCAATATAACCCAGTATTATTGTAAAATCTATTTTGTTTTCATTGTTATTATAGCTATTATAGTACTTGGGTTTATTGTTACAGAAAGGATTAAAGCCAGTGTTTCAAGTTTAAAAGTCTTCACTTTTCACTTTTCCCACACAGCAATATGGGTAGATAGAAATATAGAAATAGTGAAACATATCAAACATATATAATTGTATAACTTTATCTAAAATTTCTATATTCTTTATTACATATTAATATGATAAATTTAAAATGATTTATATATGTACTGTGTGTGTATAATTTTTATGTAATGATTTTAATGTAACATTTATATAAAATACTTTATTATATTACTTAATATATTTTATATTTCACTAATTAGATTGACTGATTTTTCTGACTTGACCAATCTTGTCTTTGTGTGCAGTTAGTGAGGACAATGCAATAGCAAAACAACACAAATATAATTTTTTTGGATCTCTTCACATTTGTTCATGCAAACTGGTTGTGAAAGTTGCCTATCTTTAAAATATACTCCAATTCCTAATGTAATTTTTTTGTGTGTGTGCAGATTCATCCCAGGTCCGTGGTCATCCTGCAGTGTTTCTTGTGGTCTGGGCGTTCAAAGGCGTCAGGTGAAATGTAAAGTGCTGCTGTCTTTCACTGAAGCTGAAGTCGAACTACCTGATGAAGAGTGTGACAAGGACAAGCCTTCCTTACAAAGGACCTGTGATTCAGGCCCCTGTTTAGCATCTCCAGACTCATCCTGGAGGCCCCTGAGGGCCCATGAGATCCCTGATCAGCACGGCTACGTTTGGGAAAACATGGGCTTCACTCCCTGCTCTGCTTCATGTGCTGTTGGTGAGTCTCCATGAAAGCCATTAGAGAAAACAATCGCTCTAATGCATTTACTGCCCAAATAGCTTTTATCAACAATTTTCTACAGCAAAAGAACTGATTTCGATTTTTACATGTACAGCTTTCCAAATGAAATGAAATTGGCATGAAATCTAAAATTGCTAAGAGAGCTGATAGTGATCAGCCTGGGCTACAAAATACATATTGAAATACTCCTCTGCCAAAAGCCTTGTTCCTCACAGTGTTGTTTTGCAGGCAAACAGATGGCTGTTGTCAGGTGTGTGAGCACCTTGAAGAAGGAAATTGTTGATGACACACTCTGCAACGGCTCCAAAGCGCCGTTCTCCTCGCTTCGCATCTGTAACCCTCAGCCATGTCCTCCGAGGTACGGTCCAAACGACACTGCAAGAAATTACTATAGAAAAATGTATCTGTTGCTTAAACAAATTGCACTATTTCAGGATAACTATAAGCTAATTTTTTTATAAGCTCATTTCTCCCTTTATGAGAAAGTGCTGTGGTGTGAGTGCATTTTTTTGCTAGGATCTTTTTTATTCATGCATAAATTAAATAATCAGTTTTTAAAATGTATGTATGTATGTATATATATACACACACACACACACACACACTGAGTGTGTGTGTATATATATATATACTGTGTATATATATATATATATATATATATATATATAAACAATATATATGTATTTAAACAAATTTCAAAAGAAGAACATTTATTTGAAATAGAAATCTTTTGTATAATTATAGATGTCTTTACTGTCACTTTTGATTAATTTAATGCATCCTTACGGAATAAAAATATTCAATTATAAAAAAAGAAATAAAAAAAAAGATTCTTCCTGACCCCAAAAGTTTAGATGGTAAAAAGAGTGAACTAAACAATGAGTAAATAAACAATGCTTTGTGAATAATCATTATAATGATGAAAAGAACAAAATAATATTCCTTCATCATCTTTGTTTTGTCACTAGCTCCACATGTGTTGCCTAAATGAATAGTTTGCCAAAAAAATAACATTCTGTCATTATTTATTTATCATTGCAAACCTGTATGCTGTTATTTTTTTACTTGGAAGACAAAATAAGAAATTTAAGAAGTTTTTTTGAATATAAGGACTATTCGACAACGACTGTGAAGGTCTAAAAAGCACACAAAACGTTCTGTTTTTAATGTCATACAATCACTTTGTGTGAAGAACATCCTAAAATAAAGAATTTATTTACCAATAATCATGCCCAAATTCTGTGATTAATTGGTAAGGTGCTGTAACCAAATATTAGTGTGCGATATTGTGATCTCTAGATGTAGCTCAGTTAAGTCTATGGCATTTGTTCAATAGCTTATCGTCCGTCTGGCAAAAATCTGTTCACAAGACTGACATGTTTAAGTCTGTTCATTTAAAAAATTTAATAGCACAACCTTATACCATAAATATGCACAATAATAATATTACAGTCATGCTTGCCTTAGCAGAAGCCACTAATTAATTCTTCCAACACCGAATGTGTTTGTCATGGAAAGATATTGCGTGCAAAAGCAAGTAAGGAAAAAACGACATTATAATTCATCCAGCTCCTTAACAAGGAGCTAAAATTGAACCGCTGGCCTAGATTATGTTCAAAGACCAAACTCAGATTTAATCTTAGCAGGCTGTCAGGCCGCTCTGAAAATAAGGACATGTGATGAAAATAATGTGATTTCCTGTTAACTGACCATTTGCCAACAAAAGCAGGACAGCTGGCTTTTTAGTGCGGTGCATTATGGAATAAATGATTTTACTGGAGCTGATATCTTTCATGTGGCTTTTTATGTACTGCGGCTCAGAATATTACAATAGTTCATACGCTTATGGACAAAAGCTTGATTGTTATCTCAGATTATATGGGCAGGATTTTTTGAATTCGAAATGCCTGGTTTTTAAGCCATATGATCGCCTTCATATGGATCTTTCCCATCACGGTTGTCTAGGAATGCCAGGGATCATAAAGTTCAAAGACTATGGCAATGTCACTTTATGTTATATATACAAAAATATTCTGCTAAATCATAAACATATAGATTATTGTGGTAAGGATTATTGTTGGCATTTTGTATTAAATTATTTACTTTCTTAATGTTCCTGGTCTTATTGTGCATGACTTCTCAGTGCTTGTTATTCAAAAGAAAATATTTGCCTTTAGAATCTATTATTTTATATTCTTTTTATATTATTATAACTTGTCTAATAAATCAAGTGATACATTGCCCAACATCTGAAACAACTTTACTTTTGTCTGACGTCACTAAGACTTCTCAGACTTTTGGTCAGTATTTATATATATATATATATATATATACTGTATATATATGCATACATTTATTTATATATACACAGTATGCTGTATATGTTGTCAAGGCAAGTACTTATCTGAAATAAGTACTAAAATAAAAATAAATTAAAGCTACTTAAAAATGACGAAAGCACATAAAAACACAAATTAAAATGAAATCCAATATTTAAATTAAATTAAAAACTCAAATTGAAATTATTCAATATTATTAAATGAAGCGCATAACAAAAAATACAAATGTAAATTAAATTTTATATTTAAATTAAATTAAAAACTGAAAATATAAAAATTAAATAGTATTAATAAATAATAATAAATATAATATATAAATACTTAAATATCACTCATCAACCACTTGCCAAATAGCTATTTTAAGGCTGTTGTAAGTAAATAGAGCTGGACCTCCTCAATCCACTCCAAACTTACATTCCGTTCTGACGTCATTGTGGTGTAAAATATCTACTTTTCATGATCCAAACAATTCCTACTGGGAAAAAAAGTTCATCTTTCCCTATTTTCACTGAATATCCTGTACATCACATTAATGTGAAATGGTTTGTGTGTTGGTGTGATTTCTTCAGATGGGAGGTGAGCGTGTGGAACCCGTGTTCTGTGTCGTGTGGCGTGGGGCTGCAGACGCGCAGTGTGTCCTGCGTGAGGTCTGTGGCGGGAAACCGCACTGAATCTGTGTCCAGCATAGAGTGTGTGAAGAGAAGACCTCCAGAACTGCAGGCCTGCAACCAGGTGGCCTGTCCACCGGCCTGGGAGGCTGAGGAGTGGCAGCAGGTTAGTCATTTGACAAAATCTGACAAAAGTCAAAATATAAATGAAATCGCATATCCTTGTAAAAACTATAAGCTGGTGCATGGGAATAAATTAGGACAAAATAAGATGAATCGCGGACACTGCTATTGCATGCAATATTTTAATGCAACATTTCATGCCACATTCATCAGGCTTGAAAACACATGTCAGAAACGCTGCATTAAAATTTGTGCTGCACAATATTGGGAAAAATATACATTGCATTATTTTGTTTTCCTGCTATATATATATTGCGATGTGAAAAAATACAGGAATTTTCACTAGATGACTTGAATAGGTATAATTGGAAAGTGGGTTAAATTAGAAATTAGAAATTGGAAAATAAGTGGGTTTAAAAAAAAAGTTGATTTTTAGTCTAAAGATTTATTTATTTATTTATTTCGGAATCCTTTTAAGACTGCACAAAATCTCTTTCTATTTGAGTTTTCATAGGCCACATCCCCCCTGTTTTTCACTAGTTCAATGTGACTAAAATAATAATAACTTGTGATTGTGATTATTATGAAATACAAATTTCATTTTTAATTAATTGAATTAATCCATATTGCAATATAGATTTTATTTCAGTATATAGTATAATTAAAATATGATTTGCAAGCTATAGCAGTGTGCAGGATTCATCTATTTTTGTTAGATGAAAATGACAAAGAAACCACTTTAAAATCTCAATGATTTTTCCTAGACAGCAAGGAGAGACTTTTGCATAAATTTTCTTATTTAATAAAAACAGCAGAAGGCACCAGAGATTCACATAAACACATTAAAGGACATGTTATTTTCATTAAGCGTGTGTTTTTGAGAATATTTTGTTATGGAACATGAGGTGGAATTATTTTTATAGCTGATCTTGAATCTTCACTTGGCTTTTATTTATTTGGATAAACAACATCTGCACCACAAGTGTCGTGCGGTTGTATTTGCTCACATGCTGCGCTCTCTCTCTGGTTGTGGAATATGTGGTGAGGGTTGGTCGGTTTGTTGGTGTTGATGTTGGTGTTTGTTTGGTCTCTGGGTCAGTGCTCTCATTCGTGTGGCAGAGGCACTCAGTGGCGTAAGGTTTACTGTAAACAGAGACTGGCTACGGGAAGCTACCGCAGGCTGAGCGACGAGGAGTGTGCTGGAACCAAACCTGACGTCCACAGGATTTGCATCAACCCTGACTGTCTGCTGCCGCGTCTGGAAGGAGGAGAGTGGTCAAAGGTTTGTGTTGTTTGTGTTGTTTGTGTTGCTAACCAAGCTAAACTTTGGGAATACATTTCCTATAAAATTTTCTCACAACCTATTTGGGGACACCCTTGAAGAGACAAATACTTTATAAATAATATTTCTGCACAAACAGTGGGTTAAGGCTGGAATACACTACACAATTTTTGCACTGATTTACAGTCTGGAGAAGATGACACTAGTTGCTGAAAGTCAGAGTCAGTCTGCAGATCTGAGTTGACAGATTTCATAGGAAATCACGTAGTGTATGATGGTCACAGACTTTGATTTTTTTAGCTTGAGACTATGATTCCATCCAGTTGGAGGATATCAGACATGTTTGATGTTTTGAGCCGATTTCAAAATCTGTTCAGATTTTACAAGTTGTGTAATGTATTCTAGCCTTTAGTCTGTAGAAATTACACTACCATTCAAAAGTTTGGGGTCAGTATTTTATTTATTTATTTATGGTACAATTTTTGTTAAGCATTTTAATTATTTATGTGTATTATTTCAATACACTATCGTTCAAAAGTTTGGGGTCAGTATTGTAGTTATTTATTTATTAATATTTTTTGTACAATTGGGAAGCATTTTAATTGTTTATATGTATTATTTCAATTATATACACTTTCGTTCAAATGTTTGGGGTCAGTATTTAGGGTTTAGGGTTGGTTATATATACGTATATACAGTATATATATGAATATGAAATTAATATTTCTGTTGAACAAGGATGCATTAAAAGAAGATTGGAGTAATGATGCTGAAAATTCAGCTTTGCATCGCAGGAATAAATGATATTTTACAACGTATTAAAACATAAAACATATATTTTAAATTGCAATAATATTTCATAATTAGCTTTTATTTTTTTTATTTTTTTCAATCAAATAAATCCACCTTTGGAATATTTTTTTTTTAATTGTACCTTGTCGCTCAAAAATGTAGGTAGAAAGGTAAATATATTTCTAAAGTGAATATTGTTCCAACCAGATCTTTCTGTTTCTTTCTCGCAAGAGTTTAGAGTTTATTTAATGTACGTATTTGTCCGTATGTGTTTGCAGTGTTCTGTGACGTGTGGAAAAGGCGTTCAGCGGAGGGAACCCGTGTGTAGGAGACAGACGGCCTCCGGTCAGCTGGTCACTCTGGACAGGTCGGCCTGCAGTGACCTTCCTCTTCCTCCCCTGATCAGGAGCTGCCGTATGAGCCCATGCAGCAGTATGATACTCTATGCTTGTCTTTCCATTCTCCAACCATCCTTTACTTGCCATGTCAGTTTAAGCCTGAATATTTCAGTGTGAAGCATTCGATTTCTTGCACATTTCGTGTAAATTATGGTTGTAATTTTAACTTAGAACTGACCTCTGTTTGATCTTGCTCTCACTATGGTCTCCATACATTCTGATAGCAGCACAAGGGAAATTTCATAAAAAGATTTCGGGACTCCCTGATGTTTTGAGCTGTAGTAACAGCACAATCCTACTTGGGTTTCATCTCAAGTTTCTCAAATAAAAAGCATGGTTCTGTAGGTATCACTTAGCATGTTATTATTATTCTTATGATACCTATGAACCAATGAACTCTCTGTGGTCATATATGTGAACATATGAAACTTCCAGAACTGCTTTGAGATGCTTTCAGATTATAGCTTAACGCTGTGGTGCAGAGAGATCGGCCTTGATAATGTTTCGAGCTGAATTAGGTTTATCGGTTTGTATATCTTGATAAGGTCCTGTGGTATGAAGGGACGGTCCCATAGCAGATCAGTCTGCAAGCGGAGAACACATTCACATTGTGCCCTCATGGTTTTTGCTCATGAAGTCTTTTTGTCCCATGTGATTTGACTTCAGTGGGCTCGAAATCAAGAGTCTGAACTGCTGAGATTATTTGGGGGTTTCTAGAGCGTTCATAACCTCACGCGAAACTAAAGTAATTAGCCCTAACCGATGTTTGAACCACTTCAGCTTCTTCCATCTCTCTCCGCAGAGCACAAGCACTCCAAAAAACATTGCCCTCAGGTCATGGGCCTGAAACGCATCTACATCCAGACCAGACAAGAAAAACGCCTCAGTTTTACCATCGGAGGACGAGCCTACCTTCTTCCCAAGACCTCCGTCGTTATCAAGTGTCCCGTTCGGCATTTCCCTAAAGCTCAGGTCCGCTGGGAGAAGGATGGGAGTGATCTGACCAGCTCCAAACGTCTGAGCATCACCAGATCTGGAGCTTTGAGGATCTACAACCTGGAGGCTGAAGATATCGGACTGTACCGCTGCTGGGCCAACCAAGATTCAGACATCTTCATCCTGAAGCTGATCGGATACAATAATAGGCTCCTGGAACATCCTGAAGGAAAGAGTTTGGGAAGTAGGAGCTTTCATCCATACCTCAATAAAGAAGGAGGTTTTGTTGGTTCAAAGTGCCATGAGGGGTTTCCACCTGGAAAGAAGGCTCCAAAATCTCTCCCAAGCTGGATGCAAAAAAACGAGTTCTACCGAGACGACGATGGCCAGCCTAAGGAACTCTGGGATACTCTTGCTTTAGGAAACTACGCTTTGGCTTCAGCCGCCAGGAGCCACGCGGGAGCCTTTGTCCTTGATCCTGCACAGTTCGAGGAGCTCGTGAAGAACATCAGTCAGCTGGCCGAGAGCGGAGATGTGACAGATGAAATGGCGTTGCACCTGATTGGCAAACTTATGGAGGATTTGGCTGCCGCGGGGCAAGGGGCACCTACCGAGGAAAGCACTACGACGGGCAATCATTTAGATAAGACGCCAAACACTTCTGAACTTTCTGAGGGAAAGACGCCGAAAAAAGTCAGTCGAGCGGTTATCGTTCGACAAAAGCATCACGGATCTGCCATGAGCTTCCAGAGGGATCTCCGCATCCATGTGGGCAGGACCGCTTACCTAACCAATGCTACCCACAGCCTCACACTGATGTGTCCCGCTCAGGGATTGCCACCTCCAAACCTCTCCTGGAGCAAAGATGGAGCTCCGCTTCAGAACAGCGACAGGTAAAGACAACCAGCTGAAGGGGTTGGGGTGCCACACAGTGTTGCAGTTTATCTTTCTTTCTTTCTTTCTTTCTTTCTTTTTTCTTAGGTTACAATTTGTGGGCTTTTTGGTCGCCAGCTTCTTTAAAATCATTTAAATGGCAAGTTTAAAAAATGGTTAATTGAAAACAGAAATTCTATCATTGTTTGTTTACTCAACATGTCACTCCCAAATATATATATATATATTTTAATAGAATACAAAATTATTGTTAAGGAATAGGGATGCACAACATACTGTGCTGACACTTTATTGGTTTATATGTACATTTGCATTTATGCATTTAGCAGATGCTTTTATCCAAAGCGACTGACACTGGGAATTGAACCCATGACCCTTGAACTTTTACTGTTTAAGTTACTGGAATTATTTGTAAAATGTTTTATTGTAACTGCCAATACTAAGTAGTATAAATTTGTAATTGGCCATTTACTGGTTTTCAGTCATAACACACACACACACGCACGCACGCACACACACACATATATATATATATATATATATTTTTTATATATTGAATTTTCTATTTTCATTTAAGTTTTAGTAATTTTATGTTCATTTGTCATTATTTATTTATTTTCTTTCTTTTTTTTTTTTATTTCAGTACGTCAGCTTTAACTTACTTTTATTTCAGTTAGCTGCCAAGGCAACATCTCTGGTTTTCATTTTAAGTTTTCCATCTAAAATGTAGGGGTTAATTCATGGACAACTGGGCCATTTTCTCCCAGTTCTCTCAATTTACCTGAAATCACCAAATATTTTATTTTATTTTATTTGAGCTTTTTTCAATTAATAAAAATGATTGTTAACAGTTTTAGTTTTAGTCAAAAATATCGGCCTGAATTTCTGTATTCGTGCATCTCTTTTTTTAAGGACAAAATATCACCTTTTGTGCTGTACTGAAATAAAATGATCAATTTTAGATGAACTATTCCTTTAAATGTGTCATTTTGTGCCTGCATTATGTGGCTCAAAATATAACTAACAGCATAGGCGTTTTTACTATAACACACCAGTACAGTGTCTGATTACAAATCTTCTGGAATTCACATGACTTTACTCTTTTTTTTTTTCGGTTATTATCAACCGCAGTTCTTTTAGTCGAACGAACATGATGTTGGAAACGATCAGAGTTCAACTTTAACACCGAAAAGCCATTTTTTCTCTCTTTATAGAAAACAAGACTCCCTGTGTACCTCTGAGTCCAGCCGTGACTGATCTTGATTGAGCAACCGCATATTCCAAAAGCCTGTTAATCACCAACCCACTCAAATATTCACCTCCAGAGCACTCCAGATCTCACGTTATGCGGTCTGTTGGGGTCAGAAATACTGGCTGTGCTTCTTTCACTTGCTCTCCAGGGTCGCATTGTGGTCTAATCGTCTGCTCTATACTGTTGACTGTTAAATACCGTCATTGAAAACATTGACTTAGTAACTCAGCTTTGTCCAGCTCACGGCCTTAACATAGCCTCCGCCCAGACAGTCGCCAAACATTGTCTGCCCCTCTTCCTGGCGTGCGTATGGGACCTGAAAGAGACATGGCTGTGCAAACATTGTTCAGGCCTCTTGGCTTGAAAACCCAGCAGCCCTGAGGGGAATCGTGAAATACTGAAGCGCTTTAACTTTCAGAGGTCACTTTTGACATGACTGTAGGGTCATGCTATGAAACGGGTGCTTTTTCAGTTTGACAAAGTGATTTTGAAGTCAATTTTGAGATTTAGACATTTTAGGAGATAAATAATGCGTGTAAGTGTTAATTGCTTCATCTCATGCTAACACATTTTAAAATGTTGTGTTACCTTCAGAAAGGTGAAAGGGCATTTAAAAAGAGAATACAATCTATATCCAATATTCAACAACTGCAAAAGCGTTGAACAGGGCTGAAAATGTATGATTTTCACCAAAAAAAAAAAAAAAAAAAGACTTTTCCTTGAAGATTTTTAAATAGGACTTTGTCTTTTTATATTATATTATATTATATTATAGCTATTATTTCCTTAGATTTTCTTAGATTTTCTACATTTGCCTGTTTGCTAATATCGCATTAAGTTGGAAACAGCTGTTTTAGAAAATAAAATACATAAAAAATCAAATAAAGTTATTGTATTTTTGTTCACAGTGTTGACACACTGTGAAAGCTGACATCAGTTAATCATTGTTAAAAATCATTTTAACATATGTACTTTATAAGGAAGACACAAACGGGACTCGTTTCGTAGAATTACCCTGCAGATGTTGATTTTGACAGCTTGGTTTTATGCTAAATTTTCGTCGCATGTCACATCCATTATCAGATTTTATTGGAATCAGATTTTATTTTATTGGATTTGGAATTAAATAGATTCATTTAGTTTTATTGACTGATGCTTGTTTCTATGATTTTTGATGCTACATTATCTTTAGATCCTTGACAGAACTCAAGTCAGGCAAGCAAGAATAACTTTTTTTTTTTTTTGAAAACTGAAGTTCAGCTGAGGGGAACAAACTTGTTTTCAGCTATAACCATTTTTGTCATAATATATTTTTGGATCATGCACAATTCTTTTATAATACTTTATTTATTTATTATACCCCAGTTATTTTGACCACAGTATTGCTCAGAGCTGCCAAATCATTTGCCTCCCACTCTTTTGTTGACAGCCGTGTTTGCGTGCGGTCTCTACTGCATCACTGCCGCCATCAAAACACTGCTATTCAATGCCACTTGACTCCAAAACCAAATATAACGTCACTGCCAACTCATGCCAGCCCAGTGCCAACCCAGAATGAATGCATTCCACTCCTACAGAGTAATATTTACAAGTAGAGCATGTTATTCTTCTCTCACTGCAGGTATTGGGGATATTTTAAACACGTCTCGCTATACGGAAATTGTTCCAAATTACAGTGTGTCTGTTTTTTTTTTTAGACAGAAACAAAAACTGTCTGGCTATCCGTTTGTCTGTCAAGATGTTCAAGGCAATTTGTGAAGGTAACAATTTGATAGTATTTTAATTATTTCTATTATTTATTTCAATTATGAACACTATCATTCAAAAGTTTGGGGTAAAATAAACAAATAAAAATAAATAAATACATACTAATTTATTTACTTTTAATCAGAAAAGGTGCATTACATTCAAAAGTGAAAATAAATAAATATATAAACAAACAAATAAATAAATAATGAATAAATAAAATCCACAAAAATTAAGCAGCATAACTGTTTTAATTTTAAAAAGTAATATTTTAATTTAATAATATTTTAAAATATAAATATTACTATTTTAGTTTTAGTTTTTAATGTTTTATGTAGTGAAAATATTAAAAAATTATGTAGTAAAAACTTTATTTTTTTACATTTTGTAATCTTTTCCAAAGCATTAACAAAAAGCTTCACACTATTGCAAAATTGTAAAAATGTTCTCCAACGTTAATAAAATAAAATAAATTAAATAAAATATAACATATTAACAAATATAACAACAACAACATACAAAATAAGTAAATAGATAAATTTTAGCATAATGTCCACATTTACAAATTAACATATCAATATAAAAAATAAATAAATGAATAAATAATCATTAAAAACATAAATGGATAAATAAAAATAAAATTAAAGTCCTAATTGCTGATACATTTGTGGTCTATATATAATATTATTATGATTATATAAAATCAAACATAACACAGGTGAGTATGCTTCAGTTAGTCTTTCCAAACCTTTTAGTTATATTAATTATTTTTCTTCTCAAAATATGTGATTGTGGGTTTCCAAATCCTATAAAAGTTCACAGATCATTTCAATAAATATATATTATTATTATAATTTTTTTTCTAATTTGGAATCTGATATCAGGTCACATATAACATTAAAACAATGTGTGGTATTTCAGTAATACATCTAAAAAAAACTTTTCTTTTTTTCCATGTTGTTGTGGGTAAACTGGGAACATCCAACACTTTGAGGTGATCTAAAAAAGAAGTGCAGTGACAGCCTCACTGGAGAAGCATGGCTCTGTGTGACGCTGTAGATCTGCATTCTCCTCCCATCCGCGGCTCCTGTGGCGCTCGCCCCAGGGCCGTCTCTGCTGTGGCGCTTACATAGCGCTTCTTATTTTTGGCCAAAAGTGAAGCAAAACACAGGCGAGGTGATTGACGTTCACGGACTCTAAAGCTGTGTGAAGTCTCACCCTTTCACGCTCTTTCATTCAGATGTGTCTTGGCACCGCTGCGACGCTCTAAATCAGATCCTAACAAGGTTGCTTTACTCCTAGAGCTGTGAACGGGATTTCACACTCAAACCACTGCAGTTTCTGCTCCGTCTCGTAACAGAAGACTGAGAATTACTAATTACTATTGCTCATACAGTATAGGGATGTGCATCTCCATAACTGAGGCCGATGCGATACGCATCTCGATGCATAGCCAACGATACGATACAATGAAGATACATATGAAGCAGCCTACGATGCAGTGCGATTCGATTCGATTCAACACAACGCGATTCGATGCAATACGATCCAATGGAAAAAATATGATGGCTTTTATTTCTTTGGTTCAGACAGACAGCAAATCATAAATTAACTTATGTGTCTTCTGACTTCTAACGTCTCGAGGCCTGTTTCATAAAACAAGTTTACCAAATAGGCCAGGCTTATTTCAGTTAGTCTGACTCCCTGTCAAATGATTAGGTTCCATAAAGCAAATTTAACACAGATCAACCTCAGTCACTGTGGCTACTTATGCTGGAAAGCTAACCTGGTTCAGGGCAGGCTAACTGTCAAGCTAAGCTGAGCTCCTCTAACACTGACCAATATATTACCACTGACTCTCTCACATCCTATCATAACCATGCAGCCTTTCTCTCTGGTTTTATAACAGCTCTAACTTTTATAGTTAGAACAGATAGCATTAGAACATTACAATCTAACTTTGCTCTGTAAAGCATTAACAATCACTAAACTAAGTTAAAATCACTAAATTAAAACTACATTTTAACTGCTATAAGAAACACACATTAACTCATCTGAGCTTAGTAATTAGGACTGTATTAGCTTACATTTTATTTACCCATTACAATAGTTCCTTTACAGTTAGTGCTATCATAAAATGCATATTTGACTCAGAATTATTGCGCTCCATCTGTTTATCGCGCATGCACGCAGCAGCGCTCGTCCACTCACGTAAGCCCACTCCTGACAGCAAAATGGATATATTTGCATGACTTTCTAACATCTACAGATGAAAAATGTACTCGTGACATGTCAGTTATGCACTGAGGAAAACAAAACGTCTCAAATGCATTAAACAGCACAGATATATTTGCTGTTTGCTATGGTGGATCGATTTGATCCATGATCGACATTAAGGGCTGCTTAAGAAGAATAAGCGTGCACGAATTAGTTGTGATTGTGACATTACATTGACGCTTTATAACCCCTGATAGCCATTTGATTGGTTATTTGATTATCAGAGATGGACTTTAATCCCCGTTTAATCCCCGGGTCTCCTAGTGTTGTGAGTGATTGCGTGATATTCAAGCAGCAGCAGACAGCAGTGAAAGAGAGCTTGAGAAACTAGTTTTGAGAGGAGAAATCAAATCTACATATAAAATATTGGTCACAGATTATTGGTCACTTTCTAAACAATAAAAGTGTAGCGCATCCACTAGTAATTATATATAAATAAATCGTTTTTTACCGATGCAAATATGTTAGAAACGATGCATCGCGATACAAATGCCAACTCGTATCTGATGCACACTTTTTAAACCGATGCACCGAGTGAAGCGGGGAATCTTCCCATCCCTAATACAGTATTTAGGGTTAGTGATTTAAACAAAACCGTAACAAGTATTATACTTTGGAGTTTAACCTGCACTTTTGTGTTCTAGATATAATTTAAACCTTGAATCTTGATGAGAAGAGAAGGTCTGTTCTGTTTTTAAGCAATCATCTTTATGATTTCCACCATAAAGTGAAAAATGCATCCAAACCATATCTAGATTATATAGAGTTTTTAGGGGGTTTATTGGGCTAGTAAATAAACCTAGTTAAATATCTTCAATATGCTCTGCTCAGTGTTATTTTAGTATTATTTATATTTCTTTATAGTATTAATATTTTAAATTAGCTTTTATTTTTATATTTTCATTTTTTATTTATTTTAGTTTTAGTCATTTTTGTGCTTTTGTAATTTTGTTTAGTTTTAAAATATGAAACTTTATCTTTAATTATTATTTGGTAATTTTATTATTTAATATTTTAATAATTTAAATGTAATAATTTCATGCAGTTTTCTTCAATTCATTTTTTTCCAGTTAGTTGTCAATGTAACTTTTCTAGTTTCCTTTTAACCTTTTTCAGTTTGAATTTTTCATCAATTTTTTTTATATTACCAGGTTTTAATTTTAATTTTAGTAGTTTTAGGTGCTTTTGTCTTTTTTTTGTTTAAAATGTTACATTTAGCTTTCATTTCTGTTCAAGTAATATTATTTATCAATTTTAGTATTCAATATTTTAATAATTTAAATATAATAATTTCATGTAATTTCCACAAAACGTAAAAAAAAAAATCTGTTAGTTGTGACGGTAATTTTCTAGTTTTCGTTTAAACTTTTTAAGTTTTAATTTTTCATCTATTCTTTGTACTAATTTTATTTCAATTAACAAAAAATATTTATTTATTTTATTTTTTTACTTTTAGCTAACAATAACAAAACTTGGTTCTGCCTCAACTTCCTGTTTCAACAGGAAACACTGTATGTCAACACAGGAACACTGAACACATTTAAAAATCTTTTAATCAGTATTCTTACTTTGTTTTCCAGTAAAAAATATGTAAACATCAGATAAACAAGATATATTTATTTGAGGGACAAAGTGTTTCAGACTTTTGCAGACAATATGTCTTGAATTAAGTTAGAAACATTCAAATTAGGTTTATGCATAAAACAAGAAAAAAGCAATCATCTTAAATAATTTGAAATACAAGCTCGAATTTTCCCGAAGACATCTCGTAATCATTATTTTGTTCATTAAATGTGCCATAAGTGTACAGCAGGATAATGTTTGTGATTGTGGAAACAATGCTGCCATTGTCCCGAAGCTGATTTTCTGCACACACTTGAGTCGCTCCAGACGTGCCATCACACTTTAGATGATATCTTTTCTATGAGTTGGATACTTCAGACATGACTCAGCTGCTGTGTTTTTATTAGTGGCTCTGAATGAGTGGGCTTTCATGAGATGTGTGCTGGATGGGATACAATGCACATTTTGTGCCGGCGTCCCTTTGTGGCTTTGGGTGGGAGTGGACGGAGAGCTCACTGCACCCTGGAGCTTTCTAACCCATTCTGACTTTCTCAATCACTCTGTTTCTCTTCCAGAACATAGGGAGCTTCCATGCTGTGTCTGTCTACATAGGCAGCTGTATTCTAAGGCAGCATCCTCACTGAAATCAAGCCTTAGAAATGATTGATTTTGAATTGTTCACATTGGCAACAACTTTGTGTTTCTTACAAATAGTACTTTTCAAATAGTATACACATACTGTGTGTGTGTGTGTGTGTGTGTGTGTGTCAGTATTTTTTTTGTTTGAAAGAAATGCTTTTTTCAGCAAAGACAAAAGATTTCTGTTTCAAATAAATGCTGTTCTTTTGAATTTCTTTTCATAAAGAATCCTGAAAAACAGTATTGCGGTTTCTCCAATATTAAGCAGCACAACTGTTTTCAACATTGATAATTAGAAGAAATATTTTTTGAGCAGCAAATCTGCATCTGAATGATTTCTGAAGGATCCTGAGACACTGAATACACTAACATTTTGAATTTTATTAATATATATTTCACAATATTACTGTTTTTACTGTATTATATATATATATATATATACTGTATGAGGAGTTGATGCAAAAGCCTCTAAGTGCCATCTGAAATTTTCTGGAGAACTGGAGAAACTAGATCTGGAAGATATTTGTTAGGCATATCATACAGTAGTTATTAACACTCATTGGTTTGATGTAAATGTCACTTTGAATAATTCAATAAATGTACATAAAATGGTGATTAAAAATGTATAAACAAATCATGGATAGAATAATAGATTTTTTCTAGTTTTGAGAAAATAGCTATTAAGCGAATGCCTTCTCTAGTGTTACTTGTAGGATCACTACAAATACAAAACTTACTTTTTTCTTTGGCTCTGGAGGCCCACTAGTCTTTCACAAGTGTCAGATGAAGTCCCCGAGCAGCCCTCCAGACACACACAATGGCGTCTGCACAATAAACACTTTAATCAGGTATATAAACACCTCTGAGAGTCCATCACGCTGCCTCTGATTGGCTCTTCTGGGACTCCTGATTGCTGTAGGAGATCACGTGAACCAGAACTAAGAGTAGCGGAGCCTGAGGGACACCTCTGATTGATACACCGGAAATGAGAGATTGAACCAGATCTCGACCAGATCCGAGGGTGTGACTTGATTAAGACACAATCATGGTGTGTGCTTTCACTGAAAGGGCATTGAGATCCTGTGGTCTCACCTCAGTCTGTAATACATAGAAACCAGTTGTTGTTATAACCAGATACAACCAGGTTGCAGTCACTAATTGTATCCTTTAAAACTCATCTTTGATAATCAAAATGACATATTAATACCTTTTTGTGAAAATAATTTATTCTAAAATGGCTTGAATAAAACTCTACACCCTTACCAGTATGAATATGCAAATTAGCCCCACCTTCACTACCTGCTCCACTTTTAATGTGTTGTTGTTGTTCACAAACCATGTTCCCATTTGCCATTTTAGACAAATAGCTTCTAAAACTCTGCATCTTTAGGTAAAAACGCTTTGCTAATAATATGAAAAGCCCCAAACTGCAAGTTCATAGGATTGGTTACGTGTTTGTGACGACAGGAAACAGGGTCTGTTTCAAACCGCATTTTTGAGACTATTTGTATTACACTGCAGTTTTAAGGAGAAAATGCTCAGCAATTATGTTGACTGATGAATTTTCACATGGTTTGTCTTTAAGCACATTGAAAACCCCGGATAGATGTGTAAACAATGTTAAAAGCTTGATTTTCATCACTTGGAGTCTTTAATGCTGCATATGTGAGTATGGGAAACGCAATGAAATGGTGTTCTCTGAACTCTACAGCTGATTGGACGTGTCTCTCTTGCCCTCCCCAGGGTATCGTGGGACAGCGATGGAGAAGTACACATCCTCAGCCCCGGCGCCAGTGATGTGGGAATCTACAGATGCACCGCCACCAACGACTTGGGCTCTGATTCAGAGACAACACTAGTTCTGCTGGCTGGTGAGACATTACACACGGTTGCTCTCTGTGATGACTGTTTTGTATACAATGTGAGCGGATGGTTTTTATTACTTTATAAACAGAAACTCCCACTATCGCTGCCTCGCGGAGAAACACGTCAGATCTGAAGAGCAGCAGTCTGAAGGTGGTGGTTGGAGGGGTTATCAGTGTCCGTTTGGGTGCCAACCTCACCCTCGAGTGCCCCGTCAAAGGTATGGGACGATTTACAGGTGAAACTCCAGAATTATGAAATTTCACAATCGAAAAAAAAATATATATTTTGCATATTTAAAAAAAAAAAAAATCATTATATCATGTCATAAAAATTGAAGCATAATTAATAAATAAATAATAAACACCAGTGCTTAGTCTAACATAATGTGATCTATAAGCAAATTCATAGTGCTATCAAACAAAAAATATATAATATAATATTTTTTATTACATATTATATTATATATGTAATAAAATGTAATACAAAAATTATAATAAAATGATATATATATTTTAATATATTGTTTTAAAATGAATTTCTAATATTTTAATGTACTTAATTTAATATGCTAAAATAATAATAAGAGGATACAATAATGAAGGACACTGCACAACCGAAAGAAAAAGAAAATATATATATTTAAAACTTTGCATATTTAAAAAAATCATTGTTATGACATAAAAATTTGACACATAATTAATAAATAAATAATAAATACCAATGCTTGGTCTCACATAATGTTCTTATGTGAGACTTAGTGCTATTTAGCAAAAAATTATATTATATTATATATTAATAATATATAATACAAAAATAGGACATGTATGTATTTTTAATTTTAAGGTGAAATATGACCTGACATTTCTATTTTGAGATTCACAAATACAAAAACAAATACACAATGCATTGTTTCACATTGTATAACTTATAAAATGAAAGCTAATTAGTGAGATTTGCCAACAAAAATGCTAAAAATCAATCTGACACACACACAAACACACACACATTCTATGGCTTTAATGTGTATTTTCGTGAGCAAACCTCTTTTCATCATTACCAGTTGCTGAGATGCTTCACTCTGAAAAAGTGAACATGTTTGATGTGATATCCCATGCTTCATAGCTCTTGTGGTTTTGGTGAAAGATTCGGCTAATTGGACAGAAATGGTTTGTAAAGTCAACAGGCGTTCAGGATGCGGGGCCCTTCGATGGGATTTATACCGCGCTGCGTCATTTACAAACGCCAATCTACTGTAGCAAAACAGGGCTCCTGTCGCTCTATTGTACTAAAATATACTTTTTATAGAGCTGTCTCTAGATTTCTACCTACGCAGTGGAATTTAATGCATATAATTCAGATGTAATTATGGTGTTTAATAGCCTCATTGTTCAATAAAACCCTGAAATGAAATCAATTTTTTTGTGGTTTTGGGTCAAACTTCCCAAACTGGACACTATTCTCCCTTTCATCATGTTTATATAAACAAAGGTCTCTGAGGTTGTTGTGTCTGTGTTCACTCGCCGTGGCAGGTTATGTAGACTTGTTTATCTAGTGATTTGGTTGATGCAGAGGACACCTGCTGTGAACACTGCCCTCACAAAAGGCCAGAAAGCCACAAGTGTCAGCTGTTCTCTCATGCTTTCATCACCATCTGATTCCCTGAGATGAATAAACAGGATTTGAAGAACGCGTCCAGTTGGCTTTGACATAGGCAGGCATGGAGCAGTGCAGTATGGGTAATGATGTAAGAAGATACTGTAATTGAGTGGTTAAGCTGATGGTGTGGAGAGATGTGTAGTTAGAGGACACACACACCCGGATACAGCGAGTGTCTGATCCAGGTCACGTTATTACAGAGCAGAATTCAGTCTGCTTATCACGCAGGTCATTAACCGTATCCGTTCTAAAATCTAGTGAGCTGCCTACATAGACAGCTTCCATGTAACCTCAGACGGGACTTTGGATGTGATTTTGGAACGCTCTACATAGGCAGCTACTCTGTGCTTCATATTAGAAGAGCAAAGCACACAGGCGGATATTTATTAGTAGATTTTAACATTTGCATGTTGCTAAAAATACATTCCTCTTTCTTTAAGTAAATCTAAATCATTTTATTAATACGCTTTAGAATTGAAATCATTTCAAATATAATTTTATTTATACATTTATAGTTTTATTTGTCTGCTGTCTTTTATTTATCTACAGCCTGACTATGTAGTTAGAATGATAATTTCAAAGCTAAGAAATTGGAACAAAAGGGAAAAGGCACATAAAAAGTGTATTTTATCTAGAAATAAATATATATATATATATATATAATATATATATATATATATATATATATATATATATATATAAATAATAAATATATATATATATATATCAGAAAGAAAATAAAGCATAAAATAAAGCTTTTTTCTGTTTCTATTATTTTCTAGAGATTAACATTAAATAAGTATTTTATTTTATTGCATTGCATTTTATTTTAGTGAAAGGATAAACTAAATAGTTTGCATTTTTATATAGTTAAAAAGAGATGAAATGGAACAAAATATTATTATTATATTATTAAAATATATTATTTTATTCTTTGGTTCTGTTATTGTCTAGCAATAAACATAACATAATCAAAGTTTTCTTTTTTTTTTATTGCATTTTTATCATTTTATTTTTATATAGTTAAAATGCTAACAGTGTAGCCAGATATTGTGTGTCACAATGACCAATGTGCTTTACATCAATTAATGCAAAACCTTAGCAAATAATAACAATAATAATAAAATGAATAAGAATAGGACTAGTGAAAGCAGCAACAATAATAATAAAAACAAAGATCACTGGCATCAAAGTACTAGCTTTCGATCTCTCTGACTGGTCAGAAGCCAAGGAAAGAAGTAGTTTTGAAATGAGTCCGGGTTGGAGCACTTCTAATGTGTATTGGAACGGAGCGTGTGTTTGTACGAGTCTGCAGTCAGTAGGCGGTCAGCACGTAGAGATAAACATTTTGTATGTAATATATCTTCTTTTAATGTTCCTTTTTTTTCTTCATCATCATGCAGTTATTGTTCCTGTGTACGTTTCTCCTCCCAGTGGAAATTCCCTCTCCAGGAGAGCAGAGGTCACTGCGGCAGCCACTATTAATCCTACCTACATCTTAACAACATCACTTCCTGCCATCTTTGCAGGCATGCCTGACTGTTTACTGGTGCCAGAGTGTGTCAATGCCCACGTGTGCGCTTGATGCACACACACACACACACACCTCAAGGCCTCCGATGTGATTTTCCATTCCTAAGAGTGTGTCTATTCATTGGCTCTCAGACTAATGGCCGTATGTCAGTACTAATGTCTCCATTCGGCAGAACGGGGGACCATAAAACTCAGACTCCAATCCATGTGCTGCTCATTATTTTCAGCGGGGGCGTCCCATGGGTACTGGTTGGAGGGAGGCAATTTGCATTCATTGTGCCCATTTGTACAAGTAATTCGTGGCAATCTGCTGGCCTCTTGTTGATCTGCTCTTTGAATCAACATTTTCTGCAGTTTGATTTATTCGACGCGGGCTTTGATGTTGACATATGAGTCTTTTAAGGGCACGATAGCAGTTGCCCCTAAATACTGGAACTTGTTCAGTGATTTGTCAAGAGCTTAGGTTTGTTTTGGGAAAGCTGCGCCCAGACCAGCTTTTCTTGAATGGGGTGCAAAATAGGGTCTGAAACTCTAAATATATATTTCAAATGGTCAGAAAATATTGAATGTGAAACTTAGTTTGACCTTTTCCACTGAATATTATATGAACTATTATTTTATTTTATTAATTTAATTTTTTATTAATTAATTTTATTATTTTATGTTATTTTGTTTTGTTGTGTTGTGTTGTGTTGTGTTGTGTTACGTTGCAATGCAACACTGGAAACTAATTTTGGCACTTCTCAGTTTGTGAGATTCTATTATTTTTTATTTTTTTTAATCAAACATTAAACACAAATTAATAATATTAATAATAACAATAACAATAATTGTTGTTTTTGTTGCTGTTAATAAATAATAATAATAATAAAAATAGTGGCTTATAGTTGGTTACATCATATATTTTCTATGAATTATATATAGATATATATATTAAGTTTCACAACATTGTTGAGCTTGACAAATGCAGTCAACAGTACAATTTGTGTATAAATTGAGAAAATGGATTGAAAATTGCTCAGCTTTCTGAATTTTAAAGAATGTTTTTTACATTTTTATTTATTTATTTTTTAATATTTTTAATAATGTTGCAAATTCATGCGAACACATGTTTGCCTGCAAATGTGAGACACAGCTAAAATAAAATGAGTTAAAAAAACATTTTTGAATGTAACATAAGTCAATTTGTTGTTGTTGTTGTTTTTGTCTTTTTTTTTTTTCAAAAACATCAAAATTATAATTTATTCAAAATGATGATGTTGAACTATTTTATTTGTTATTCTATTTTATACAGTCTCGAAGGACATGAGGCGGAAAAGGCCAAAATCACCATTTTAAGGGCTTGATTTGATGTTTAAAAATACCATCTTTTTCTGCAATGCTAATTTTATTTTAAATAATACTTTATGTAAAGTATCTAACATTTCTAACAACATAGAATTTGTGCCTCAAACACCTTTAAAAAGTAATGGGACACCTAAAGTGTACCCTACTCATAGAAAGCGGTGATTAGCGTCAGCCCCAGACTCCAGTGTGAAGTGATTGATTGAGAGTGACGTGACGTTTGTCTCTGAACAGGTGTCCCACGGCCAACACTGAGCTGGCACCGCAAGGAGGGTCCGCTGGGCGCCAGCGCTAGTCCTCTCCCGGATGGATCTCTGCTCCTGAGAAACCTCACACCGCCAGACTACGGCACCTACTCCTGCGTGGCTGCCAACAGCATTGGAAAGTCGGTGGCCTCCAGCCTGCTGCGTGTGGCGGGTGAGTAGCGATTCCCATAGCAGCCGTATGTCTGTCCACACTTCTCCGGGTGACGGGGAAATCCTCGCACGACAGCATTTCGGTGCTAAGTGAACCGCACTCTGTGGGTTGGCTCGGTTTCCCACAACGTCAGCGAACTCGGCGGGAGATTTGCGAGTCGCTTATTGATATTGGCATCGTTTGGCACGTCTTGTTGAGAAATAACGTGAGACCTACAGACTGTAGGGGTGGTAAAATCCATTTTTGCAGCGAAATGAAGAAATATTCCCTTCTTTATAGAGGCCGCTTGTCTCTGGAGATCTTATAGGCCACAAACAGAAGGCAGTCGAGGCCTTGTTTGTCCTCAGATGACACAACTTCCCGCCGTATTTCATTAATTGAGGTCATTTCTGTCTCCATCACGGTCGAAACGGGCTGTAATCTCTCTGCTGATTGGGAAAAAGCTCTAACTATAGGAGTAATAATTCAGCTGCTTGAGGTCATTCAACCATCAAAGGAACAATCTACCTGTAGGAATGCTTTGGTTGATTGCGTTTGATGGTGAGATGTTTGATGACACAGTGCTGTCTTGATGCCAGGAGGAGCTGTGGGTGAATCTGAGCCTTCAAAGGAGATGAACAGGAGGAGGGTTCTGATGGCCTCTGTGATCGGCACCAGCGTTACGGTCAAACCTGGAGACACCTTGAGGATAGGTACATGGTTTAAATGATACACTCTTATGAATAAAGATTCCAAAAGGGGTATTTGCAGCAATGCTGTAGAAGAATTATTTTGGGATCTTAGTGTGAAGAACATTTTATAATCTAAAGAACCTTTTTTCACCATAAAGAACCTTTTGTGGAATGGAAAGACTGGAATGGTCAATGCTAATAAAGAACCTTTATTTTTAGGAGTTTATGAGTGTGTTTTGAAATTTGAACACCATATTATTAGTCTTACCTACATAATTTGCCATTTTTTTGTAGTTTCATTGGACTGTATACTCAGTATTTTCATACCTAAAGAAAGTAATATTGTTTATCACAAATACTTTTCTCATTTATAAGTCACTCTGAATAAATGAAAAATCAGTAAATGTAAATTGTATTCAAATGTATTATTATTAGTAGTAGTAGTATTAATTATTATTATTATCATTATTATTTATTCATAATGCAATTTTTTTCCGTAGTGTCATTTGTATTATTTATTGTTTTTTTTAATATAGTTTTGTTAATTAAATATTTTTTCAGTTTTAGTATTAGTTATTTTAGAACATTGTTAAATTAAATGAAAATGAGAAATGTTGCTTTGACAACTTGAAATAAAAATAAGTTTATATGATTTTATTTCAGTTAATCTTTATCTTATGCAACACTGCATAAGATTTTAAGACAAGTTTTCAAGGAATGTGCCGTTTTTGTATTATTTTTTTTTACCACACTTGTTTTGCAGAGTAAATGTATCTTATTACAAGGATTTGAAAATATTTTGTACCTAGATAATAACTTAAAAAAAATCTTTTTTGCAGTGAATAGATGCTTTCTTCTATGACATAAACATGACTTGTTAGCTGAATAAGGCCTAGAGTTTACTGTAGTGTTCATCAAACTGCACAGCCGCTGTAGCTCTTATTCTTGTTTCTCTGTGTGTGAGAGTTCAGATTTACAGTAACTTGATTTCCAGTTTGCACACTTCAGTCAATAAATGTCTTGTTTTTAAGACTTAATTGTGATAAAACATGTATAGCCTGAATGCACTGTAAGTCGCTTTGGATAAAAGCGTCTGCTAAATGCATAAATGTAAATGTAAATGTAATTGCAAATCAACCCCATTTCCTCTTAAAATTCACCCATAACCCCCTTCAGGTTGCCCTGTGGTCCCCAGTCACAGGAAGCCCATCAAGTGGTCGTATCAGAACCAGACCCTGAAGCAGAGTCCAGGCGTGAGCTACCGCATGCTGGTGGGGGGACGAGTTCTGGAGATGACCACACACGGAGGGATGTTTGAGGGACGCTACGAGTGCCAAACACAAACCAACAACCAACAGCGTCTCACAGCTTGGATTCATCTGCTTGCACAAGGTTAGTGTGAATAAAAACAATATGGGGGAATAAACTCAGAGCTCTCTTTAGTTTTGGAAATACATATTCACTGCAATGTGCATGTGCACAGTATGCATGTATGGATAGCCAGATGATCTGCTGTATTTGCCAACATGTGTGTGTAGCATACAACAATGCTGATTTTTCACTAAATGTGCCAAATAATTTTGTGGCTTTTTTCCAAATCCTAGTGAGCTGCCTCTGTAGGCAGCATTTTCTGGAATCAGATGCACACTCTTGCTGATTAATATTAAGATACAGTAGCTTCTTTAAGCAAGCAGCATCACATATATCCTTCACAGATGAGGCAATTCATTGTAACAAACTCATATCATCAAAGCTTTCAGCATAAAGCAGAAAAAGCCCTCGTTTATATATATATATATATATATATATATATATATATATATATATGTATATTGCAGAAAAAAAACTGTTATTGCAGAGAAAGTATGAAGGATCTCTCTCTCTCTCTCTCTCTGGCTGTCTGTCTGTCTGCCTCTCTCTGTCTCTCTCTCTCTCTGTCTCTCTCTCTCTCTCTCTCTCTCTCTCTCTCTCTCTCTCTCTCTCTCTCTATATATATATATATATATATATATATATATAATTAAAAATAAAAATGTGTATGTACATGTGTTTTATGTGCATTTTATGTATTTTTTAATTAATTTTTAATTTTTTAGTATATATATATATATATATATATACACACACACACACACACACACACACACACACACACACACACATAATTTAATAATATATATATATATAGTTATTTATTGATTTATATTGTTTTTATTTATGTATTTTTGATTGAAAGTTGGTATGCTATGGATTTAAGAGCTAAGTACAGTATGCAACTGTAATATCTATGTAATACATGGTTTTGTTCTTTATTCATTCATGTTGTTGTTTGTGATTGGGTTTTTGTATCTTTGTTATATGTGTGATGTGACAATACATAAGAAGTGCATGCTTAAAGTCAGCAAAAAGTGCTAATAAAAAAAGTGTGTGGATGATGAATAGCCGCAGTCTTCTGATGAAACTCAACACCCAGAAGAGACAGGAAAGTAAAGCTCGACTGTGTTATGTTGAAGGTTTGGACATGAATTGGACTTCAGTTCTGTCTTGTAGAAAACCAAGCGCTCGGAGCTCATTTGTGTCTTGTTAAAGCTGCATGTCTTCCTTTCAGTTCCCACACAATGCCAGGAATTTTAAAAGCCAGAGACGATTGTGTAGATATTCAAGCCCAGATTCCTAGAAACCTTTAAGGGCTTGTAAATGGTCCCTATAACCTCTCTCTTTGAATCAGGCAATTTGGCAGCACTTGAGTAATAGTGGTGCTTCTCTAATAGTGTTTCCCTGATATTGATCCATGCCATACCTGTTTTGACCTTTGTAATTGAAATTCACAGGTTTTATGTCCAGATATATATAGGTACCATATCTTATATATACTGTTTTCTGTTTTAATATATTTTAAAATGTAATTTATTCCTGTGATGCAAAGCTGAATTTTCAGCATCATTACTCCAGTCTTCAGTGTCACATGACCCTTCAGAAATCAGTCTAATATGCTGATTTGATGATCAAGAAACATTTACTATTGTAATCAATGTTGAAAACAGTTGTGCTGCTTAATATTTTGGTGGAGACAGAAATATCTTTTTAGGATTCTTTAATTCCAAATAGAATTCCAAAAGAATAGTATTTATTTTAAAATATATATATATATATATATATATATATTAAATGTCTTTCACTTTTGATCAGTTTAAATAGTCTAGAATTGTATTATCAATGATCAGTAGATGGTCTATATTCAAATTCTGTTGTATTCTGTACTATCTATATACAATACAATATATAAAATGACTAAATAAGTGAAAAATAAAACAATTATTTTTAAAAGTCAGTTTTAAATGATACAAAGAACAACAAAAAAAATAATCATTATTTACTTATTTGTATCACCAAGAATTTTAATATTATCCCTAACTGTGTGTGTATTGTATTTCTCTTTGTGTCTTTTGCGGGGTGTAGAGGTTGAGTGGCGTTTGGGCGAGTGGAGCACATGCAGCACTTCCTGTGGTAACAGAGGGACTCAGATGAGGAAGGTACGATGTCTGACATCAGAGGGCCAAGAGATGCCTCATTCAATCTGTCATCATCTTCCCAAACCAATCAGTCAACCACGGCCGTGCAACCTCCTGGACTGCCCTCCCAGGTACACATCCCTAAGCAAATAATAAAAATACTTAAAGAAACAGCTTACCCAGAAATGCTGAAAATGTACTCACCCTCACGCCATCCAAGGTACAGATGAATTTGTTTCTTCATGGGAACAGATTTGGAGAAACTTAGCATTACATCATTTGCTCACTGATTGATCCTCTGCAGTGAATGGGTGCCGTCAGAATGAGAGTCCAAACAGCTGATAAAAACATCACAATAATCCACAAGTAATTCACATTGTGATTATTGTGATGTTTTTATCAGCTGTTTGGACTCTCATTCTGACGGCACCCATTCACTGCAGAGGATCCATTGAGGAACGATGCTAATGTTACGTTAAAATTCTCCAGATATGTTCCCATGAAGAAACAAACTCATCTTAGATGGCCTAAGAGTGAATACATTTTCAGAAGATTTTCATTTTGAGGTGAACTATTCCTTTAATAATATGCAGCATTTGTCATGACTCAGTCAGCATGAGAAAAACCAATCAGGATTGCGTGCAATGTGAACCAATTCATAAAAACTGTCATGTTCTGCAGTCAAACCTAATGTATAATTAGCCCAGTTTTCTGACCATTAGCGATTCAGAAGTCAGACACAGTGACAGCCACTCCGTCTTTGATAAATGAGCATCTGCTGATGGATCTCTCTATAGACTTTAATATAAAGAGAGCAGAACCCTTCACAAGTCTGCGAGCTGTGATGCATTTGACTGCGAGCAGCACCCCGGTCCTCTGATTCCCAGCCAAAGTGCCTCTCTCCATCAAACAGCCCATCTATCATTCCCTTCCCAGCATCAGTCTTTTCAGGGGCCGTGCAGACGCTCAACGAAGCACATGAATCAAACTGTATGAGTCCAATGGGGCCGGAGAAGAGCAGATATCAGCTGTCAGTGTAAAAGAGCTTCTTTTTGTCAGTGCACTGGTCTGGCTGGAGAAACCCCTGTGGGTTTTTACCATTTCGACACGATGCAGAGAAATCAGAACATTTAGAATAAAAAAGTACTGTGAAAATCTTTATCACCAGGTTTAGAAATGAACTTTTTCAGTTAAGGGGCAATATTTACCCGCTAGGATTGATTTCCAGGACTTTTTTTTTAAGGAGAAATTTTAAATTACCTTTATTAAATGTATCTGTGGTCACTTTAATGTCAAACGTAACCAGACTGTTACCAAAAGTATTTTTGTCAACATCAACAAATGCCTTCTTTACACTGCAAAGATGGAACAGAAGCTGCATCTGACATGTTTACATGTTTATTTACACTTAAACTGTTTAATGCTGCTCAAAGGTGGCATGCATGCATTTACATAGCATTTGCATAATGTTAAATAATGTGCATTATTTAATAATGTGCATTATTTAATTATTTAATATGTGCATAACAAATGCCTTCTTTACACTGCAAAGATGGAACAGAAGCTGCATCTGACATGTTTACATGTTTATTTACACTTAAACTGTTTAATGCTGCTCAAAGGTGGCATGCATGCATTTACATAGCATTTGCATAATGTGTTCCTGTGGCTCAGTGGTAGAGCATTGCGTTAGCAGCGCAAAAGGTTGTGGTTCGATTCCCAGAAACACATACTGATAAAAAAAAAAAAAATGTATAGCCTGAATGCACTGTAAGTCGCTTTGGATAAAAGCGTCTGCTAAATGCATAAATGTAAATGTAAATGTAAATAACCTTCATGAAGTATATAAATTATAAATGCTGTAAAAAAAAACGGAAACGGTTAACGGAAAGTCAGTAAAATTACTGGATAAAGTCCTGGCAGAAAATTACCAGCTGTTTTTTTGTTTTTTTTTGTGCTGCAATATTATGACAGAAGTCGGTGTTGATTATTGCTCTTGATTTTGTAATAATGTTTATTAATGTCTATTAATATAATAAAAATTGGGAAATGGCATGTCATATTTTTGTAGGCTACACAGACAAAACAAGCTAAGAACCATTTATGAATTAGTTTATTGCTTTTTACACAAAATCAAGACTTTACATTGGTTATTTTCATCGCAAGGTTCTTCAAACCGGGAATAAATGATACAGAAAGCGAGCCAATTCCCCATCACTAAAGCGGTCATTGGCTTTAGACTAGCATGAGTAATGCATTCTCTCAAAAACTCCCATAAAAATCTTCAGCTTCAGGGTCTTCACTGCAAAAAGATTCTCATTAATAATATCTGCAGTTTGTTGTTTAATGATGATAGAATTGGCAAAAGAGTGCAGAATTCACTTTGTGGTGACTAATCTAATCACTTCTGATTGGCTATTGCGTTCATAAGCTCAAGAGAAACGTGTGTGATGGGTTAGAATGCTGATGCAACATGAGCAGATCTAAATGCAATGGCACAATAGACACTTTTCTTTTAATTTGACATTTCACTTTAATCACACGAGCCTAATAGAGTTAGTCTGTTTGTACAGGGGTATTTTTCGAATTTTCTTCATTTTAGTGCCATTTTCCCCCAAGCCTCAATTAATTTCAATTTATAACCATGCTTTTTATAACGATGGTGTGAAATGTCATTTGCACTTCTGTAAAGTTATTTTTGCCCATTTCATCTAGGTTACATAAGCAAATTGCAATTTAATAATTTTGAATTTTTTTTAATTAAAAAGCACAATAAGACCTGGACACATTTAAAACATTTTTTAAAAAGCAAAATTTTACCTTTAAAAGAGCAGTTATTGAACTGAATGATATTAGCATGTACTGTATTTCCACTCTTTCATATAAAAGTAAGCAGGAGTTTTTTGCAGAGAAAAATATTCTAGCTTGAATCATTAGCATAGTCCACATTTCATATGGTGCGCTGATTGATTGAGGGTTTCAGGGTTTCTCGGAGAACACAGGATAGATAGTGCACACGAACGCTCTCCGACTTCTATACGTCCATGCCAAAAACATCATCTGATTATTGCCATGCGTCTGGACTCAGCGCATGAATCATATGGCTCTGTGAAAGTGCTTAGCGTCAGTTCAGAGCCGTCAGCGGGAGATCCTCTCACAAAGCGTGTCTTTGTTACTGCTTCTTGCGCTCTAACACAACCCCAAATGCCCCGCAGAGGCTCCCAGCTCCCCAGTGACTCGGGGACAAGCTGTGCTTTTTTAAAAACCAAATATATCCAGCCGTACATATCCACTGTTGAAATGTATGGAGATATATATTCTTGTCGGTTTGGAATGGCACGTATCCAGAGTTAGCTAGAAGTTTGAGGTTTGTTAGCTTTGTGTTTAACTGTGCGAGTGCAAAGAAAATTGGTAATATGCAGCTAGATAAATGTCAAATCTATTATAGGATGCTACAGGTGTGAAGATAAATCATGTACTGTAATAATTCAAATGACATTTAACTTAATTTTTTTCCCGTTCATAATGTTGTTTTTACAGATAAAGTGTGTAATTTTTGCAGCACTAAATGGAATTGTAATGGCAAAAATGGTGCATTGTAATTGTAATAATTTTTTTAACCAATTTTAAAGCACTTCTGACTTTGAAATATGTTATTTCTGTATATGTCAGTTGTGATTAATGAGCTTGAAGTAAAGCAGCATTTTCATTTGGCTGTACTCCATGCATTGAAAGCATTTATACACAAAAATGATTCACAAAAGGCAAAATAAATTTGTATTTTTTTGAGATGGAAGCTGGTCAAAATGAAAACTCATGAAATTCATGCTTTTTGATGCATTAAACTGGTCAAAATTGACAGAAAACACTTTTACATTGTTACAATATATATATATATATATATATATATATATATAAAAAAATACTGTTTTTAAACTTTTAAACAACAAATCATCACAGTTTCACAAAAAATATTAAAATGTTAAAATATTATTGAACTGTTTTCAACATAGATAATAATAATAAAAAAAATCTTGATCATCAAATCAGCATGTTAAAATGATATCTGAAGCATCATGTGACACTGAAGACTGGAGTAATGATGCTGAAAATTCAGCTTTAATCACAGGAATAAATTACATTTTAAAATGTATTGAAATAGAAATTAGTTGTTTTAAATTATATTTACATTTGACTATTACTTAATCAAATAAATCACATGACCTCATTATGTTGCATATTTATTCAGTGAATAGCATACAGTTATGATCTATATTTTTTGGCAGTCTGACTAAGAAACCGATGTGAAATCGTGACTTCTGGCTCATCAGTCCACTGGAACTGGAAGGTCAAGTTGAGTGCATTGCATTGTGGGATACACTCATATAGTGTGCTTTGTTGCATACTGCACATTTAAAAAAATTTAAAAAATAGGTCATCTGCATATTTCATGCATAATGAAAATTTCTGGCTGATTGTGCAGTATTTCATATTTCATTATCACATGAAAATCAATTTTTAAATCATTTTGAAGCTCTCCTGACTGTTTTTGCTGTATCTGTCAGTTGGGTGTCAACAGTCTGGTCCAGATGCTCCAGTTCCTGTGGGCGGGGCTTCAGAGAGAGGCGGGTCTCCTGTCAGCAGGTGGAGGCCTCGGGGAGCGTGAGGGTTTTGTCCAGCTCAGCGTGTGAAGGATCTCGTCGACCTGAAGACAGGGAAGAGTGCAGCTCACACGCGTGTGTGGAGTGGTTCACCGGCCCCTGGGGCAAGGTACGTTTACATTCATTTTAACCTCTTTAATGTGGAGCAATGATATAAAATAGTGTATGCAAGTAGTGATAGACCAGTATATTAGTGGCTATTTTTGAGATCATTAGCTTTGCCCGGTAGCCAATATTGCAGATATAGAGATAGTTGCTACATTTTCTTCAATGTCACATGATCCTTCAGAAATCATTCTAATATGGTTATTTGCTGCTAAAAAACACATTTTTTAGTATTATCAATCTTTAAAACTGGTGCAGCTTAATATTTTTGTGGAAATCATTATACATTTTTTGTGTTTTATTAATGTGAAAAGTTCAAAAGAACAGCATTTATTTGAATTCTAAAGCAAAATTTCAAATTTAGAAATATTTTTCATTTATAACTTAATTGATCCTTTCTGAATAAAAGTATTAAAGTTTTGAAAATTACTCTAATATTTAATAAATTAATGATTCATGCAAAAAGTCTAAAAAGTAATTTAAAGTTATAAAATTACTAATAAAAATTACTGACCAGTTACTGAATCTTAAAATATGCACTTCCATCATATAACATTCATGTTATTTGCCAGATACCCATAATCAGTTTTACGTAGCTTATGCCTGTTTAGTATCTGAGCAGCTGCGTTTGTTCATTCCCCTCCTCATCATATTTACTGTGATGGTAATGCGTGTCACATGACGTGTTCACAGTGCAC
Organism: Schizothorax lantsangensis; assembly: GCA_027422415.1. Classification (NCBI taxonomy): domain Eukaryota; kingdom Metazoa; phylum Chordata; class Actinopteri; order Cypriniformes; family Cyprinidae; genus Schizothorax; species Schizothorax lantsangensis. The sequence goes on along the minus strand of CM049839.1, from coordinate 9,014,527 downwards.
AGGTCGATGTCTGGGGCCTGCGGTGGCCACACAGAGCAGAAGCGTCTCATGCAGACACTTCAGCAACTCCACGTCCAAAACCTGCGACCCAAAAGAAAGGTGCCAGACTTGTTATGCGATATTCAGCATCACTCATTCTCACATGCACAGCTCTGTTAACGTGTTATTTCTCGTGATCTTTCAGGCCATCATCCGTGAGGAACTGCTCGTCTGAGATGTGTGATGTGCACTGGAAGGTGTTCCCGTGGAGGACGTGTACAGCGGCGTGTGGCAGCGGCTTCCAGTCCCGTCGAGTGGAATGCATCCATCGGCAGAACAAGAAAACCCTCCCCGACCAGCACTGCGCCTGGCAACGGCGGCCTTCTACCTGGCAACACTGCAACATCACTTCCTGTGGCAGTGAGTCTCTTAAAACACCTTGTTATAAACCAGAGCGTCAGTACGGTGCGGGGAATGTTTGCCCTCGTTCGCCACCTTTAGAGCGTTCATGTTTTATTAGGGAAAATATTAGCGACCTGAGGGCCAAATATATTGGCTTGTTCCGTCACTCTCGAAGTCCAAGTTATCACAGCGTCCCAAGAGAACTCGCTCTCGTTCGCAGGTTTTTCTTCAGGTTTTTTTTTAAGCTCGGTCATTTCAGGAATCCTGTCTGTCCAAACATCTGCTTTTTGTTCTTCGCTCTGCTGCGGAGAAACTTAATGAAACATCATTTTTGTGTCACCTAACTTGTTTCTTGTGCAGAAATGTTTAATAAAACAACACCAATAAATGAACTTATATTGTTTTTAGAGTGTGAAGCCATGGTCACGCTAGACTTTGAGCACGAAATGTTGCTTCACACCGCAGCGAACAGGATATGATATCACACTCTAAGGATTCTCTTTTTGAGAAAAAAATCAATTACTAAAAACAAAAAGTGGAAAAATACTGTGAGCACAGCAGCATCACTGCTTAGTTTTCTTTGACTTGAGGTCAGTCTGTGACGTTTAGATCCTCAAATGTCTTTGTGCTATGGGAATTTGCAGGTCAGAGTTCACCAAACTTGAATTTGAAATGTAGCAGAGGACAAAATTAATGTGACTGAGTTTGCATTTCTGCTTTCCCACCATTCTGTGCGTATTAATGTCATTGGAGCAAGTCCCAAAATTTCACAATAATCTTTGTGAAAAATCAATCCAAGATCCTAGGTGAACAAAGCAAGAGGAACAGGAGCAGGTGTTTCACATCAGATATGTTACTGTAGGCTGTATGTAGCAAGGTTCGTTAGATACGGGACGGAGGAGGTGGGAACCGACCCAATATAAACATAAACTTTAATTAACAGCTCAAAAATGAACAAGCAAAACATACACAAAACATAAAGTGTTCTAGGCCTGGTCCTCATTTATTAGCACTCACCTCACGAGCTTATTTTATTTTATTTTATTTTATTTTATTTATTTCATTTTATAACTTATTATTTATAGTTATTTTATAATTTATTTTTTAAATAATAATAACAATTAATAATAATAATAATTTTTTATATTTTTATTATTATTATTGAAGACCAACAAAAGACTGAGGACTGCCATTATTTTGTATCTTTTCATATTTAAATTAGTTTGTTTAACTAGTTAATTAATTTAATTTTATTTTAATTTATATTATTTTATCATTTTATTTTTTTTAATATAAATAACAATTATTAATAATGAATAATAGTTTATTATTATTATTATTATTATTATTATTAAAGACCAACAAAAGACTGAGGACTGCCATTATTATTTATCATTTCATATTTAAATTAATTTTTGTTTAACTAGTTAATTCTTTCATAGTTAATTCAGTTCATTGTTTTCAAAAACATTTAAATGTTGTTGTTCACAAACTCATTTATTTTATCTGTGGATTATAAAGTAAATAAAAGTGTTCATATATTTAACTTATATGAAAATATATTAATAACAATGAATAATAAAGAAGAATAATAATAATTAAAGACCAAGAAAAGACTCAGCACTTTCATTATTATTTATCTTCATATTTCAACTAGTTAATTCATTCCAAGTTAATTCAGTCCATTGCTTTCGAAAACATACTTAAATGTTGTTGTTTACAAACTCATTTGTGTAAATAACTTCTATTTTCTGATTATTTGTCTGTATTTTAATACGTTGAAATGTGCATTTGTTTGCCAATTAATGTGTGGATTGTGCTTTTGAAAAGTATGATTTCTAAACTTATATTTTGACTAAGCTTTGTTTTCTTTGTGCTTCTGTAGGTGAGTGTAAGGACAGATCCCACTACTGTCCTGTGGTGAAACGGCTCAAGCTTTGTCCCGTGGATCTGTACCGGCAACGCTGCTGCCAGACCTGCTCACAGGACACCAGCGCCACCTAGTGACCGCCAGAGACACAAGAGCCCCAACCAACAGACGCACCGCACTGATTGTCTCTCGTAATACACAATATTGTTCAATCGTACAAACAAAAAGGAGGAGTGTATGGACTAAAAGATATCTGGACTACACTTCACTGGAGGCTTTCCCTCAATCATCAGAAGTCCAAAGAGAAAATCACTTGATGAGATTCGAAACTTCTCTCTTCACCAGCTTTCTCTGCAGATCTCATTTGATCATGCCCTGAAAGTGATATTATATGTGTATTAATTTAAGATATTTACTTGTGAATATGAGAGGACAAATCTTATCGGACCATTCACCAATGTGAAGGAAATATAAAGGCCTCTTGGGTGTACATGATGCACTGATACTAATAATATCAGTAGTACACAGCTTGGAGTATTAAGAGAGACATTATCAAATTATTTTTTTTTTTTTCTTTTCTTTTCTTTTTTTTAAGTCAGAGTCCTATCTTAAAGTCAACATGAAATGCTGTCACAACCCATTTTACTTCTCTATTCTGATTACTTCAGAGGCAAACGGGATATTCAACAAGAAGAATGTGGGGTGTGGATTATTGTATTTATTAGGATTTGATTGGCTCGTGAATGGAGTCAGGTGGTCAGAGGGGAGGAGTTAGAGGAGTAAGAAGGATGTGTGATGCCAGCTGAAAAGAGAAATCGTTTCAGAGGGAAGCAAGTTTTATGGAAGTTTATTTCCACCACGGAATGAAAAATAAAAACAGTAATTCTGACCTTTTTACTCATCTTACAAAGTAGTTTTTTTTTGTTTGTTTTTTCAAATATCAAATCTTAGTATATATCTCACAATTCTGACATTTTTCTTGCAATTCTGATGAAAAAGTCAGAATTGTGAAGTATAAACTAGTAATTCTGAGAAGAAAAGTCTGAATTGTGAAAACCTCACAATTTGGAATATTGTCTACCAAGGAATAAAAATAAATAAATAAAAGGTAATTACAACTCACAATTTGGACTTTTTTTTTTCTCTTCTCAGAATAGAAAGTTATAAACTCACAATAAGAGTTTTCTTCTCAAAATTGGAAGTTTATATCTCATAATTCTGAGTTTATATCACAAAAAAGTTCTGAATTGTGAGATATAAACTGAATAAAAAAAAAAGTCACAATGAACTTTTAATTTTTTATTCTTTGGTGGAAGTGAGCTAAACTTATTATATTTTGATAAACATTACAAAGACAAACACAGTAGCAAGTAAAAAGGGTCCATTTTGTTTTCATGTTGACTCTAATATTAAATAATGATGTTTTAATATGGACGTAGAATGTATGACAGAAAACCCGTTGACTGATTGAAATGGCACGTGCCATAAAAGTCACATTTCTCCAGCCGTCTTTTAGATGTATGTTTTGTGTTCAACCAATGTGCTGCATTGTAAAATATGTCTTGTATATAATGTGTTTTTAAGTGCAATATTGTACATTGAGTGTAGAAAGTTTGGATTTTATTTTCTTACTTGGTTTAGTTTGTCTTTATTATCCATATTTAAGATTAAACTCAACACAGACCTACGTACTTATAGCACTTGAAGTGAAGTATCCATATCTCTAATATAATGGTTTCTTACTGGCCTTTATGCATGCATTTTAAGTACATCAACAAATGTTGTACATAAGCCTCTCACCGAATTTATCCATGAATTTAATCCATTGCATTTTATTGCTACAGTATGTGGAGAAAGTGCGCTACATGACTCGGTTAAAGAAGCGCCAGTTTTGGTTCTGTACATGTCAATATTGCAAACAGTCTATGTGATACAAAAACAATAAATACAGTTTTACCAATCAGTTTATATATCTTTAGAATTATTGATCTTTGTATTCTACATTGTGATTAAAACAATCAATTATTGTGTAAAGCGAAGAGCGTGTTTTATGTGGTTAATTAAAATGTTGTTCAAAAGGCCACATTTATTTGATTAAAAATACAGTAATATTGTGAAATATTATTACAATTTAAAACAACTATTTTCTATTTCAATACATTTTAAACTGTAATTTATTCCTGTGATGTAAAGCTGAACTTTCAGCATCATTACTCCAGTCTTCAGTGTCACATGATTTTTCAGAAATCATTCTGATATACTGATTTGGTGATCAAGAAACATTTCTGATTATTATCAATGTTGAAAACAGTTGTGCTGCTTCATATTTTTGCGGTAATCTAACCGTGATACATTATTTAAAGATTCTTCAAAAGAACAGCATTTATTTGAAATAGACATCCTTTGTTACATTATAAATGTCTATGTTGTCACTTTTGAATAATTTAAAGTGTTCTTGCTGAATAAAACGTTTAATTTCATTTTTTTTAAATTACCGCAAACTTTTATATGGTAGTGTAGAAGTGATTTTGATATTGAACTAATTCATTGTCAATTGTCAAAAACTGATTTATGGCATATTAAAGTACTTTCACTGCATATTTTATATCCTACAACTGTACTGCAGTTTCATCCTATTCAAAATGTAAAACTAGCTAAAATTTTAAACTATGCATAATCAATGTTTTATGAAAGATAGTTCAACCCTCTGACCTTTAACCGTAATTCATTACGATTCCCCGTAGGATTACAATAATTTAGAGAGATCACACTGTATGCTAGTTTCCTTTTATAGAAACAACATGATGACTTTCTTAAGCTGTCAAGACCATTTCCTGTGGCATCTCAATCTTGTCAGCAGTCATCTTGCGGAAGAAGCGGTGGCCTCGATCGTCGTAATTATCGAAAACAAACCCCGGCGGAGACTCGAAACTGGCCGGACACACACTGATCTTCTTGGGCGTGAACTCGGTGCGGTACATGGTGTCGTTCTGTAGGGGAGCATCGGTCCGCAACGGTGCATTTTGAGGCTTGAAGCTGAAAGTAGGCTGAGCTTCATGCTGAACGAAATGAGCCCTGAAGGTGGTCAGATCTTCCATTTTCCCACTGGCTCGCTGGATTTCCTCTGGTTTCCGGATTATGCTTTGACGGGGAGCCGCCCACGGTTGGAAGTCATCTCTCATGGTGGTGTTGCCCTGAAAGGGCTCGGAGGACTTAGTGGGAAGTAAGAAGGGTTTGGCGGAAAGGAAGGGCTGGATTTGGTGCTTGATGTAGTCGGTGTGCGAGGTGGTAGTCAGGTCCATGTGCTCTGTTGGACTCGTATACTCCACCGACTTCTGCACATACCGGAGGGATACAGGCCACTGCTGGAAACGGTCACGGAATTCCGTGCTTCCCTGGAAGGGCTTGTTGGAGGCCACTTTGAGCGGCTCAGGCTTGCAGCTTTTGGTTGGCGGACTCAGCAGGCCTTGATAATCTTGTCGATGGGTGGTGAGGTCCTGGAAAGGTTGGCTGCTGGGTTTGTATTCTACTGGTGGTTTAACGTACCGGGCTTCTACAGCATGCGGAACATAGGAGACCTTGTTGCTGGTCATGTTTTCGAAAGGAGCATCGGATAGCTTGGCTATGTTAGGGGGCTTGTAGCTCTCACGTTGGACGAGGCCTCTGTGGACGAAATCGTCCTGGAATGTCGTGGAATTCCCAAACTTTGTAACAGGGGGTTGATACGGTGTGTCAGGCTTAGTCAATTCCCGTCTGCTGATCTCCCACTGACGAAAATCCTCTTTAAAAACATCATACAAAACATTTACTAATAAACAAAGGCATTTGCTGTAATAACTTCTTTTTATGCATTTCAGCTTTTGTACCGGGTACTGAAAATATTTTTGGCTTTTATGATATACTATATCATACTGTATGTTTGGGGTTGGTAAGATATTTTAATGTTTTTAAAATAAATATTCTATGCTCACCAAGGCTGCATTTATTTGATCAAAAATACAGTAATATTGTGAAATATTATTACTGTTTAAAATAACTGGTTTCCATTTGAATATAATTTTAAATGTAATTTATTCCTGTGATGCAAAGCTGATTTCAGCATCATTACTCCAGTCTTCAGTGTCACATGATCCTTCAGAAATCTATATTATAATACTATATATACTATATTATAATAATGCTGATTTCCTGCTAAAGAAAAATTTCTTCTTATTATTATCTGGTATTTTTGTGGAAATCTTTTTTTTTCAGGATTCTTTGACGAATAGAAAGCCCAAACAAACAGCAAAGTCTTTACTGTCACTTTTGATCAATTTAATGCATCCTTACGGAATAAAAGTTTTAATTTATTAAAAAATAAAAAAATTAATAAAAATCTTACTCACCCCAAACTTTTGAACACTAGTGTTTATGATGTGCCTTATAAGCTGCTGAGTATAAATTAATTTAAATCTAAAAATACTTGATTTAACATAAGTAACAGCATGATACTTAGATAAGGTTGTTAATTAAAAATGCTCCAGTTGTTCAGTGTGTGTATTCTGAAACTACATGCTCAGAAAGCATCACATGACCTAACTGACCTAGCTTGTCATTACCTTTATAGGTGGGTACGGTGTCCAGTTTTGCATTTGTGGTATATACTCTCTCTTTAGGACGTGCAGGAACAAATGATTGCACTTCATATGGGTTGAAGTCTTGTTTATAGGTCGTTCCTAAGTCAATCTCTCCAGGCTTGGGCTTGTACTCGGCCTGCAGCTTCTTAGGGCGAGGGGTGACCACATACGGGACATAGTCTGTCCTGAGAAAATGAGAAAACAAACAAGATTAGATGATGATCTGAAGCCTATAGAAAGACATAGAGGAGCTGTTCTAACACCTAGTGTGCTGCCACTTTGCATGTAAAAAAGGGATTGAACCCTTGTGAGTAGATGTATGTATAAAACTGTGTAAATTATTTGACTAAAGATTAGCCATGAATTCCCAGAATGTACCTGAAGGTGGTTGTTCCTTCCATCGTGTCCTGGTGAGCTTTATACTGCAGTTGGGGCTTGATGCTCTTTGGCCGCGTGTGCCCTTTATAGGCAGGATACTTCTCTGAGTACTCTGACAACACATTAGTCTTACTGCCTTTCTTGTAAAGTGCCGTGGGCTGGTGTGTGCAACGGTGGCGGCTGAAGATAAGGGAGAAGCATTTCAAATAAAATTATACATTTGAGAAGGCATTAACTCATTAATATGTCTTTCAAATTCACCAAGAGATTTTTCTCAGTTCCCGCAGTACTTTTACTGAACATGTTTGTGGAGTCCAGGGCAACAGCTATACAACAAACTCTGTCACTGACTAAAGCCTCCATCCTACACACATAAATACACTTGTTTCTTCATATTATTTTCTTTGCACTACAAGTGTATTGAGGACTTGCATTTCCTTCAAACTGAAAACTATTAAACTAAATTAAATTAAATTGACTACCTGACATTTTCTTCACTACTTCCCTATTAATTATGCAATGGTATAAAACGAAAAATAACATAATAATAATAAAAAAAATGTTTTATCAATTATTGTAAAATTAATTATTGTAATGTATTTGTTTTTAATTTCCAAATCATTATTAAAAGGTATTACAATAAATTTAATATTAAATTATGTCCGTCAAGATTTGTTTTGCGAATTTGTTCCATTAACGTTAACTTACTTGATATTCGTTCTACCATTTACCCATCAATTATTCAAAACTCCTCCTTCAAACATTCCTACAAAAACAAACAAACACCTTAAAAAATACTCTTACCCACAGCTGCACATCTCACAGATACAGAGACGCGTCATTTTCCTCGGTTTTTTGAGGAAAAGTGTGAATTTCCCTCACTTACACTCTGCTTCACTGGCGTTTGTCGTGTACTAAGCGTCCCGTTTCCCCGGCAACTACTGGTTGCAGCGTCCTGGTGACGACGCAGCGTAACGTATTACGTATTACACGTGCGACGGCCACAACGCACATTCGCGCTTCCTGGACTGGAGGAAACATGTGAGTATCTGTTGTCATTTCTCATGCTGAGGATATCAAAGTTTATTCAAGGAAGAGAAACGGTGAATATCAGTTTTATTTTTGCTGAGGATGCGCGTTTAAATTTGACGGTGTTATATATGCTTTCTGCGGTGAATGTTAAGTTTGTTTAGCAGTCTGTCAATCTTAGTTGAATGGACGTTGTTTTGAAAACTTGTGTCAAATGAGTGAATGTGAGAAATAAAGTGCCGAAATCTTCCATTTCTCAACAAAACACACGCGGGTTTGTTTTGAAAGAACGGCATTTAAAACCTGATCGACTTTAAAGCCATTTTTTTGTGTTTAAGAAAGAATTTGGCCACACAATAATTACATTATATAACAAAATATGAAACCAAGTGGCGTAGCCCAAGTACACAAAACATTTCGCAAAAATAAGGTTTAAAATGATAAAGCAGTTGACATACTGTTAAAAAATTAGTCATCTGATGCTGCCTTCAGCTCTTTTATAACATATCTAACCATTCAGGGTTGATTTTATGTCCAAACCACCACTTTTCATCCTTTACCATAATTCTGTATGACAGTCCTCTTTATATGTCATTATATTTTGTATTTGTGACAATAAATATACTTTCAAAATAGTTGACGAAAGTGGTGAAGCAGTAAGTACCTCTAGAATATATAGCCTACATCTTTCTTTTATTTCAGGATATCCAAAAAAAAATAAACTTTTTAAATTAATTTATTTATTACAATAGAATAAATTATAATTCTAGGGGAAAAAAAAGATCTGTTGTTATTGTACTACAATAGCTTTGGCAGCATTTGTTTGCAGATGTCACTTGTTTTGATATTTTGTTTTACTGTATAATGCAGTGACACTCATACATTTTTAAGCAACTTAAGCTTTTTGGGATTGCTATATATGCATTTGCTCTAATAATGAAGTGATCTTCATCTTTTGTGCTTCATCTTCATGGCATAGAAAGTCAAAATGGGTCACACACGTTTGGAGAAGATAATTGCACTGCAGAAGAAAACATCTCACATCAGGAATCTGTGTATTCTTGCTCATGTAGATCATGGTGAGTTTAAAGGATGTTGATATGTTTTTATTAACTGTTAGGCATCTACCACAAGATTTAGGTTAAAACTTTGTGTTTGTAAATGTTTTCCCATAGGGAAGACGACATTAGCAGACTGCCTGGTGGCGAATAATGGTATTATATCCAGTCGTTTAGCAGGAAAGGTAAGTGGACCTACAGAGAATTATCAGTGATTAGAATAATAAAAATCTGCACAATTACTAATGCTTTTCCAACATGTGTGTTTTTATGATAAAAACATAAAATAATTTAATGATAAAAATTTTGACATTGTATCTTTAACTACACATTGTCATTGGTGTTGTTATTGTTAACTAAAAGTATTACAAATCTAATTTGCTAATTTAAATAAATCTTAAAAAAACTATAAAATATAAATATTAGATGAGAAGCTTAAATCTACAAAACTTAAACAACAAAGTAAAAAGTTGAAATAAATAAATGTTTAAGTTAAAGTACATTAAGTAAAAATGACAAAAGCACATAACTAAATGACTAAAACCTAAGCTAAAATGAAACCTGAAAATATAAAAATAAAAGTTAATTCAAAATGGTTACAGATTCTGTAATATTATATAATATTAAATAATAATAATTTTAAGTCAAACATTATAACCTTCAGTTCAGTGAGTGAGTGAGTGAGTCATCTGAGCTGATTCAAACCAATGACTCCTGATTCCTGAAAGCTATTCAGACTAGTTTAATAGTAAACCAGTTTGTCAAACAAACATAGTCCTTACTCCAACTCTAAACATTAACAACCCATAAAATCAGAGGGAAATAATTGGGTTGCTTAATTTAGAAAATAATGTTAAATTACCCTTCATGCAAAATACAGTATCTTTTTTCACTTTTGTTTTGGAGGTGGAATAAGACTCAGACATGTCCTCCCTGTCAGTGTGATCTGAAATGCTGTTTTCTGTCTGTTCCTGTAGCTGAGATATCTGGACAGCAGGGAGGACGAGCAGATCAGAGGAATCACTATGAAGTCCAGCGCTATTTCATTACATTATTCAACAGGTAACGGCCATTGCGGTCTGTAGCTTTACTGATTCAGCACTATGTACTGCTGTAACTCACGGGTAAGAACTTGTCATTGCAGGAGGAAACGAGTACCTCATTAATCTGATCGACTCTCCTGGTCATGTGGACTTCTCCTCGGAGGTGTCCACTGCTGTCAGACTGTGTGATGGGGCCATTGTTGTTGTTGATGCTGTGGAGGGAGTGTGTCCGCAGGTATCATCCGTCACTTGAGTGTGTTTTCATATGCAGGTTTCTCTATATTGGTTTTATTGTGTTTCAATGCATTAATGCATAGAAATTACACACTTGAAGAATTTAATTTACTGTTACACACCTTTTATTTGATCATTACATTTCCTAAAGTTTTAATTGAATGTAAAAATAGAGGTAATCAAATGGCATCTCATTAAAATTCACAACATTAGAATTTGTACGTTTGATTCATGTCCTTCGTTTGCATTTCAGTGAATTGATTTGTTTTTTGACTCTGTGTTCACCAGACTTCAGATGTTCATGAAAAGCATCATTAATCACAATGATAGTATTTAGATAATATTTAGATTTTTGCTTCATTTCTTGCAGTAAACATTCTGAATATACTTGACAGCTATGCTTGTGCAGTCGATGGTGGTTCTGTTCTTAAACCTCTACAACATCTCTTTTTTTCTACTTTAGACACAAGTCGTTCTACGACAAGCTTGGCTGGAGAATATCCGTCCTGTTCTTGTCATCAACAAAATCGACCGGCTGATCGTGGAGCTGAAACTCACGTCACAGGAGGCGTACACTCACCTGCAGAAAATACTAGAGCAGGTGAGTCAGTGCTCCAAAACACGGCTGAAGCTGTTACAAATAAACTATCAACTATTACAAATAGGGATTTTGAAATGCATTTTGTGTGTGAAAGAGAAGTCATGTCATGTTTTTTTTGTGTAGGTCTTATACTGAATAAAATGTATACTTTAGAAAATGTTTATATATTTTATATTTATATATATATTTTATATTTATATTTATATATACATACATACATACATACATACATACATACATACATGCATACATGCATGCATACATGCATGCATACATACATACATACATACAGGTGCTGGTCATATAATTAGAATATCATCAAAAAGTTGATTTATTTCACTAATTCCATTCAAAAAGTGAAACTTGTATAATGTATACATTCATTCCACACAGACTAATGAACTAATGAAAACCCCAAATTCAGTATCTCAGAAAATTAGAATATTGTGAAAAGGTTCAATATTGAAGACACCTGGTGCCACACTCTAATCAGCTAATTAACTCAAAACACCTGCAAAGGCCTTTAAATGGTCTCTCAGTCTAGTTCTGTAGGCTACACAATCATGGGGAAGACTGCTGACTTGACAGTTGTCCAAAAGACGACCATTGACACCTTGCACAAGGAGGGCAAGACACAAAAGGTCATTGCAAAAGAGGCTGGCTGTTCACAGAGCTCTGTGTCCAAGCACATTAATAGAGAGGCGAAGGGAAGGAAAAGATGTGGTAGAAAAAAGTGTACAAGCAATAGGGATAACCGCACCCTGGAGAGGATTGTGAAACAAAACCCATTCAAAAATGTGGGGGAGATTCACAAAGAGTGGACTGCAGCTGGAGTCAGTGCTTCAAGAACCACTACGCACAGACGTATGCAAGACATGGGTTTCAGCTGTCGCATTCCTTGTGTCAAGCCACTCTTGAACAACAGACAGCGTCAGAAGCGTCTCGCCTGGGCTAAAGACAAAAAGGACTGGACTGCTGCTGAGTGGTCCAAAGTTATGTTCTCTGATGAAAGTAAATTTTGCATTTCCTTTGGAAATCAGGGTCCCAGAGTCTGGAGGAAGAGAGGAGAGGCACAGAATCCACGTTGCTTGAGGTCCAGTGTAAAGTTTCCACAGTCAGTGATGGTTTGGGGTGCCATGTCATCTGCTGGTGTTGGTCCACTGTGTTTTCTGAGGTCCAAGGTCAACACAGCCGTATACCAGGAAGTTTTAGAGCACTTCATGCTTCCTGCTGCTGACCAACTTTATGGAGATGCAGATTTCATTTTCCAACAGGACTTGGCACCAGTACTACCAAAGCTACCAGTACCTGGTTTAAGGACCATGGTATCCCTGTTCTTAATTGGCCAGCAAACTCGCCTGACCTTAACCCCATAGAAAATCTATGGGGTATTGTGAAGAGGAAGATGCGATATGCCAGACCCAACAATGCAGAAGAGCTGAAGGCCACTATCAGAGCAACCTGGGCTCTCATAACACCTGAGCAGTGCCACAGACTGATCGACTCCATGCCACGCCGCATTGCTGCAGTAATTCAGGCAAAAGGAGCCCCAACTAAGTATTGAGTGCTGTACATGCTCATACTTTTCATGTTCATACTTTTCAGTTGGCCAAGATTTCTAAAAATCCTTTCTTTGTATTGGTCTTAAGTAATATTTTAATTTTCTGAGATACTGAATTTGGGGTTTTCATTAGTTGTCAGTTATAATCATCAAAATTAAAAGAAATAAACACTTGAAATATATCAGTCTGTGTGGAATGAATGTATACATTATACAAGTTTCACTTTTTGAATGGAATTAGTGAAATAAATCAACTTTTTGATGATATTCTAATTATATGACCAGCACATATATACTATATACATATATATATATATTTCATATATATATTTATATATTTATATCATATATTATATATATTGTTATATAATATATATTTCATTTTTAATACTTTTTTTTTCAATTTTCTTTTTTTCATATATATTCTTCATATTTTCAGCCATAATTTCATCATATTGATTGGCCATTGCATATTTGAGTATGCATTGTAACATTTTTGAAGCATTTGGCTTATGACCAAATTGAATTCAAGTTGTATTTAGCAAAAACACATTAAATTGATCAATAATGTGACAGCAAAAATGATGTATAAATTGTTAAAAAAATTGATATACTACTGATTATAATATTATCTATGTTAAACTCAAACAGTGCTGTTACTTTTGAACTCACTATTTAATCACTGTACTTGCTGGTTTCCACCTTTGATCTGTTGTCTCGTTCCATTCACTGTATTGACTGCACAATATTAGTAAAGATTTAATTATCTGTTTACCTTGAGGCAGCAAACTGAAATTCAGCATTAATCCTGACAGTCTGCAAAAGCACATCTTGTTCGTTTCATTTGAAATCCATAGTAGTGGTGTATAGAGCCAAAAATGTTAGAATTGTGTCGATGTCCCAATATTTATGGACTGACTGTACTGTTAAGATAACCAAATTGATAATAAGCAAAAACACATTAAATTGATCAAAAGTGACAGCAAAAATATGTATAAATTGTTAAAAAAAAATCATATATTATAATATATTATGTTAACTAAATGCTGTTATTTTGAACTCACTATTTATCACTGTATCTGGTTTCCACAAAAATATTGTTTTCTATACATTTACAATAAGTAGAAATTTCTGTTCCTTGATCAGGAAATCAGCATATTATAATGATTTCTAAAGGATGAACAATATTCTTTACTGTTATAAGAATAAATATGATTTTAAAATATGATTAATTAATAATGTTTAATAATAACAGTTAATAAATATAATAATAACAATTAACATCAATTAATAAATATAATAATTTTAAATGGTAATAACATTTCACAATATTATTTTACAATATCTTTACTGTATTTTTGACCAAATAAATGCAGCCTTGGTGGAGATAAGGGACTTCTTTCAAAAACATTTTTAAAAAACTGCATTTTGCAGGTGTTTTTTTTTTTTTTTGGACTGAGGAGGATGTTTTGACTTATGAAAGTTACTCTTTTTTTTTCATAGTCCAAAGATCAAGGAAATGTACTGGACAAAAATGAAGTTCTCTAAATGTTTGTTTCTGCCTGTTCTGTAGGTGAATGCAGTTACTGGCACGTTATTCACCTCTAAAGTCCTGGAGGAGCGAGCGGAGAAGGACGCAGAAGCTCAGAGCAGCAGTACAGAGAACGGCATCGGAGATCAGGTGTACGACTGGAGCGCAGGTTTAGAAGAAACCGATGACTCTGACCTCTACTTCAGTCCTGACCACGGAAATGTGGTGTTTGCCAGCGCTATAGACGGCTGGGGCTTCAGGTACATCTTACGCTTTCTCAAACTGAGGGTGCTTTCACATTTTTTAAAATGAATTTGTCAGAATATTTTATCAAAAGCTTACATGGCTGGTTTTCACCCTTTACATCTTGCCAGTGGTTGTAGTACTTACGATGGCTCACAAGATGGCAATACTATACTAGATTTCAACATCAGGACTCCCCACCCTTATAATGTATTGCACATTTTTGTGCTGTTACATAATGGTGGTTTTAGATACTTGAAATAAGGGCTAAAGTAAAGTACTAATACAACTGGTGTAGGTGTATATTTCTAAAAGCTGACCAAACCGAACGCAGCACTCCTCTGGTGAGCATGAGGATGTTTTTTGCACCAAAGCTCATTACTTTCAGCATGTTTTATATTATAAAAGCACTCCAGACTCAAGTACCTTTTTACAGTTTTAAGATTAAAAGAATAGGTCAGCCAAAAAGTTGGACATTTACTCGCTCTCATGTCATTCTTTATCATGTTGTTACTTGAGTGAAACACAAAATATGATGTTAGACAAAATATATGAGCTGCTCTTTTCCATACAAGAAGTGTAATGTGGCATAGTATACTAGTACTAAAGTGCTCCATACATCTTTTCATTTGCCTTTAAGATTAATTCTCATAGAGGGTATATTAGCATATGGCCTAGAAAGACTTGTTTCAGTCCATTACCGTAAGGAGGCCTTGTTTTGTGATTTCTAGACGTCATTAAGTTGTGCTGAACTGATGCAAATGTGACGCATCAATCTCTCAAGCAGAAACACAAGAGTCTAAGGGTGCTTTTTATGTAGACCAGAAAAAAGTGGCCTAGTTAGAAGTCAAACATGGACAACCAATTTAAAAAAGTTTTAGAGGAGGTATAAACTTAAGCTTCAGATTCGTAACACTTTACAATAGGGTTCTGTTTGTTAACATTATTTATCATGAACTTACAGTGATTTCATTTCATTTTCATTTCAATATTTACTAATACATTATTAAAATCAGAAGTTGTATCTGTTAATAGTATTTTATGGATCTAAGCTAACATAAACTAACAACGAAGAGTTGTAATGCTAACAAAGATTAATAAATACTGTAACAAAATTATTGCTCATTGTTAGTTGATGTCTGCATCTTGGATGGATGATTTAAGCTATGTTACATGCACTGTAGACTAATATAAATTGCATTCATAATTTGTTTCTTTTACATTTATTCATGTAAAATCAACATGCATTTTAATTAATTATACATATGTGTATATGTTTATATACGAGATGCATAGAAGGAACTGGGTTTTTGTACAATTAAAATGTAAAATTAAAATGAATACGTAGTTTTAACATAAAATATATCAAAATAAAACACTTTCTAAAAAATATTTTTATTAATGTTATTTGTATAGCTAATAGTCATGTGAACATTAATCGACATCAGAAAACCGTGAACATGTGAAAGTAAATAAGAAAGAAATCTCATGGGGTGTTTAAAGTAAATATATTAGGTCAAATGGGTTTGGCTGACAGAAGAAGTTAGTGAATCCCTGATGTATCTATTATATATATCTATTATATGATGCAGACCAGAACTTACGTCAGCTGGATGTCCAACATGTTTTCATGCACATGCACTAACCACTGCTCTACGGCTCTGATGGAAATATGTTTTTGAAGCTGAAGGCTAATGATATCTTACTGAATATGACTCAGTAAAAACAGCGTGATGTTTAACATCGCAGCTGTGAATATTCTGTTAAATTTAGTTACTTGTTAATTATGCAGTGATCTTACAGCTGTCATAGATTAGAGACGTTGTTGCAATCACAGACCTCTTTGAACTGCATTCTTACAAATTAATGGGATGTAATAATATAAATAACAAATAACAAGTGCAAATAATGATGCTGAGTTGTCTTTTCTCTAATTCTCTGACAGCATTCATCAGTTTGCAGAGATGTACAGTCAGAAAATGGGCATCCGCTCCTCGGTTCTGCTCAAGACCCTCTGGGGCGATTTCTACCTCAACGCCAAAGCCAAAAAAATCATGAAGGGAGCTCAGGTACTATCTTACACTTAACTTACATTCGAACTCTTTTTAATATGGTTTATGTACTTGTACCATGGTAATACATTGGTATGCTTTATAATGCCATATACAAACCACATAATAGTAAAGTTATCTGTAAACTGATGCCATCATTATGCCATGGTTTCACCACAGTATGGGTTTTCAATGGTGTTTTTCACCCGAGAAAATATATTTTACTGTATGTGTTTCATTAGAAAACAGTGTTTATGCTGGTCCTAAAAAGTCTTCATTTGCCCTTCCTCAAATTAAGGCTTAAAACTTCCTACATTGGAGCAGAAAGTCTTAAATTCATAAAAGTATGGCATGCAAAAAATAAATATCTTCATCAGTATTTTTGTCTCATGTTCCAGCTCAAATATCTAACATCTAAACATAAGATATATTTACTTGAGATTCAAAATGGAAATAGTGAAAGTTTTGTTTTCTGAGGAATTAAACATCACATTAAATGATGTGAGTTTGTGCTAAAACAAGAACAAATATCTTTCAATGTGGTATGAAATAATGGGTTTTTCCTTTGGATTAAGTTGATTTATCTGACCCTGTCGACAGATTTGTTTTTATTTTAATCATAAACTTTAAAAAAATCACTTCATTTTGATCAGTTTCACAGAAAACGAGACTTTTTATGATATTTTGCTTCTCAGTGATTTAAGAATCTTTAAACATTTGCACTGGAAAACAAGACAAAATACTGAGAAAGAACATCATGTTTGTCAGTGTGATCTGAAGGTACAGTAATAGTTATTTCCATATTCTTATTGAGCTATTTTTTAAAAAGCAATGGAGATCTGTTGGAAGTTGTATAACTTGCTTTTACTCATTGTCTGCTGCCCTAGACGTTTACATTTAGAGAATATAATGACGTATTGTTTTTCCTTTAATGTATTACTTGCATTTTCTTTAATTTATCTCAAAATGGTCTTAAAAAGTCTTAAATTTAGCTTCATAAAGCCTGCAGAAACCTTTTGAAAAGATCTGTGTTGTGGTGCATTACATGCTGAAAGAGCTGCAACTTTCAATAGAGTGTGTCACATTACATACTCGGTTTGACTATCTTTGGAAATGTTGAAGCAGCCACATCTATCTTGCTGTTCCCCTTTGAGAGACTGACAGGAAGTGGGCTGACAGAGCTACAGGAGTGATGTGACAGCAGAGACCATCCATTAGATGCTCTGGGTTTGTAGTGCCTTTTAGGGCATTCAAATATGCTGTAGTTATGCTAATGGACGTCAGTTCCCTCACTGAAACCTCACCTTAATAACTAGAGAGCACATACACACACGCACACATTAGTCTGGAACATCCTCTTCCCTCCCATTACAAGGGTTACAATGGTCAATAATGTGACTCCCATATTTTGTATTTGGATCTATTATTATAAAACATGAAAATTATACAGACAGTGATTTGACGCTACACTTCTGTGATGGACTTTTTTTATATATATTTCTGAATTAAAATGCATTAATAAAATACTGAAAAAAGCGCATTGCTGTTCAAAAGTTTGGGGTCGGTAAGATTTTTTTTGAATGCTTTTGAAAATAGTTTCTTATGCTCACCAAAGCTGCATTTATTTTATCAAAAATAAAGTAAAAATAGTATTATTGTGAAATATTATTACAATTTAAAATATATATTTTTTTTAGGAAATTAAAACTTTTTACATTTTGAAAATCAGTCACTGACCTTGATATAAAGTTATTTTGGGGTCTTTTTTGCTTTTATTTGCGTATTGTGATTTGGCCCTTTTTTTTAATCTGTTCATCATTGATAATCACATTTGTACTGTAAAGACTGTTGATTCTCAAGCAAAGCAGCTCTGACACAACATTACGCAGAGCCAAAGCATAAAACCCAAACCTAAAGTTATTAACTCTATGTTTGGGGTAAAATAAGGAGGCTGTTTGACATATAAATATTGGTTTAACTTATTGATCCTCTTTCCTGTACAGTGTGAGCACTGACCACATTTAAAGCTTGAGTGTTTTAAACTCAACGTGAAAAGATTTTGCAAAAATGTATATTCTGAAGTTCATTTGTCATTGTCCCATAAACAATATGAGGATATTTTGTGCATTGGTTAATAAGAACCCTCTTGTCGGAGATGTTTACAGTAATGCAGGACGAGGATCTGAATAATGAATCCTTTGAAGATTTATGCCTCGGTCTGCATTACCAGATGATTCAGCTCGCCAGCCATACGACACTCAAAAAAAAAAAAGTCTTCATCCTAGACTGATCAGTCACTGCCATTATTCCACTCTGGCAGACAGATAGATCTCATTCAGACAGAGTTGGTTATGCAGGACGACGTGACCTCCAGACGGCAACATTGATTTGCAGGACTGACAGAGTCGAGCCTAACTTGAGCCTTTAAACTCATTTGAGCTCATATGTTAGTGAAGAGTTTGACCCTGTTCAGTCAAATCAGAGGCTTTTTATTATGGCCCCAAATCTTAAAAGCAACTAATGAGTCCTTATAATACCTGGGTCCTTTACATGCTGGCTTAATTTGTGTATTTGTGTATGATGCATTCTCTTTTCCTTATACTGTCCTAATGGACGTCATGCTCATTAACTCTGTCTTTCTTTGTCTTCACAGTCCAAAGGAAAGAAACCTCTGTTTGTGCAGCTTGTCCTGGATAATATCTGGAGTATGTATGATGCTGTGGTCACTAGAAGGTAACTTCCTATATGTTTGTCAGTACAAATGAGAAATTGACATCAACACATGATTTGCCTTTTCACTTTGATATTGAATGTGCTGCAAAAGGATATTGATATTTCTTTGTAAATGTTTATTTTTGTATGCAGTATGGAATTCAGTGCTATTTTTAACTAAATCTAATAAAAAATTATATAAAAAATAGTTTTCATTAATTAAAATAAAAATAAAAGCTGAAATAAAAAAAGGTTACAAAAAATAACTTTTAACTAAAAGCCTAAACAAAAAATAAAAGCTAACTAAAATAAAATAAGTTGAAGTACTAAAGCTAAATTGAAGTGTAACAATTAACAAAATTACTACAACTTAAACTACAATTATTTTCTTGGCAAGTAACAGAAATAAGTATAAGTTTATGTGCAAAATTACAAAAAAAATATGAAAAAAAGTACTACAATTTAAAAAAAAAAAATATAACAGAAATACAAATAAATTAAAGCAAAATAGAAATAAAAAACTAAAACTAAAATATAAATAACAAAAGCCTACAAAACAAAATTACTAAAACTTGGTGTACAATGTTTAGTCATGTAATAAAACTTCAAATAAACATTTCCACTGATTACTTCTGAATGCATAATTTCTGTCTAACTGTGCATAATTCATCAACGCATTTTATTTTTTAATTCAAAATGAAAAATTCACTTTAAATGTATTTCCAGTTTCCTTTACATTTCGTTTACACATTTCCAGGGACAAAGAAAAGGTGGAGAAGATGGTGACCTCTCTGGGGTTAAAGGTCATGTCTCGTGACCTGAGACACTCCGACCCCAAAGTGCTCCTCAGTGCCATCTGCAGCCAGTGGCTTCCTGTGTCTCAAGCCGTTCTCTGTATCCTTTACTACACAAACACTAGCATTCAAAAGTTTGGGGATGGTAAGTTTTTTTTTCTTTTTTTTTTCTTTTATGGAATAAATAGAATTTTCAGGAGCATCATTACTCCAGTCTTCAGTGTCACATTATCCTTCAGAAATCATACTAATATGCTGATTTGCTGCTCAATATTTTTTTTTTTGTTATCATCAATGTTGAAAACAGTTATGCTGCTTAATAATTTTGTGGAAACTGTGTTGATCTAAATCTAAAATCCAATCTAAAAGTCTTTACTATCACTTTTGATTAATTTAACGCATCCTAATGTAAGCTTTCTCAGCAGTTTTCGTAGACGTGCGAGTTCTGGCATTGTTTCTCTCAGGTGATGTAGTTGGTTATAGACGTAATTTGAGTCACATAATTAATATAAGTGGCCGTTCTTTGTAGTAGGATCAACTTTAAATCTTCCTAGAGACAATGTATGAGTAAAACAAAGCAGAAGGGAATACATTTGACATATAAAGATTGGTTTAACCTCTTGGTCCTGTGTTTTGGACTGTCCAAAAGTCTGAATTTCACAGTATTGACTCTAGAAACATAGAGCACACAGTCCTCTGCTAATTATACACAACCTCCAGTGACGTTAGCCACATCAACACTAGGCATTTGACTGGCATTGTCCACCTCCTCAGCCGTCAGCCGTCCTGCCGCGATCTCACCAGCTGTACGGGGAGGAAACGCACAGCCGACCGTTATTAGACGGCTCCTTCTGCGCCGATATGATTGACACAGACACACCTCACAATTACTGTGGTGACAGGTGCTCGGAGTGACACGGCACCGTGATTAAAGCTTTTGGTAAAATGTCAGTTGCTCCCCTAAACATGTAATTGAGTGATTCTCAAAATACATCGCAAATGTACAATTCTGGCCCACTTGACAGGTGTTTTATGTTTGCGTGTTGTTTTTTGTGAATGGAAAGTAGTTGGAACTTTTCACAGTTGGGTGAACCATTACTTTTAAGGCATTACAGTTACAAACTTTTGCTTTTTAGTAGAGAGAACTACTCAATATGTTAATTATTATGAGATATGTAGAACTATTATTTAATGTCAAATTAACCTGGTAGCTAGTTTAACACGTCAGATGTCTGTATTTTACCCTAAAATTGGTGAATTTTGGTCTGTCTCACCTCACAAGTGTTGATCTTGACTATCTGGTAATTTAAATCATACAGCGTCACAATTCTGACATAATTTCGTCCGTCAAATATTTAACCCTGTTACCAAGGTTATTGTAAGAAAAAAAATCATGAATCTAATACTTTTCCCAATTTTATTTCAAAATGTATTAATTTTAATTATTGTACTGTTCAAAAGTTTGGGATCAGTAGGATTTTTATTATTTTATTTTATTTATTTTTTAAAACATTAATACTTTAATTAATCAGAACATTTTAATGTTACCAAAGAGTTTTATTTAAAATAAATGCCTTTGAACTTTCTATTCATCAAAGAATCCTGGGAAAAAAGAAACAAAGAAAAATAAAAACAATTTGCATAAAGAAAAAAACCTAAGCAGCACAACTGTTATAACAATAAAACTTTTCTCAAATCACTATATTAGAATGATTTCTGAGGGATCATGTGACAATGAAGACTGAAATAATATATTATTATTAATAAATTATAATATTTCACAATATTATTGTTTATTTAGTCCTTTTAATAAAGTTCATCCTTGGTGAGCATAAAATATATATATTTTTAAAAACATTAAAAAAATCTTACTGATTGATTTTATTTTTAAAAAACACATATAAATACATATAAAAATAATAACAAACACACACAAAAAAAACCTATATTTTTATTTTTTATTATTTGCACATAACTCGAAATTTGCTAACAAGGCTGCAAGCCTCAAATAAATAAATTTAATATGAAAGCATCAAATATTTTAATTTGCATCCTGAGGTTGACAAGCAACGTTTTTTTGAAGTAAAGCAATTTTCTTGGCGACCATTTGTTAAAAAAAAAACATTTCAGGCCCTATTTTGTACCCTGTTTGTGGAACGTGCCAGTGGAGTGTGTTTTCTTGAACTGTTACTCAGCAATGGTGTGTGAAAAGCTGCCCAGCCCAGCTGAGATCTCGGCTGAGAGAGTGGAAAAGCTGATGAGTGTGGGAGCGCGCAGGTTCGACTCTCTGCCCGAGCAAACGCAGGAGCTAAAAAAGGGTGAGTACAGCAGAGAACCTGTAAGCAGAGGATGTGATTCACACAGCGTTTCCTGCTGCCAGACTCCATCTGTGAATACACCGTTTTGAAAACTAACACTCGTATTGCACGCATGTGCTCTTTTCTCATGAAACGGGCGCCCTCAGGTCTTTTCTAGCACTTTCTGCCCACTGGAAGCTTTCTAGGTCTGCAGCACCTGTCCACTCGCTGCTCTATGAACTGTGTTTGGATTCAGTAGCTCCACATTTTGGCATGTGGCTTTTTTCAAGCTGAAAAAAAAGCGTAGGATTTACTTTTAAATGTTTTTTTGTTTTTTTTCAGTTTATGTGTTTTCAAGCAACGCATTAAATTAAACATTACATTTTGAAAAATAATATTTTACAGTGTATTTTGGTAGCCTATTGTTGTGTTCTTCTTTGAAGGCAATATTTCACCCAGAAATTAAAAAGCGGTATGACCAAAGAAATTAAGATTCACAGTATACCACATTATTTTTCCTTTGCATGTCAGCCATATAGGTTTATAGTACAAGTTTTTTTATAAAAAAAAATTGTAATGCCAAATATGAATTTACTATACAAAATTTGGTTATACATTTAGTTAGTATTTTAAAATGCAATTAAATGAACGTTACATTTTTTTAATTTATTTTTTACAAAGTTTTTTATTTCTGTCAAATTATTATTTTTTTTCATTTTTGGCATTATTACTTATACATTTCTGTGTTTTTTATAAATTATTATTATTATTATTACTTGTAAGAAGTACATTCTACTGTATAATATTTGTTATAATTTCTTCATCAAACTTGTATTTCTTAGATTTATTCATCAAATATTGCTAAATTGACATTCTGCTTTACACAGTAAATTCTATTTTTGACTTGAAAATTTTGTTTGCATTTTCTGCATTGCAGAAATCATAGGGCCCTGCTTGGTATTTGCCGTGTTAAAGAGCGTAAGTTGTGTGGGTTATTAACTGTAAAAGTTATAACCATTAGTAAGAAGTAGGGATGTCAATTTTCAATAATTTCCATAATCGATCGTCGTTTAAATTAATGATCAATTAATCGATTAATCGTTAACCTTAACTACTGCAAAATGCCTCTATTGCAGTGGCATAGTCACCGGCATGACAGGATGTGCAAATGCCACTCAAAATGCCAGCTTCCTCACCCGAATGAAAAGGGTTTTTAGTCTAAATAAAAGGCTAGTGGCAGGATGGTAAAATGAATGGATGTGATTATGATCATTTGATAAAAGGAAGAGAGCGCGCTGTAGTTACGCACGGGATCATTATACTTTGTGTGCCGTTTCATATCCTGTCACGGAGACCGCTGAATGCGCCTTTTTAAATGGTTTCATGGTGCTCGTTTTTTTATTTTTAAAACATCATAGCAATGTTTGCAATTGACATTATCGGGATTTAAAATAAAATGATCCCAAACACAAGTACGGCGCGTGGGGCTGTGACGCGCGGTCAGTGATCCGCTTCCAGAACCACCGGCGTTGCTACAAACACACTGTTACCCATTTGAAACATTTTAATGTGAGTATTATGACACAAGTGAGGTACAAAGCTTTGTTAATAAGATAAATAATTGGTTAGCAGGCAAATGTTACATCGCGACCATGCTTTTTGATTCATGCCGTTCGAGCGCATACATTTAAATCAAGCCAAACGCGGCTTTGTGTTCTGTTTTTCCGGATGGTCACGAATTTAATAATATTTATTGTTTCTTTTCCCAAATCCTCACTGTCTCACCCTCTAGATTCGCAGGTTTATTTTATTGTTGTTCACTTTCAATCACTGTTTTCGCATCTCTTACTGTGGTAAACGTGTGGGGGGAAATGAAAGATTTCGTGGCCATGAATTAAGAATTCGTTACTATGTAATTGTTCCTGCATTTAAGTTAAATCATGGGTTTTCTAGGGCAGGGGTTTTCAAACTGTGGGTCGCACAAAGCCACTTGGCGGCAGCTAAATGACACACACACACACACACACACACACACAGTTCCTAGGGCTGGATGATATACAAAGATTAATTACGAATTGTGATATTGCTCAGTGCGATTTTCGAATCGCAAAGGCCGGGATTTAAAACATGCGTTGCGTGTTTTGAAGCGTGGACGCGCACGAGTTGTAATAACAGTGAGGGTCTCAGAGCGACGGTTCATTATTAAAATGCTCGGTCCGCATTATTAATGAGAAGAAACTCTCTCACTTCACTGCGCTGTGTTCTGCATGAGATTGCATACACCGGAAAATTCAAATGTTGCGAAAACTGTATCAGGTAGGCTGTTCATTCATTTCTATCATCTGTTTGAACTTTCCGAGAGATGTAAAGAGTTTGTTGTTTTCGTTCCTTCATATGCATTTAATCCATAAACTGTCCGTAAAAAGCATTTCACATGTACGGGTTGAGCGGGGCACAAATGCGGGGTTAATTGTAACACTATACAAACATTTCCACATGCTAGCATAACAGAATTTACAAAATGTCCTATTATTTCCTTGCCATATCATCACTATATAGAGAAAAAAATGTAAAAAAATATTTTGAAGATATAGCTGAACATTTATTTAACCATTGCAAAAGTACATTTCTGGCTGAAGTAAATTTGTCTTCTCGGTTTTTAGTGTTTATTTAAAATGAGACGCATATGTTTATTATTTTTACAATTATTTCAAAATTATTTTAATCTCTAAACTGTTTGAGAATTCTGCTTCGCTTCGTATGCTTTGCTAAAATAAAATAAAAAAGTGTTGGGTTGTGAGGGCACTTTTTTTTATAGCACTCGCAGCGCGATTACAGTTCATAACCGCACCGGAGTGAGCCGTTTCCAGGTTTTATGGACATATTTCTAGACTCATTAACGTCTGTAAATTAAGAAATTAAAACGTAAATATTAGTAGTGAATGTTTACAGTGGTACTAGCCTATAAAATAAAATGGTTATTTTTCTTAAATACTTAATTTCTGCCATATTATGCTTTTAATTATGATTAAGCTTATAGTAATGTCAATTGTTTTTTTATCTCAAATATTTTGGTGGGTCTTGAAATAGATTATACTTGTCTAGGTGGGTCGTGGAATGGAAAAGTTTGGGAACCCCTGTTCTAGGGAACAAATTAATGAAACATGGACAGCTGCCACAAATTAATATGTCATAGGAACGAATTAACAAGTTGTATGAATGAATAGACTGTCCTGCTCGCGTGCTCAGCCCTGTCAAAGCCAAGTGCCCGATATGCAATAATTATCTAGGGAAATTATGATTGAACATGACTTATTACTACATTTCAATACAAAAGAACTTTGTACTGTATCTCTTTTAATGTACTTTTAAAGTTTGTATCATATTAAAATAATTATTTTCTTGTAAGATCCAGCCCCTTCACCGTCACTCACAGCCGTTTGCACGTGTTTTGCGCACGAGCCGCACGCACCCCAAAATGAAACTGCTTAATCGACCATCGATAGCTTTTATCGATTACGTCTCTTATCGACAATTAATCGATCGTCGATTAATCGTTGACATCCCTAGTAAGAAGGGTATGCAGTTAATAAATGTCCCCTCTCATTACAGTCTATACAGTGCTCTGCAGCTACACAATGTTTGAAAAATACATATCGTATGAGAAATTGAAGTAGTACTCTAAATATTGTAGATGTGCCGCAAAGAGCTTATTCTCTAGTTCTTTAGAAAACCATCTTCGTGTTTCTCCTTCAAAGGCCCCAGAAATCAGTATGCTCTTCTGAAGAACCCTTAATAAAACATCAATAACTTTTTTCAATCTATGGAGGACCATATAGCTGCTCAAGAACCCTGTAGAGCCAAAAGTGTGTTCTTGATACTGTGAAATCTAAAGTGCATTGAAGAACCTGAAGTTGATTAAACAACTTTTGCAGCCGTCTGTGGTAAAAGTTGCCAGGGGACATTTGTTTCTCCAGCTTTCACCTACTTCCGACAAGAGTTTGTGTAATAGCAGGATGCTTTTCATTTCGTGTGGCCTCAGGCTGAGGTTTCTTTGAGCTCATGCATTTAAAAGACAAGCGCTCCTCAATTCTGGCTTAGGGGTTGTAATATCACGCTTTAAAGTCGTTTCTGATGGCGCTTAGGTGTGAAATTTGCTTGATTTCGTATTCATATGAAAAGACCACACCGTGTCCCATCCGTATTGTGTTCAAAGTCCGAATTGTACAATTACACTGGTGTTGCTGGCATTAAATAAGACTTCTTTAATCTGTTTGCTCTGTGTGTTTGTCCCCTGTAGCATTTCTAGATTGTTCGGCTGATGAGACGGCGCCGGTAATCGTCTTTGTGTCAAAGATGTTTGCTGTGGACTCCAAAGCTCTGCCACAGAACAAACAGAGGTATTGAACTTGCAGATGTGTCTTCATGTGTTATTTTAAGCAAATGTCTGTTTCCTATGTTGCGTGCTGCTTATTTTCAGATCAAAATTAGTTATAGAATAATAGAAACATGGCCTGATTTGATACAGGGTTATTATAGTTAACTATTTCTATTCCATATACTTGTTTTCTTTTTATTTATTATAAAGAATAACCCTCTATCACCTCTGTTCTCTATACTTTTTTCTGTTCTATTCACTTGTTTTCTTTTTATTTATTTATATATATATAATAAAACCTTGCTATTTGCGTTGGATAACCGGGACTTGTCACAGCACGTAACATCATTGCTCTGTTGTTGGTTTGATTGCTTCTCTTGTCCTCATTTGTAAGTCGCTTTGGATAAAAGCATCTGCTAAATGATTAAATGTAAATGATAATTATTTTTCATTTCAAATACGTAAAAAAAAAACTCAATTGATATAAATATACGTGTATAAACTACTAAAAAATACAAAAACACAACAAAATTACTAAAACTAAATTTAAAATGAAAACAAAATGAATTCAAAATATTAATAAAAACTAAAATAGTATCTCAGTGATACTTAAATACCACTCTTTTATTATTATTATTATTTTTTTTTTTTTATGCAGTATATACAATTCTCCAACTCTCTCAAACTGGGATTTATAAGGCAACTGCAGAGGGTTCGTTAAATAATAAAAACTTAATTTATAAAAAAAATAATTTAAAAAAGAAAAAGAAAAAATACTAAAAAGACTTACTAAAAAGATATTAAATAAGTATTGTATTTATTACTGTGCATGTCATGTCACCATTAACATGAACGTGTGAATGTGTTGTTCATTATTGAACTGATATCTTAAAATCTCAGGGGGCAACTTTGAGTAAATATTTTAGGTTAAAGGTGTTCAGCTGACAAAAAAGTTTGCAATCCCTGCCCTGGAGAAACAGGACATCATGGTGAAGCACTTCTCACTTCGGTGAACTTAAAAACATACAATATGAATGGTAAGACAATTTAGTTGTTTTTTTGGTGCCAACAATTGTTGCACATATGTTTCGGAGAAAAGAAAATGTTTATTTAATTTATTTCACATTTTTAAAATATAATTCATTTAAAGATGTTTTGTTATTATTTTGAATATATATTTCTAGCATAGCACATATGAAAAACTATATCTTGTAAAACACTATTTATAGAGCTATTATAAAGTTGTTCAAAGGGTCTTTAACTTTTTGCTATACCAGCTAATGGCATGTGAAAATGTACCAGCCATAAATATTTATTACAAGACATAAAAAGGTATTTTTATTAATACTAAGCCTGAGGAATTCAAATTTCTGACACTATGCAAACATAGTCTGTCGTTTAAGCTTAAAAACTAGTGCGCAGGATCTGTATTCTTTCCTGTTTACATATTTTTTCTTAGAAAAGCATTTTGTCCCCCTATGACAATAGGATTATTTAGCATTTTATCCTGGATATGTGTGGCAAATGCTCTTGAAGGTTGTTCTGTCGTACAGCATCACAAAATGAGCCTCTCTGTCTCTTGTCACATAAATATGAAGACGCATTATGATTTTGTTTTTCATATTTTTGTTTTGGTGGCTTAATGTGAGGAACATTCCACATATGTGTCTCCACATGGTGTTCTGGAGAAAACAGCCTTTAGGCATGATAGATAAACGTCTGATGATAAATCTTCCACTGAGGAAAGAGCCCGGACAGATGTTTTCTTTTGTAGATGGTTTATATGACTTTGATTTGAGTCGCTCACGTAATTTACATCAGTGAAGATTAGACTGTCATTCCGACTCGAACCATGTGCAACGATGGTGCAATTCCTAAAATGTTTTATTTACTTGCATTTGGCCTTGGTGGGTGTTCATTGTTGATCCTGGCTGTACCGCCCTGCAAAGTGCAGTGATCTTAGACTGTGATCTGTCCTGTGATGGAAGGATTTGTATTAACAGAGTGAGAATTAATATCAAGTAAATCAAAAATCAGTCATAAAACCTTAAAGCCATTTTCTCAGCTCCAGTGTTGGTGTAGCTATCGAGTTGTGGTTTTGCAGAGTAGTAGGACGTTTAAAGGAAATCTTTGTGTTTAAAAATGGATCTAATTGATCCTGATTGATTTCCTTCAGCTATTCAGTAGCAAAAGGTTATTCCAGTACTGTGTATACTACCAGTCAAAGTTTTGAATAATTAGGATTATTAAAAGTAAGTAAAAAAAAAATACTCAAATAATGTTTATTTTCAAAAAGTACATTGCCGGTCAAAATTTTGGGGTCGGTAATATTTTTTTAAAAATGTTTTTAAAGTAATGCTCACCAAGGCTGCATTTATTTGATAAAAAAATACAGTAAAAACACAAATATTGTGAAATATTATTATAGTTTCAAATAATGTAATTTATTCCTGTGAGGCACTGCTGAATTCTCAGCATAATTACTTTTGTATATTACTTTCTGTCTTCAGTGTCACATGATCCTTCAGAAATCATTCAATTATTATCAATTATTATTGGTGCTCAATTATTAATAATGGTTCTTATTATCATCGGTGTTGAAAACCATTTTTGGTGGTTAATATTTTTGTTCAAATATATTCAAATAAAGAATTGGAAAAAAGTCAGTTATTTTAAATTGTAATAATGTTTTTCTATTAAATGTATTAATCTTTTTCGATTAAATAAACACAGCCTTGGGGAGCAGAAGAGACTTCTTTCAAAAACATTTAAGAAAAATGTTAATTATTTCCAAACTTTTGACCAGTATTATAAGTATAGTTCTGATATAAAAAATACACAACATTCAATGGGTATAAAAATACTAGTATTTTTTCTAGTTACAGACAGTTTATCCTGTGGGATCTTATTCATTTCCCATTAGGATTCTTTTGGTTCCAAATGATAAGAGAAATTCCAGAAGGAATCCTGTGTACATTGCTTCAGGCTTTTGTGTAGGACGAAAACTCTACGATCCTGAATAATAGATCTGTGTGTGTATGTTTAAGTTTGCTGTAGCCCTTGGGTTCTACAAACTTAATGGACCTTGGCCAAACAGTGATGTAGCAGTTGATCGATACGGCACCGAGCTCTCTCTCTGTGTGTGTGTGTGTGTGTGTGTGTGTGTGTGTGTGTGTGAGCGCAAGTTTGTTCTGCTGTGTTTTTCCTTTGTTGCTGGACTATGAGAATTGATATCCTACGGTAAAGTCGCTGGCTTAGATCCTGTCCCTGTTGATGTCCTTTGTGTCTGGACTCAACTGAAATAAATGTTTTTCAGCTTTCACCTTAAGTAAGGTGACGTTGTGTCAGCACTGAGGAACAATGCCTGTCGCAGATCCGAGAGCGGACGCTAGATGGCGCTCTCAGCCGTGTCAGACTCCTCACATGACCTCGGATCTGAGGACATGAGCTGCTCAGACTCTTTGTTCTGGAGTCAGTGTGTCAGTCAGCTCGCTGATAGGAACAAAAGCACACGGCCCCTTTAGGACTGACCTCGGATCAGACGTTTTCTATTATTCATTGGGTCGGGTGGAACTGTAAAATTAAATTAGATGGTGTTGCAGATAATTCAGTCAAGTGGATCTTTGTTTCCATCTGTCTCTTTTTAAACATTCCACCCACTCACAGAATCTTACACTTATGTGATTCATCTGTCCGGTGTTTTCAGCCCTTTTGTTCTCACATTTTGTCTTTCTTCTCACCTTCTCCAGTAGGTGACAGCCTGGAGTAGAGGTGGGCGGTATGAATAAAATCAGAGTATGATTAATGTTAAATCACTAAAGTGATAAATATATCATTCTTTTTTAGTTGATAAAGCAAAGAAAAATGGTTTATAATTGGGGGAAAAAAAGTAGCAATGAGAATTTTTGGATAACATATATAATATATATGTATATATGTTTATTTATTTATTTTCCAGGCTGATTTTTGTAGTTCTTTAAAAAAGTATTATTTAATAGTTACATAATAAATTATTAGTTTAATTAATATGAAACAATATAATATTATTAAATATAAATTTAAATATATATAATATTATTTAGTAGTATATATAGAAGTTAAATATATTGCTATTCATTATAATCAGTGATGGGAATAACGGTTACTAACGGCGTTATTGTTTTCAGTAACGAGTAATCAAACTAATTACTGTTTCCCCCGTTACAACGCCGTTACCGTTACTGACAATAAAATGTGGCATTACTATAATTTATTATAATATTATTATCATTTTATTTTTCAGTTCATCTGAATGGATGCGCAGTGTAGCTGTATTTGACGTACCGTAAACTCTAGTGTGAAGCGCACGGCTCGCCGTAGCTTTGTCTCACACACACACACACACACACACACACACACACACACACACACACACACTCACACACACACGTGCGCTACACTCACACACACGCAGATACAGAGCGAGAGAGTCTTTCATAACATGCAGAATTGACGCGCTACATGTAAACAATATTCTTTGTTGTGTTTTCCTGTCAAAATAACGGAGTTCCTTTGGAATTCTTCAGCTTTTAAGAACTAATGGAACTAAGCGGAACTAATGCGCAAACGACAATCTCATTGGCCGGCGCTCACCTATTATCATCCCTGTTTTGATTTCAGCAAATCATTTCGAGCGAACCCATACAACGTGATTAATATTCATGAACCCAGCAGCTCCTTTATCCTTAGTGCGTTTTATATTGTTATTAGTGGTATAATTCGCTATACCCCTTTTTTTTATAGAAACACTAAATGACAAACAATATCTTAAGCACCACCACCAGTCCTAAGTTCAGTCAACATGACAAATATGAATTCATACTTGGTTATTCTAATTACTAAAGTTCTATCATATACTGCTAAATTATCATAATATCATATTATAATGCTTTACTAACTGATGCTAAGTGTCAGTAGATAAATAGTGTCGATTAATGTACAATGTTTTATAATAATAATTTATTCTATTTAGTGTCCATTTAATTCATTTAAAATATCCAAGGCTATTAAAAGGCATCCAAGTTATTTGACATTTGAACATTTAAAAAAAAAAGTAACGCAATAGTTACTTTCCCTGGTAATTAGTTACTTTTTTAATGATGTAACTCAGTTACTAACTCAGTTACTATTTGTGAGAAGTAACTAGTAACTATAACTAATTACTTTTTTAAAGTAACGTGCCCAACACTGATTATAATGCACATATGCTTATATATATATATATATATATATACACACACACACACACACACACACACACACACATTAATACATTATACACTTTTAATACTGTATAGTATGCTATGTTACTTTAATATATAAATTTGTATCCGAAATGTATAACAGTAATAAACCATACTATACGGTATAAAAAATTTATAGTATTAAAAATGTATACATTGTGTTCGTGTGTGCATGGGATATTACATTTTTAATATATTAGTTTAATATAAATATAACAACAGCCTTAAAAAATTGAATTTTTTTTCATGGTCTTGGCACATCAAACAACAAATCATTCATGCCCACTATATATAGATATGTCCACCGGTTGACACATGTATACCGTCAGATGATATATACCATCCTGCCGCCCAGCCTGGAAAGATTTTAGGGCCTTTGTTCTCACCCTTTGACTTCACCCTTGCTCTTTCATGTCGAGCGGGTAGTCGTGACACTGGACAGTCGACACTATGGCACGCTGATGTCAAAGTGAATTATCTGAACTTTAATGGGTGGAGAGACAGTTGCACTTTTAATCATTAGAAGCAGATGGCCTGGGCAAACCCGCACGCTGGTGTTTTGATAGAGGGGCCGTGGATCATGTGTAGACGCTCGCAGGCTGCAAGAGCTCCTGTGTAGCATTAGACTGCAGATAATAAAACCCATGTTTGCTCAGAGCAGGAAGAGTGATTAGAGATGTGCATGTGACTGTCAGAACTCACACGCAAGAAACACTGTTCTGGAGCCAGTTGCTGTCTTGGCAGTATTGAGATGGGAAACCGTAAGCTGGTTAAACTTTATAAGTCAAGATGAAGTGCTGTTTTCAGTTTGCTTTTGCAATGTGATGTATTACGTAGCGTAACAGAATATTCAATGGAAAACTTTTAGCTTTTAGGAAATGATTGGATCGTGAAAAATTGGCTTCGCTGAAAAGACAGGTGGTTGGAGAGAGACATATACAGTATATATACAGGTGCTGGTCATATAATTAGAATATCATCAAAAAGTTGATTTATTTCACTAATTCCATTAAAAAAGTGAAACTTGTATAATGTATACATTCATTCCACACAGACTGATATATTTCAAGTGTTTATTTCTTTTAATTTTGATGATTATAAGTGACAACTAATGAAAACCCCAAATTCAGTATCTCAGAAAATTAGAATATTGTGAAAAGGTTCAATATTGAAGACACCTGGTGCCACACTCTAATCAGCTAATTAACTCAAAACACCTGCAAAGGCCTTTAAATGGTCTCTCAGTCTAGTTCTGTAGGCTACACAATCATGGGGAAGACTGCTGACTTGACAGTTGTCCAAAAGACGACCATTGACACCTTGCACAAGGAGGGCAAGACACAAAAGGTCATTGCAAAAGAGGCTGGCTGTTCACAGAGCTCTGTGTCCAAGCACATTAATAGAGAGGCGAAGGGAAGGAAAAGATGTGGTAGAAAAAAGTGTACAAGCAATAGGGATAACCGCACCCTGGAGAGGATTGTGAAACAAAACCCATTCAAAAATGTGGGGGAGATTCACAAAGAGTGGACTGCAGCTGGAGTCAGTGCTTCAAGAACCACTACGCACAGACGTATGCAAGACATGGGTTTCAGCTGTCGCATTCCTTGTTCAAGCCACTCTTGAACAACAGACAGCGTCAGAAGCGTCTCGCCTGGGCTAAAGACAAAAAGGACTGGACTGCTGCTGAGTGGTCCAAAGTTATGTTCTCTGATGAAAGTAAATTTTGCATTTCCTTTGGAAATCAGGGTCCCAGAGTCTGGAGGAAGAGAGGAGAGGCACAGAATCCACGTTGCTTGAGGTCCAGAGTAAAGTTTCCACAGTCAGTGATGGTTTGGGGTGCCATGTCATCTGCTGGTGTTGGTCCACTGTGTTTTCTGAGGTCCAAGGTCAACACAGCCGTATACCAGGAAGTTTTAGAGCACTTCATGCTTCCTGCTGCTGACCAACTTTATGGAGATGCAGATTTCATTTTCCAGCAGGACTTGGCACCTGCACACAGTGCCAAAGCTACCAGTACCTGGTTTAAGGACCATGGTATCCCTGTTCTTAATTGGCCAGCAAACTCGCCTGACCTTAACCCCATAGAAAATCTATGGGGTATTGTGAAGAGGAAGATGCGATATGCCAGACCCAACAATGCAGAAGAGCTGAAGGCCACTATCAGAGCAACCTGGGCTCTCATAACACCTGAGCAGTGCCACAGACTGATCGACTCCATGCCACGCCGCATTGCTGCAGTAATTCAGGCAAAAGGAGCCCCAACTAAGTATTGAGTGCTGTACATGCTCATACTTTTCATGTTCATACTTTTCAGTTGGCCAAGATTTCTAAAAATCCTTTCTTTGTATTGGTCTTAAGTAATATTCTAATTTTCTGAGATACTGAATTTGGGGTTTTCATTAGTTGTCAGTTATAATCATCAAAATTAAAAGAAATAAACACTTGAAATATATCAGTCTGTGTGGAATGAATGTATACATTATACAAGTTTCACTTTTGAATGGAATTAGTGAAATAAATCAACTTTTTGATGATATTCTAATTATATGACCAGCACCTGTATATATACTGTATATGTCTCTCTCCAACCACCTGTCTTTTCAGCGAAGCCAATTTGATAGTATTTATCTTTTGTAACCGTATAAATGTCTTCAGTGTCACTTTTGGTCAGTTTAATGTATCCCTGCTGTAAAAAAAAAATGGTCATATTGGCGCCAAATGTATGCATTCCATTATTTGTCAGGATAGTGGAGATGTGACAGGAAAGTACAGGGAGAGACGGGATTAATGTACAGAAATGAATCAATCCTAGGATCAAATGTAGTAAATTGATAAATCAGTATTTGCTTAAATAGAGTCAGTTTTGATTCTTTGTTTACGTTAAATGAGTCATGAGTCATGGGAGCAGGATTTACTTGATCTTTTGAAATTAAAAGATAGAATGTATTATGAAGATCTGACTTCTGTCCATATTCCCCAGTGCATTGAACTCTACTGAGCGAAGCTTCAAGTTAGTGTTAATGCTGATTATGTTGTACGCAGGTCAAGTGTGGTAACACCATGCTCAAAGATCAGAGTATTTCAACTTTGACCTCGTCTGACTCTGACCTCTCGAAGTGCAGACTGGCAATTCACACTGTTATCATTACATAGGCGGTGCCGTGTGAAAATCAAAACAGGATAGAAGAGAAACTGTATAGATTTGTATTGTATGTCAAATCTGTATCATAACATTCAGATCATAATCATAAGATTATGCACATTAGATATTCTATGCAAATTATTTGTAAAATTGAGTCTTGAAAGTGCTTTAATGTTCACAAGTTGAACATTTTTATCTCAATTTCGTCAATTTCAACTTTTGTCATAATTATAACTTTTTAATCTTGCAATATGCCATGTTATTCTTAAATTATTGGTTTTGTATTGTGATTTTTTTTAATGCCTTAATTATATTATAATTTTGACTTTTTAATCCCATGTCTGCTTTCTGTCTTAATTTCAACTAATCATAGACTTTTTATGACTTTTTAATCTAAAATGTTTACTTTGTCATAATTTCGACTTTGTCATAATGACTTTCAATCTCATAAGTATTAGTATGATCATATAGTAAACTTTTGGTAAATCTGGATTTTATGTGATAATTATGAATTTTTATCTCACATCTTTGACTTTTTAATTTTTTTTATCTCATAATTGTGAATTATTTTGTCAATTTCAAATTTTTGTGTCATAATTATGACTATGAATTATGGTGTAAAATGCTGTAAAAGTAAAATGTTTACTTTTTGTATAATAATTGTGACTTCTTGTCAGATTCTACTTTATTTTTTATGAATTATGAATTTTTATCTCATATCTACTTTTTATGGCATAAGTACAGCTTTTGTCATTATTATTAATATGCCTTTTAATCGAAGATGTTTACTTTTTATGTCATATTTATGACTTTTTTTCTGCATATTTTTTTACTTTTTATCTCGTGAATTTTTGGTCCTAATTTTGACTTTTTATGTCATTATCACTTTTTATGTCATTATTTGTCCCACCCTGATGAACGACAGTGTGTTATGAACTACTCTGTTATGAAGTTAGAAGTCAATGAATCCTTATAGGGGACATTTACAGAAGTCTTAAATGTACAATAGCTAGAATAGGTGATGGCCATGTAAAACTAAGTTATGATTTATTTTGTAAGAAAACTTGATTGAAAGTTAATTCTTTAAGAGTGTAGAATGTTTCCTTTAACTTTTGAACATACTTGCGAACAGCACCCGTGAATATGTGCCAAACGACTTCTCTTCCCAGCGCCATCAAAACACCTTTTCTGCTGACTGAAAGAGACAGACAGTTTGAGCTGGATTTAGCACGGTGATTTTCAAACCCCAATTTCCCTCGCCACTTTTGATGCTTAAATACCTTCTACTCCGTGTGTTTCAAACGACGTCTAGCTCGATGGAGATCAACTCCATTTCCTTTGGGTCTGTTAGAGCCATCGAGGGATGAATGTGATTTGTGAACGGAAAAAGCGTTGGGCCGCGGTAATGTACTCTTGTTTATTCAGTCTAACATCATACTGTTTCCTTCAATCAAGAATGCTGCGGTTAATATGCCACTGTATTTCGGCCTTGACCGCCAGCTCCCTGCTTCTCCTCCCTGGCAAGTGTGAGGAAGAGATTCAGAGAGGAGCTGGGCGGCTCCCAGTGGCTCTTTACTGTGTTTGTGGGTCTTTTTATCTTCATTGCTTGCTTGTGTTCACTCTCTGTTGTACTCGTCGCATCTCACCCTCCTTTTCTCCAGATAGACACTCTCTCTTGCTGTCATTGTTTCTTTTTTTCTCATTCCCTCTCTCTGTCTGATGTTTTTTCTAAGCTTAAAGCAGTCAGCGTCAGGGTATCCAGGCATAAAGTTTCTCCCTGACCTGAGATGATCTTTTTTCTCTCATGTCTGTGGAGTCTCTGTCCTTCACACACAAACACACAAACACATGGGTGTTTCTTCAGCTACAGGCATTTTTGTGTTCCTTTTGTTACCTTAAATCTACAGTCAAAAAAAAAAAAAAAACAGTATATATATATATTTATTTATTTATTTATTTATTTAGATTTAAGATAATCTAATTGAATGAACTGAATTTCAATGTGATTATTGTATATCAGTACTTGCTCAGCTCTTAAATAAAGATTAATATATTGTTTATTTTCTTTATCACTCTATCCATTCACAATTTATGACTCATTTTCATTTGTCAGAGAAGAGCACATATTTCTTGAGATGAATATTAGAAAATAAATCGAATTATAATGTATTATAATTAATGTATTATATTTCGATAATTATATATTAGGAAAATAATTAGAAAATATTTTTACCAATGTAAATGCATACGTTTTAAAAATATTGTATACTATTTCCAATGTGTGAACATATCAACATATAATTTATTTATTTATATTTTTTATTTTTACTATAAATAAAATCCTAGCTGTGAAGTTAGCCTTAGCAAGACAAATGAGTTGGCTGTTTTATTCTAAAAATGCTTAAATTGTCATTTCCATTGTAGAATTAGTGGTGGTTTGAGATGGGAATGACGTTTGTTCATTGCAGTTTAGGTAAAAAAATAAAAATCTCCTGTGGTGCATGAACTGTTGGACAGTGTTTGTAGACAACTAAAATAAATGAGTGAGTTTGAAAAGGTTATTTAAGGGAGTTTAATTTCTCTGGGCCAAAAGTGGCCATATTTGAAGAAACACCCATATATTTGTTTTCTTGGCTCTGTGAGTGAAGGGGGGGGGGGGGGAGGTCTAAAGGATGACATCATCTCCTGTGAGTACAGCTTTTAGCTTGTAAAAGAGCTTTCCTTTCATATTTTCTTTCAAAACATCATATCTAAATGTGATCGTCCATAAGCACATTAGCCTGACAGCATCAAATGCATGTAGACGCTCCCACATCAGATAACCTTTGACCCTTTGGAGTGGGCTGCAACAAACGCTGATAAAACTAATCGACTAATCATCGAAGGGGATTGATTATTCAGTTTTTGCAATTATTTAGAATATTAAGTTATACATATTCTAACATAAATAAAGGTCACTTCAGCTTTAGAAAAGCATATTATGTAATTACAATTATTACACAATTAATTGGTAACACTTTACATTAAGGTTCATTAGTTAACATTAGTTAACATGACTGCTCTGTATTTTATGTATAATCATTTTCTATTCGTAACGGTTTTAAATTAATTTTAAATACATTTTTATATAATTTCCTTGTTTTTACCACAATTATTATTATTTTTTAATTCCTTGTTTTTATTGTTGTGATTATTATTTTTAATGTCATCTCAGATTTTGTGTTTTTGAATTTTTTTTGTGTATGAAATGTGCAGCCTGTAACATTTGCAATACTTCTATAGCACTTAATGTTAATTTCAGCATTTACTGATGCATTATTAAAATCACAAGTTGTTTTTTTACATTGATAAATGCATTGTGAACTAACATGAACAACTGTATTTTTATTAACCGACATTAACAAAGATTAATACTTAAATGTAATAAATGTATTGTTCATTCATGTTAATTAATACATTAACTATGTTAACAAATGATACCTTATTGTAATGTTACAATTCATTATAAAAATAGATGGCACACAAAATGAGATGACAGACAGAGACACTCTCACCATTTAATTAGCTACATGAAAAAGTAACTGAATGACACATTTTGCACATTCTGCCTAACATCTCCTTTTGTAAGTCATATAGATAAGAAACAAAATAAAGGGAAGTGATAAGATGCTTTGGATAAACTATTTTATTCACAACATTTTAATGTCTTAAAATACCTTATAGGGTTATGATAATCAAAACAGCCCTGAGCTAGATCAAGCTTTGATCTCTGCAAACCAAACTGTCACTTTAATGAAATTATTATTTTTTCCCACTAATAAAAATATTTTATCATTAGCTAGCTCACACTGGAGAGCTGCTTTATAACAGAAAATCAAGTTGTAATTCTAACTGAAAGCGACACTGACTTTAATGTTTTTCATGTTTAATACCATAAAGCTGCTTCAATTAAGGCTATCTATTGCATAAAGTACTATATAAATAAACATAATGTGACCGAACTCTACTGGAGTAATGTTACGTTACTGAACTGCAGAGCTCATGCAAACATCCACATCGTTGTAATCAGATGCATTTTTAACTGTTGCTTTCACACTGCTGTCAGTTTTTGTTGTTTATTTCGTTACTGAGAGGAAAGCGCGCAATATATATTTACATATTCATCCAAACACCGCTCAAGTTTGGATGCATTTGCTCTGAAGTGCTGTGTGTGTGTTCTTCTCTTGATCTGCATTCAGGAGGGCTGAACTAGAGTCTTGCGCTACAGCGCCACACTGGTCAAACCGCAGTATTGCAGGCTCTTACATTAGGTCATATGAGATCAAACGACTACTCGACAACAAAAATATTTGTCGACAATTTTTTATTGTCGACGTTGTCGATAATGTCGACTAATCGTTGCAGCCCTACTTTGGAGTGAGCTGATAAAACTATGAGAAGGGGGTATTACAAACACAAAGAGGCTGAGAAAATGGACATAAAGCGTTCGTTTAGACCACAATGCATCTCAGATTTCAGCCTGTAAATTTGCGACGGCAGCAGCTGCTAGCGTTATATCCTGACCCACATTTCAAGGGCACCGTTCCAGCCTTTACATATCAAAACAGTGTGATTTAAGCAAACCCAGATATCCTGTGCTGGAGGAAGACTTTGGCAAAAGCAGCACTGCTACTTGTAGTTCATTTGATCCTTCGTCTTGATTTGATAGAGGCTTCTGTTGAGTGAGTTATGTGAGTTTTACGAAACATGCCAGGAGGAAACTGATGTTTGCTTGCTCTGTTTGCACGAGAGAATATTACATTTTAATAATAATATTTTTATGTCTTTGTTTGTAATGAAGGGTTTATTTAAAATCCATATGTAGATAAATAAAATTCCTACATGTCCATGTTTCCAGAATTTTTTATGTAAATTTGCATTTAAAATGCATTTGCTTTTAATTCATTTGTGTGAATTTGAATTGAATTAGTTTAGTTTATTAATTTGGAAAGGGACAGTTTTCAGTTTTTAGCATAAATGTTTCCATTTAATGCATTGTACTAGATTTAGCCAGAGGCAACATTTTCATCCGCTAAACCAGATTGATTAACCGGATTGATTTCATTTATTGAATTGACCTATAAAAATAAAATAAGTAAATCAATAAAAGTAAAAATAACAATAAATAAATGATAAATAAATATATATGAATTGCCTATTTACATACAGTAACTGTTTAGAAGTTTGGGGTCAGTATTGTTTATTTTATTTATTTTTTCAGCAAGAAAATTTATCAAGATATTTATATTGTTACATTAATATTTATTTATATTGTTTTTCATGAAATGATGTTCTATTCAAACTTTCTATTCATCAAAGGGTCCTGAAAAAAAGTATCACATTTTCCACCAAAAATATTAAGCAGCACAACTGTTTTCAACATTGATAATAATAATAAATGTTTCTTCAGCAGCAACACATCATATTAGAATGATTTAAACAAACTTTTGAATGGTAGTATATTTTGGCAATTCAAAAAAAATATTTTGCCCTATTTAAACATTAAAAAAATACAAGTAGTTATGTATTTCTTTCCGTTCATTATTCCTCGGTTCAGATTTTACATCCGGCCTGTCACCTCAGTTCACTTTGAGGAATTGAATGGCACACGGCTGACATATACTCAGGTCAAGTCTGCTATTTTGCTCTCCTTTTTTCCTATTGAATGAACCGCATCAGGAAACCTGCAAAGCACAAATACATTCCTCCACCTTTGGGGTTGCCATAGCAATGATCAATGTGGGTCAGTGTGTGTGTGGTATGTGATTTGGCGTGTGGGAGTGTTGTCAGCCACTCTTACACATGCCCTGCATGGAACGCTAATATGTTGGCTCGTCTGATTGGCTGTTTTTATTAATGGCACAAGGCAGTCGGTAGGCAGAAAATTGGTTGGGCTGTTCAGTGCTCGCATGCACAGATACACATATGAAAGAAATAATATATGAGCAAATTAGCTTTAGATTGGTGATATGCTAATTTCAATATCAATTTATTTGAAAAATGTGTAAGCATGCAGATGTGTACATTTTATTATTAATACAATTCTATTTTTTGATTTTATTAGATACAACATAACATAACATTTATAAAACATAATTGTGTAAAATGTAGATATTGAATTGGCAGATTTCCAAAAGACTTGTTTTCTGTGGAAAACATCTGTAGTTTAATGGCTGATGAACTGTGTTTTGTGAGTAGATTGTGTGTTATGTGTACAGCTTTAGAAACAATTTATATTTCCATTCCTCTATCGTTTTTTTTCTTCCCTTGAGAGTATTAAAATTCAATCCCTCTTGTGGTTTTTAAAGACTTCGCTGTAAGGTTCTGTACCCATTACTTCATGACCACAGCGGCCGAGCTTGTAAATGAGCTTCATGCTGTTTCCATTATTGCCAATAAGCGACACATTCAGACCTTTGAAAAGGAAAACATGATGATTCAGAGAAGGACTGAAATGAAACACTTGACACATGATTGAGATACTAATGGAGCGGAAGTTGAAAAAAAAGTGGAAAGTGGGTAAAAACCTATTGAGTGTGATTAATACCTAAAACAGTTTATTTGTGGTTGATTTCACAATTGTAGTTGCTATTGCACTGTTATTTAAAAATAAAAAAATAATGGCTTTTAAAGTAGAGGACTTGAGGTTTTCCTCTGGACTGTGTCCTGTTTTAATGTAATTTATGCATCCCAAATGTGTGATTAATATTTCAACATGGCAGTGTTCTATCAAATCATCGTAACTAGCTATGTTTATGACTCTGAAGTTACAGCCTGCACTTTGGTACACTTTGTTCCATTACTTCTTTAGCATTAGAGACACAAAGATCAACTTTTAGACCCAGATTCTCAAGTTGTACCCAAGTTTAAAAAAAAATATATATATTTTTTTTTAATTATAATTATTTTTAAATTTATGGGAAAAATATGTTTAAGTTTGGTCCTACGCTAGCTAATCCCTACTGAGTGACCACTGCAACCAATTATTATTATTAATTTTTTTTACAAATTCATAAGAATCGTAACTCTTGAGTCAGCGATACTACAAGCATCGCTTCGGTCAATACTGAGCTGAAACTTTTGTTACCAATTACAGCTTGTTTGGCAAGTATTTTGCAGAGTCATAAAAAGTAAACTCGATGAACTCCACAATCATTTCTCTGGCGATGTTTTCCAACCAATTACTGCAAGTATGCCGTGTAAGTGTAACTACATAGGATCTATATTTAGACGTAAATCAAATGAAGTCACAGTAGCTGGCTGTTACGTTCCTCTTGCAGCGTCCCTCTTTATGATTTGTTTATAGTCTGTAAGCAGCATTCGTCTGTCATCTCCTCAGATGGAATCATCATTCTGCTTTAGATGAGTTCTTAATATATGTGGCAGCGGTTTGGAAGTAAACATGGTTTAAATCTTCTATTGGATCTACTGCTTAGCAGCATAAAAGCACATTATTAATGTTTTATGTGGGCTAGTTTCAAGCTATGGTAACTCTTTGGTATATTTTTGGTGTATTAAGAACTGAGCCAGTTTTCCTTCTGCCCAGTTTGACTTTGAGCAATTAGAGATTTATATCTCAAACAATTGTAAGAGTTTGGTGTTCTATTAAAGCTTGTCTGTAGCTCCTTTTGTTCTTGTAATGGCATGTCCGCTTCTTTTTGAAATAGAAATTATTGAATCAATTCACTTATCTCTGCTGTGGAAATTGGATGTCTGTGATAATGGCTTGCACAAAAAGTGCTCGTCTTGGATTTTGGGGGGTTTTGGCTAATTTCTTTAAGGTTTTATGTTACATTAAGACATTTTTTTCCCATGTTCCATGAATGATTTAATGTTATTTGACCATAAAATTTGCACTAAATAGAGGCTAAAACATGGACTACATCCATGTTCAACATCATTATATTTGGCATTCAAATAATAATAATATGCTATAAAATGACAAAATTGTGCAACGATTTATTACCATGGTTGAGCACATTTTAAAATTTGCAATTTATGAGTTGGAATTGAATCAGACTTTGAATATAAAATGTCAAGGAAATTAAATTGACAAAAATACAATTATGAGAATATAATAATAATAATAATAATAATAAATAATTTGTATTCTTCTTATTATTATTTTTCTCATAATTGTCATTTTGTCACTCTATTTAATTTCCTTGACATTTTATATTCAAATTACAATTCAACTTCCTGTTGGATATGTCTGATTCAATTCCAA
This sequence comes from Schizothorax lantsangensis, assembly GCA_027422415.1. NCBI lineage: Eukaryota > Metazoa > Chordata > Actinopteri > Cypriniformes > Cyprinidae > Schizothorax > Schizothorax lantsangensis. The sequence continues at coordinate 8,971,060 of CM049839.1, read as the reverse complement.
CTCATAAATTGCAAATTTTAAAATGTGCTCAACCATGGTAATAAATCGTTGCACAATTTTGTCAATTTATAGCATATTATTATTGCAATTATATATAAACAGACATATTGTTTCATTAAAAATTGTAATTTGCTAAACGTATGTTTTCGCATGTTTGTTTGTTTGTTTGTTTGTTTGTTTATTAACTGTTTGGCTAAATAATAATTGTTTTTAACCACCTATTTATTTAGCACTCATTACTTTAGCTGAGCACATCACACAATTATATATGAGAGGTTGACCAATGAATCACCAAACAGGTGACTCAGCCTGTAATAAAGTGCAGAGAAAACACTATAGCCCGCAGTAGTACCACTGTCCAGTTGTGATCTTGCCAAGTGCGGTTCATAACCGTGCATTATGGTTTGTGATGTTTTCGTACCTCCAGGCCGTTGACTCATGAGGAGATCGCCCAGAGAAGGGAACAGGCCAGGCAGCGGCACGCAGAGAGACAAGCTGCCAATCAGAGCGCAGAAAGCCCCGGGTCAGCTGATGCTGGAGGGGCTTCAACCCCAGCGACCCCGACCAGCCGTGCCGTCACAGGCAAGAGTTGAACCCCTTCAATGCTGCATGTGTGACAGTGAACGAGTAAATAAGCTGTCTTTGAGCTTGCATGTCACAGGCTATATTTCCTAAGGCAAATTCTGTACCATTAAACTATCATGATATGTCTATTTCATGCTTTGATTGTACCTGGAGACTTCTTTATTTGATACAGTGGTGGCCAAAATTATTAGAACACTAGTATTTTTTTCACCAGCTAAAAAATGGTTTTAAGTCAGTTATTTCTATCTTTTGCTGTAGTGTGTCTGTAGGAAATATCAGTTTACATTTCCAAACATTCATTTTGCCATTAATTGTAATAATCCAGTGAGATTTTTGTTTGCTCCACACAGAGATCTGATCTGACCATCATCAGTCTGTCTGGAACGACATGAAGAAACTGAACAAACTGAGACAGACTCAATTCAGAAGAACTGTGGAGAACAACGTCTCCAAGATGCTTCAAGAAACCATCCTGCAAAGCTACATAACTTTTATAAGTTTTAAAATGTAAAATGAGGATGCTGTCAAAAATAATGTCATAAATCGATTTTCTTTATCAATTAACTTCTATGAACTAAATTAAATCAACATTTGGCGTGAGCATCCTTTGTGTTTAAAGCAGCTGTTGCCCTCGGTGCACTTGAGCAGAGTTTATAGCTTTGCAGGATGGTTTCTTGAAGCATCTTGGAGAACATCTCCACAGTTCTTCTGGATTTAGTCTGTCTCAGTTTGTTCTGTTTCTTCATGTCGTTCCAGACAGACTGATGATGATCAGATCAGATCTCTGTGTGGAGCAAACAAAAATATCACTAGATTATTACAATTAATGGCAAAATGAATGTTTGGAAATGTAAACTGATATTTCCTAATGACACACTACAGCAAAAGATAGAAATAACTGATTTTAAACCAGTTTTTAGCTGGTGAAAATACTGGTGTTCTAATAATTTTGGCCACCACTGTAAATCATCTTTGTCCTGCAGATGCTCTGTGTGCGCAGACAGAGGCTCTTTCGGTCAAAACTGCAGTCGAGGAGGACAACAAAGAGCATTTTGTGGCCTTTGCACGAGTCTACAGCGGTGTCGTCAGAAAAGGCCAAAAGGTGTTTGTGCTCGGACCCAAATACGACCCGTCACTGGCGCTCAGAGCGGTGAGCAGCTGCTTGTCTGTCTTCATAACGGCTGACGGTTTCCTTATCCAAGAATTAATGCAATTCATAACATAATCATCACACAATTAATAATCCTTAACCCTGCTGAACTTGAACTCGGGTAAATGAACTGCCTCGTTCGGGTTCATTTCCAATTAATTTCCACATGTTTGAAGCTGTCTGGAGCTAATTATTACATTATTACCCAGAAACTATTAAAAGACTCTTCAATTGAGACATTCATTGAAGAGTCAGAGTCGAATTTGCATAAAACTCCACCGTCATTGGCCATTAAGAATGTTTCTCAATTAAGAGACGAAGCGTCCACTTAAACAAAGGTGATTCAGGGCTGAATGGTAATGATTGTGACAAATATTGGGATTTAAAAAAAAAAACTTTTCTCATGTTGCTGCACATTTAATATTAAAAAGGCTAATTAATTTAATTTAATTTATATAAAGAAATAGTTGCTCTTTTGAGTCTTCAATAATAATGGTAAAATGTTATATGCATATAGTCTCACACACACACATATATCTCTTAATAATAAGAATGTTATATCTTATTTACAATTTTTACAATTACTATATTAGTAGTAGTAGTAGTAGTAGTATATTGGAATACAAATATATAATGATCTTTTTAATATATGTATATAAAAAATATAAACAAATATGTCTATATTATGATATGCAGAATGTATTATAATACATATGAATGAATGATGCATTTATATAGCGCTTTATTGTGTATTGCCGTATACCCAAAGTGTTTACAATCATGTGGGGTCTCTCCTCAACCACCACCAGATTATTATATCTCAATAATAATAGTAATAATGATGTTATTTACAATATTTACAATTACTGCATATGATTCTTCTTTAAATGGTGTATTAAAATTATTTAATTATTTTTATATATAAACAAATATATATTGTGTATATAAAATACAGAATATATTATAATATATCTCTGAATATAATAATAATAATAATAATAATGTCTTATTTACAATTTACAATTGCATCGTTATTATTATTGCTGTTATTATTATTATTAAAATTAGTATTTTTATATTTAGAAATAATTTACTTTTTTTAAATAATTTATAAAAAAAATACTTTAATTATAAAAAAATAACTATTTAAAAATGTGGTGGGTGTAATCATGTATGTTGTCTGGTAATGTGAGACCTAATGCTGATGTGGGATTTTTCTTCAGCTGCCTGAGGGTTGTTCAGTAGCGGATGTTTTACCCAGCATCCCTCACATGGCCTGCTGTACCGTGGACAGCCTCTACCTGCTGATGGGCCGCGAGCTGGAGGAGCTGGATGAAGTTCCCTCAGGAAATGTTCTCGGTAGGTCATCTGTTTTCTTCAGTTTTCCTCTTCACAGGTTTCAGATGACTTGTTTTTGCCATTCTGCTTTTGGTTTATAATACAGTAACAGTATTGTAGACAGACTTTTACCTGTGATCGCACTTCTCAAAGACAAAACTCTGGTAATATTCTTGCTTTATGTTTGGCTTATGCATGGTTAGGCTGAAGCTGAATGCCATGAATTTCTGGTGCAGTAGTGCATTATGTGAGCGCTCAAAATAAACATCTTTTCCACATCACGGCTTATTCTGTCCAAGAATTGGCCACTTAGATTTGGAAATACCTTTGCAAATGGAGCAACTACAGTTTGTTTTTTTTTTGGTGCTTTTTAGAGATGGTATATCTGGAATTGACCATGCTACAATAATAAACTAGCACTGAAAATCTCAAATATTGGCAGAGAAAGGACCAAAAACAGGAAATGTGTATCATGGTCAGAATTTTCTTGGTCCAAAATCACAGATTTTTTTCATGGAGTTTCACCTCACTGGGTCAAATGTCCTTGTTTTTCCTGGAACATCATTTCTGACAGATTTTAGAGTTATGTCTAGCTTGGTTTATGTGTATGGATTGGATTAGAACTTTTTTTTCGTTCAGACCAAAGACCTTCAACGTAGCGGCGTGGTGTTTTGTAAATGCTATGAAGGTTGTGTAAAGCTCGACAATAAGATTGAAGCCTGGGATTTTCAGTCCACCGATGTTCATTTAGTGAGTTTACATAGCATGTTATTTTGACAGGGTCAGTCTGTATAGAGTATTCTGGGGTTAAATGTCTTGTTCAAGAGTGCAATGATTGTGTGTAATTGTTTTTTTCCTTCACGATTGTACTGGCAACATTTTTGTTAATAGCTATCAAGCTAAATATCCTACTTTTAGTTATTAAAAAACAAAGCAGACAAGAACCTGCATGTCTCAGTAGTCTTGTAACTGTCACGGCTTGTCATGGATGTCACTTCCTGTGGACCAAAGTAATCACATTTAGGCTGTGTTTCAAATCCTTTATCTGAGTTCATAGACAATGCCAGAAGAGAAAAGTTCATTATAAAAAGTGTTTATAATTAATTCAGTTTTGGAAAAAAAAATCCTTAAAAATATATTGCAATATAGTCTAATTTTCAGCATCATTACTCCAGTCAACAGTGTCACATGATCCTTCAGAAATCATTCTAATATGCTGATTTGCTGCTCAAGAAACATTTCTGATTATTATCAATGTTAAAAACAGTTGTGCTGCTTAATATTTTTGTGTAAACCATGATGTATATATTTTTTTAGGATTCTTTGAATAGAAATTTCAAAAGAAGTGCGTTTATTTGAAATATAATATTTTGTAGCCAAAATAAAAGTCGTAACTGTCACTTTTAATCAAGTTAATGCATTCTTCTTTCATAAAAATACAGTTTCAGAACTTTTGAACAGTACTGTATGTAGAGTCCTTGTGAGGTTCTGTTTCTCTCAGGATGCTGCTGATACTGTAAGTCAGCTGCTCATGTAGACGGCAGACAGCAAGGCAGCTCACTAGGTTTTGCAAGAGAACTTAAATGCAGGCTCCATAAACAACCAGTAATGTGTTTTACAAAGAGAAGTGAATTCTTCTGGAAGTAGTTTTGACTTATTGGGGTTTGTTGCCCTGGCAACATGGGTTGAATTAGGACATTTTGGCAGATATTTTTCATCATCTCTGTTTTGTCTGTGTTTACAGTTACAAATGTTTCAACACCAAATATGCATCAAAGTAGGACTAAAAATACCCCGAAGGCTTTTGCTCAAAATATTCAAGTTCAAAATGACGACTTGGTTCAACAATTCCTGATTTCCCCTCCTCATTCTCATAAGTTGCCATCATCCTCAACAAACACAAATGATTACGCACGGCTTCGGCTTTCTTCAGAAATCTGTTGAACTTTTCACAGGGGCAGCTGGGGTCATGTAGTCTTTACAGCACCTCCTAATGATAACTTGATTTGTTGGAGTCATGGGTTTGAGGTTAGCATGCATTCTCAAACATATACACATTTATGTTATTATGGTATAAAATATATAATTTTATTAATTTTATGAATTGATATAGTTAATATTTGTTTATAATTATTAATTGTATTTGAATAAATAAATATGAAAGATGAAAAATCAAATCAAATATTATGCAAATATCATACAAATAAAAAAGAAACATTTTTTTAATGTTTCAAAAGTCTATCATGTTTGCCCTAACTGCAAGCGACTATTTTCAGGACTGTTGTAGAAATGTTATTAATTATTCTAATTATTTCCCTAACAGATGAACTGCATAAAAAAAAAACAATATTCCTAAGAAATTCTGTCAAGTTCTTATTATTCACATTTAAAAAAAAAAACATGTTTATATTACTATATATATATATATATATATATTAAATTAAAAAATATAATAATCTAATTAAATAATACAATTATTATTATTGTTATTATTTAAATATAAAATAATTTAAAAATAAAATTAATATTTAATATTTAAATAACATAGTTGAAAAACATCTATGCACAGTTATATAAAAAGTTAAAGGTCATATATTATGCTCTAATCAGTATAATGATGTGAGAGGAAAATCCCAAAACATTTTGTGTGTGTGTTGGGTCTCAAAAGGGTTAAAGTCTGTTATTCTCATATCAACAAAGCTCTCAGGCTTTATTTCTGGGTTGCGTCACTAAACATTCCTAAACAACAGAGTCAGGCTGCAGCGTGAGATAGATTGGGTTCATTATCTGCTGTGGTCTTCACCTCAGTGGCTCCTCATCTAACAGTGGAAGGGCTGTGTGATTCTCATCCAGGACTCCCATAGATCTGAGTCAACGTCCAGATAGAGGCAGGAGCAATTAAATCTAATTTATGATTCCCAGCATTCCTAGCATCATAGACGTGTGTGTGGGTAATGTGCTGATGAGACTCCATTTCCATTTCTCATTTCTCATTCCTCATTCCAAACCTCACTCACCTCTTTAATGCACATTCAACTCTCGTTTTTTTCTTTGTGTGCTCTAATGTGAAATTGGACTATGGTGAAACTGTCAGATATCAAAATATTTAGATTTCTTTTTTTTTTGCCCAAAGTTGGCCCGTGATGAACACAAGATCACAAGGATTTCACAAGAGGAGGAAAAAAACAGGGGGGAAAACATATTGAAGCATATTTTCATTTGTAATTTATATCAGCTTTTAATTTTATTTTACATTGAATGTAAAAATTAAATATATATATATATTTAAATAAAACAAAACATATTTTTAAAAAAATGCTTAATTATTTATTTATTATGCACACACCCCTACAATTTTTGGCCCTTCATATTAAAAAGTTTGGGCACTTCTGCTCATTGTAGATCATTGTAATGATGTCCTGACATTAAAATTTATTTAGGTCTGAATTCATATTAAGAATAGGCAGTATGACCCAAATTTAATGTCATGACTCATTATGAGTAATTCTATATTATAATAATGGTATACATGTTATATAGGTATATATGCAATTGCTATAAATTGTTTGTCCTAGAAATATTTGTATAATCAATAACCATTAAATGATCGTTAGCACGTGATTGGCACGTACATTTTGTATATACATTCTTTTTGTACAGAAATGTGTGTTATTTGAGCTGTAAAGTTGTTAAACTTGTCATTGCAACATTGGAAGTTCTTTTCTAGGTCGATGATCTTCTGTTTATGCAATGTTATTGCTGTGGGTGTTACCAGCTTTACTTGGTTTTGACACAAGTTGAAATATTGGAAATAACTTTACATAAACAAAGATGTTAAGTGATTTTGTCACACTTGTTTTGTGTCAAACTTCATTTATAGGCAGCAACTCGGTGGCCATATTAAGAGTTTGCATCATTCACACTGCACACATAAACAGCGCAGTGCTACTAATTATATATAAAAGTAGTTAAAACTAAATTAAAAATAAAAAGATAAAATCTTATTAAAAAATAATTAGTAATAATTATATTGTTCAGCCATAATTAAAATATATTTAATTCTAAAATGTATATATTTTATGTGTGTGTGTGTGTATATATACAGTGCCCTCCACTAATATTGGCACCCTTGATAAATATGAGCAAACGCAGCTGTGAACATAAATCGGCATTGTTTATCCTTTTGATCTTTCCCTCAAAAAAATTTCAAAATTCTAACCTATCATTGAAGTAAAACAATTGAAAGTGGGGAGAAAATCTCATTAAGAAATAAATGTTTTTCTCCAATGGATGTTGGCCACAATTATCGGCACCCCTAGAAATTCTTGTGAGTAAAATATCTCTGAAGTATATTCAATTCATATTTAAATGTTTTAGCACACCAGGGTGACTAGGAGCATGATATTGTCCAGCCATGACTTTCTGTTCCACAGGATTATAAATATGAGGAACACAAAGATCAAATTCCCTTAATCATCCATCACAATGAGAAAAACCAAAGAATATATTTCTGATGTGCAGCAAAAGATAATTGAGCTTCACAAATTAGTGAAGTGGCTTTAAGAAAAGAGCTAGAGCAGTGAAAAATCCCATTTTCACCATCAGGGCAATAATTAAGAATTTCCAATCAACAGAAAATGTTACGAAACTGCCTGAAAGAGGACGTGTGTCTATATCGTCCTAATGCACGGTGAGGAGGAGAGTTTGAGTGGCTAAAGACTCTCCAAGGATCACAGCTGGAGAATTGCAGAATATAGTTGAGTATCGGGGTCAGAAAACATTAGAAAAAAATTGTCAAACAGTCCCTACATCACCACATGATGTTTGGCAGGGTTTCAAGAAAAATTCTCCTAGCTCATCCAAAAACAATCTCCAGCATATTCAGTTGTCAGACACGACTGGAACTTCAAATGGGACTGGCTTCTATGGATAGATGAAACTAAAAAACGAGCTTTTTAGCAGCAAACACTCAAGATGGGTTTGGTGCACACAGGGATAAAAAAGTACCCCATGTGTACAATGAAATATACTGCTGTATTTTTTATGTTGTGGGCCTATTTTTCTGCTGGAGGTCCTGAACATCTTGTTTAGACACATGGCAAATACCTATCTATTAAATACCAGCATATAAAAAAATCAACAAGTGACTGCCTCTGTTAGAAATCTTATAATGGGCCATGTTTGGATCTTCCAACCGGACAATAATCCAAACACAAACCTCAAAAACAACACAAAAATGGGTCACTGAGCACAAAACCAAGCTTCTGCTATGGCCATTTCAGTTCCCTGACCTGAACCCTGTAGAAAATGAGTGAGGTGAACTGAAGAGGAGAAGCACCAACATGGAGCTGTGAATCTGAAGGATCTGGAGAGATTCTGTATGAAGGAATGGTCTCTGATCTCTTATCAGGTGTTCTCCAAACTCTTCAGGCATTATAGGAGAAAACTCAGAGCTGTTACCCTGGGAAAAGGACATTGCAATAATTGGGTGCCAATAATTGTGGCCAACATGAACCAGAGAAAGTATTTCTTACACAATGAGATTTTCTCCCCACTTTCAATTGTTTTACTTCAATGATAGGTTGGAATTTTGTGAATTTTTGGAATGAAAGATAAAAAGGATAAACAATGCAGATTTATTTTCACAGCCGCCTTTGCTCATATTTATCAAGGGTGCCAATATTAGTGGAGGGCACTGTGTATATATATATATATATATATATATATATATATATATATATATATATATATATATATATATATATATATATATATATATATATATATACATATATATATATATATATATATACATATATATATATATATATATATATATATACATATATATATATATATATATATATATATACATATATATATATATATATATATATATATATATATATATATATACATATATATATATACATATATATATATATATATATACATATATATATATATACATATATATATACATATATATATACATACATACAGTATATATAATATTGTATATTTAAATAATTGTATAATGAATAGACAAACAGAGACTTTTTGTTGGCATGTTTTGTTCCAGTTTTGGTTATCTTTTTTTTTTTTTGTAGATGAGCAGCCTATGATTTATTTCTGGAAATTCAGGGTTCGTTTTACAAGAATTAGCTTTACAAGCATATTTGCTAGAATGAATTGTGCTTGTAAAGTGGTGACAGTTGTATTGAGCTTTATTGGTAGTCACAAATTATTAATGTTTGGAGTATCAGGTTTTATTGACATGAAAACATATAATTAATGTATAAAATGCCTAGCTTACATTTTCAGGTTTGATTTATAACCTCTTATTCAATACCATTTTGAATGTTGCACGACAAAGGCTTGAAATTGCTTGGGTCTCTCTGCAGTCTCTGCGGTACATTGACCGACTGCACAGTCCTTGTTTATTTTATGAGATTTTAATAAATTATGAAGGAGGGGCACATTAATGTATCGACATGTTCGTCTAATGCTAGCTCAAGAGTGGAGCGCAGGCACTTGTCAATAAGACACTACGCCGTTGAGTGGACATTACTGAGTGCTATTTCATAATTCACTTTGAGCATCAGGCCCCCAAACAGCCCTAACCAGATCTGAATTGTCTTAGCGAGAGCTCGCGCGTCACACGAATCAATGGTAATGCACGCTTTCATAATGGAGATGGAGGTCAGAGATCGTCAGCTCTCTGTGACATGTGTTAGCCATCATTTCATTGTTTTATTGTGTAAACACCGCGCTCAGTGACTGCAGCTTTGAGGGGATGTTGATTGTAGATTAGCCTGTATTCCTGCTTGATTGGGCTTGTTTTTGCAGCGAGGTGTGGAGGAGTTCAAATGCGAGAAAGCCTTTAGATGTGGATGAAAGATTTGTCTTTAAACCACATGACAGGTTAAAAGCGGCGTTTGACCTGGCGCTCGGCTGACTGGACCCCCCTAAAGACAAAACTCAAACCAGACACACTGTCAAAAACAGGCCCGCTCGACTCGCCACATCACACGGCTTAACGCTGTCATACCGCCCTCAAACCAAGCCAAGGAGAAGAGCGGAGCGGATGAAAAATAGAGCAGGAATAAGGAGAAAAGAGGAGTGAAGGCAGGGACAAACAATCTCTTTCTCTGTTGTACGGCTTACTGAAGCTTCCTTCCATCTGCTGAAACTCCACAGAAACAGGAAATGAGGAATTTAAGTGAGATGGATTTCACTGTCCCTCTTTCTTCACCAGGGTTATAGAGAACTGGCTTCCTTAAATTTGTGAGTTTGAATTTGAACTGAATTCCCACAGGATTGTAATGACAGGAAGAGGAATTTACTGAACTTCATCTTGTAGAAATTGCACAGTCATACAGCAGAGGATTTTCATCAGTCATACATAACAATAGAGAAAAAAAACTATTGAACTGTTTAGGTGTTCAGTTTTAAGGGACAGTTCATCCAAAAAAACTAAAAAATCTGTCATTATTTACTCACCCTCAAGTTGTTCCAAATCTATGTGATTGTTTTTCTCAGCTGTTGAACACAAAAGAAGATATTTTGAAAAATGTGGGTAACCAAACAGTTGACAGTAGCCATTGACTTCCATAGTATGGGGAAAAAAACAAAACACTGGGGGTCAATGCTATCGTCATCTGTACCGTCAACATTCTTCAAAATATCTAAAACAAAATAAAGAAATAAAAATTCTAATAATTATTATTTATTTATTTATTTGGAACAACTTGAGGGTTTCCATCGTAATCCTGCTTCATGCTTTTTGGCTCCATTTTGAAGACTTTGAGGTAATTCTGTTCCAAAAATTAAAGTGAATTCATTAAATATAATAAAATATATGTTAATTATAGGTATTCGTATAGTATTTTTGTGATTATTACCTAAATCATTTCTTTTTTGTAGATCTATTCCTTACAAACATAAGTTGTCTCTCCAGTTCAAATAAGAAGTTCCACTTCAAAACTCAATGGCTGATGCTGATAATTAAACGACAAATATCAGCCGTATATTGGCCTCTGTGATATATTGGCCAACCACTAATAATAATATAATAAATTAACTCAAATTTCATGTCAGGTGCTGAGTTTTCATAGCTGTCAAAATAAAACTAATTGGCCAAACGGAAAAACGGTTGATACTGATAAATAACCAATACCAAATATCAGCTGATTTATTGGCCTTGGTGATATATCGGATGACCGCTAAAAATAATATAATAAATTAAATGTTTTACTGAGATTTCCTGTCAGTTTAAATTCCAATTTAGTATTCTGTCTGGCCGGTTCAATTCAAATTCTAACTCATTTTCTCAGTTCTGTCCAAACCTGATTGGCAGATGAGTGGCTATGTTAGATAGAAAGAAAGAAGGAAATCTGAGTTTTTTCTGTGACAGGTCCAATCTCTCTCTACTTCACTTACTAGAACTTTAGTGCAGTAATAGTTTTACATGCTAAATGACATTCATTTCATTTCAGCAATTTTGTCTTTTCTTAAATGGTATCATGTTATTATAATTTTAACTTCTATAGGTGTGTGTTACCTGTGTCTTAGAGAAGACAGATCTCTAAGTTTGTGTTTGCACATCACACTGCAGACAGACAGAGTCAGAGTCTCTTCTGTAGGAACATCCTGTCGCCTCTCTCATCAGGAATATCAGCACAATGATTCGCATTTATATAAAATGACGTCATTCATTCCTGTGGCCTTTCCCCCTGCTGTAATTCATAACGGCACACACATGCAGCAGAGCTTGTCTAGTGAACCACTTCAAAGCCGCCCGCCTGCCTTTGTTCCTTTTCAAACAGGAAATCCAATTATTAAATCCTCATAAAATATGTGAAAGTGTACCCCCCCCCACCACACAAACCTGCCTTAAACAACTTCACCGTTATTAATGATCAAGTGTAGTAACCTAAAGAGCAGAATTGAATTTCTGTAATGGAGATGAAGTCATTAATTATGGAGCGATCTCACTCTCGCTGACTCCCACATTTATTTTTGCTTTCTTGAGAAGCTCTTTGTGATATTTGATATTTGAATGGGATTTTACAGATACCTGTGGTTGTTTTATCATTTATCATATCATGCCATTCCTTTGTGTGAAGAGTTTGATTTGGCACGACATGTTTGGCTGTTGTTTTTTTTGGTTTGAGAAAATATATTTTCTCTTATTACTTATCTTTGTTTTTGTGGTTTAGTGTTTCCTGGATTCCAGTTGATTAAATAATTTTTATCTAATTTCATTTTTTATTTGGGTAGCTGATATGTAGTGTCACATACTGAACTCCATTTAAAACTGTTTTAAGCCTAATTTTATTAATTATTTTAAAATGAATTGTAATATTTTTTTTTTATTAATTGTAATCATTATTTTATATTTTTTATTTTATTTTATTTTCCATGTAGAATGAGCAAGTAAAGGAAAAAGTAATAAACACTCAGTGAGCTCATCTAACTGTTTAAAATATTGTACAAATATTTTTTAAATGGATATTTCTGTCTCTAAAATCTGTTTGGATGAGCCATGTTTAAAACTATGAATGTGCTATAGATACACTAATCAGATATTTTTCTTGGCCTAAGTTGCTTTTTAAATTTCTGAGAAAATATGAGTGGTGCTTCTGTATGATGTTCTGGTCTCTAGATATGGCTCGGGTCCTTCCTTCAGTGCAATTCTGGTTTTGGCTGTTTTACTATCCACTAAGTGAAAATTGTATGTCTGGCCACTTAAAATGTAGCAGCACACACATGAATTGAGGAATCATTTGTTTCACAACAAAGTTTGGTTTAAGTACCATGGTTTGAGTTTTGGGGTTTTTGTAAAAAACTCAAACCCTGTGTATATGAGCAATAATAATAGTAATGATTGCCATAGTCTTTTGTCATATTGATTTTGCTGCTTTTTTTAATAATAGCAATAAGATCAAAATCAACCAGATATATTTGTTTGAAACTGTTTAGGACTGTTTTTTCTTCTAAACAGCTCATGATTTGTGCATATTTCTCTCTTGATTCAGTAGAGACGACTTTTTCATTGGAGGAAACAATATTGTGGATTATGGACTTATGTTTTAGCCGAAATCAACAGTTTTAAGTTAAAATACCCTAATGATGGATTTGTTTGTTACAAACATGCAGCTTTTCACTTCACAAGACATTAATTGATGGACTGGAGTGGTGTGGATTATTGTGATTGTTTTTATCAGCTGCTTGGACTCTCATTATGACGGCACCCATTCACTGCAGAGGATCCATTGGTGAGCAAGTGATGTAATACTTCTTCAAATCTGTTCTGTTCAAGAACTCATCTGCATATGGGAAACAGCAAAGTATTGAGAATAAAAGTGAACATCTAATGGTCATAGTAAGAGAAAAGCACTGAGGGAGTTTAATACTGTATTACCTCAAGATCTGGCCACCACAACCTAAAAAAAACACATACCCATGGTCCACTGCCCTTTGAAATTCACCCACCGCAGAGATGACTCTTTCAGCTGAAGAAGCGATACACATGCGAGATCAGAAGAATAAGCAGATGTTTATTACAGGCCTGCGGTACAGGAATGATTGTCTGTTTGATGTGTGTGCAGCGAGAGCGGCGGCTCGGCTCGGCTGCCTGGGTTTTAGGCCACAATGTGAACCGACCGCCTCGCTCTCTGGCTTTAAAGTCACGTCAGCTTGGTACACAGCAGATGAGATGAATAATGCTGATTCATGGTGGCGAGCTTTGAGAAAACATTTGTTTTACGCTACAGCGCGTGTGTGCGCATGTTTACTGGTGTCTGGACTGCAGAGCTCTGAGTAAGTGGGATTGTGGCTTGATTTCCCCCTCGACAGGCTCCCTCGGTTATATACAAACTGCAATCAGGACGACCACAGATGTGGCGTGTCATCGGGTGTTTCAGTGACGGGGCAGATGTACAACGTTTGCTTTGTTGATTATGAAGTATGCTGGTGGGGAGCAGTACGGATGGGGCCAACAAAAAAAACAACTAGTTACTGAGGTTGACTAATTTATCTAGACTTTTTATGTTTTGGCAGCATTGCTTTACAGGGGGGGAGCTAAGAGATGCAAGCTTAGAGACTCATTTGGTAAGTTTTAAATTAAAGTTTTGTGTAATTATTATACTTTTTAAATAAAAATTAATATTAATAAAAGATAAAATATACTGTATTTGACAAATTAGATCACAAAACTGTGCACAAATATTATTGCTTTCACAACAACAATAATACAATTTATATTTAATTTTATAATGATATATTACTTAATAGTATACTTGTATTAATATTTATAATAAATAAAAGCAATATAAAAATATTTTTATTAAAAAATATAAAAATGTTAATAAGTATAATGAATATAATAATATAAAATATTTAACAATATGTACTATGAAAAGCGATAATAAAATAAAGCTAAATTTGAATTAAAATAATTTTTATATTCTATATAATAGGTAATAATATAGTATACATTTTATATTATTATTATTATAATTACTGTTACTGTCATTGCTGCTGGTGTTATCATTATACTGTTTTTGATTTTTTTTTTTATAATTATAAGTATAGTTTTTACATTTATCAAGTATGTAATATAAAGTTGTAAAATCAAATATTTATTTATTTATAATCTGTATCAGTATTGGTCATAAGAAGGCAATGTCAGTCAGTTTCTCCTCTAAAGCACCGCCATTTTTAATGTAATGATTATGATGTTTTTGTAGGTTATGGTTGTTTTGCGTACTTATTTGTTGATCTGTCATAGTCTTTTGAAAATCTGTGCATTGTTCTCTCTCTTTTTATTAAATTGTCTAGCAGTCTGTTTACAACAGTCTTGTTGTTTTTAAGATGCTGTGTCGACATAAAAATAGTAAAAGACTCCTTTTACTTACATCTGTTTACTTGAAACACATGTACATGTCCTTTATAGATGTTCCTTTTTAAGAAATACACTTATACAAGACAAGACTAGTCAATTAGTTGTTTAGATAACCAGTTCTTTTTTGAAGATGTAGCTTTGCACATCCCGACTGAGCAGTGTAAGTGGATATTGTGTGTGTGTGTGTGTGTGTGTGTGAGAGAGAGAGATTCACTGACTCATCACTCTGGTGTCCAATCAAGCATGACACACTTTTCCTCTCATTCCCTCGTAAACCCTCATGGACTCACGCAGCCGTGAGACATGTTCACCTAAACATTCCCTCCGAGCTCTCCTCCAATTTATTGACCATTTTTCACTTCTTTGTTTTTCATGTCCTCACCCACACACTCTTATTTTTCCCCTCCTTCCCTCCAGCGTGACCTAGATTTTTAGCTTGGCAAGGTCTCGCCAGGTTGTGTTGTTACCATCAACGGATCTGTATTTGAAAATTAGATTTTGGTGTGGAAAAAAAGTTGGACATTTTTCCAGCTTTGCAGCTGCCTGTGAATTTGACGGATGGAATGTGTGTATTGGGGCCACCGTCACCCTTGTTTTTCTGTTCTCAGCTCAAAATGCCTCTTTTCTGGCAGTTTGTCCTCCTCAAAGCCATGGAGAAAACATTGTGATCTTCACCCAACAACGATGATTCACGGTATTGCATATCCAGGTGAACATTGTCCACAACACTGCTGTAAAAGCCAACTACACTCTTAAAAGTAAAGGTTCTTTGGCATTGATGGTTCAGTGAAGAACCTTAACATCAATGGAACCTTTTCAACCCCAAAGGTTCTTTATAGTGGAAAAAGGGTTCTTTGGATCTTTTTTAAACATTCTTTACACTAAAAAAAATGGTTGTTTTAGGAACTGTTTACCAAATTTTGGTTATGACCAAAAATGGTTCTTCTATTGCATCACTGTGAAAACCCCCTTATGGAACCTTCACTCTTAAAAATAAAGTTTCTTTACTGCCATTGATGGATCCATCAAGAACCTTTAACATTCATAGAACCTTTTCATTCTTTTTCATTTCAAAGGTTCTTTAAACTGTCAAATGTTCTTCACACTAAGATAAAAGTTTCAGTTTAAGAACTGTTTGCTGAAAGGTTCTTTGAGGAACCTAAAATGGTTCTTCTATGGCATAGAATATGGGAAAATCAGAAAAAAACACAATATAAATATATATGTGTTCCTGTATTATCTTCCAAAATAAAATCTGTGTCCTAAAGCAGAATGTTTTGAGAACCACTGTCCTTGAGCATGTCGACTGGAGGTGTTTCTTTGTTCTCCTCGGTTCCTCCTGTATCTTCTCTGCTCTCTGCTCGTTCCAGTAGATGGCGTTAAAGAGACAAACTGCCTGAGTAGATGGTCTGACCCTCCCACCCCCATATCCTGTCAGATAAAGGGCTCACGGTGACCAGACGTCTGAACACAGCTCATGAAGTTCAGCTTCCTCTGTAGGGACCGTTCTGCAGACACAATCTCTTGTCTGATATGAAAGTTTAATTAATGGGATGACAATGATCTTAATGGTTGAATCTCATGAAACCTGTCAGGAACATATCTAGGGTCGTATTTCACTTCAGAATTAAAATAAAACCTTTTCTTTTTCTGTTTTTAATAGTGACATTATTTTAATGACAATCAAACACAAATTCTCATTAATGTAATGAGTTTGTATTTATTAATTTTTTGTAAAAATTAATAATTATGAATGAAAATATATACAATTTTATTTTTGTATAATAAAAATCTATTATAAATATATGCAATTTTATTTTTATATAATATATATTATAAACAACAAAGACAATAAAAATAATTATTATTATTGTTATATCTTTTTTATTTGCATTTTATTTAAAACTAATCTGTATCAGCATCAGTCATAAGAAGGCAGCAATATCAGTCGATTTGACAATCATGATGGATAGTACAGTAAGGTTGCGAAGTATCTCAATGACTTGTTTTTATTTAATTAATATTCATTACAATTTAATTTATCTTCATTTCTTAATATTATTATTATTATTATTATTACAATTTAAATAATAAACAGTTTTTTTCTGCATTATGATATGAGATTTGGAGGAGAAGTACACTTACTGTTCATTATTGGCTAAATAATGTTACAGTGAACAAACTCCTAAAAAAAGCAAAAACATAAACGAAAACAATTTGATTGAAATATGACCTAGACATCTTCTTGATATTCACTTTATAATAGGTCTACAAAACATCTTGAGAAACCCTGATGCGTCTTATATAAAGGGAAACTGTTGCATCAGTTCCACACAGCTCACCTGAGATACATGAGAATGTCTGGAGTCTTGTCGGCGTTGCGGTCCAGTATGTTTGGCAGTGTTTTTATGAGGACGTCGTGAAGATAGAGAGCGAGCGACACAGAGAGAAGGTTCTGGAAGCTGCACACGCCTCACAGATGTGAATGTCATTAACTGGGCTGAATTGCTGAGTGCGGTGATTTCAGTCTTCACTTCACCACATGTCTTACAATGCTGGGCCTTGACCAGTTCTCACACACACACACACATACACAGAGGTATAAAATGTTCCACTGGCTGCACAAACACACATATCTGATTGTTGAGAACACACATTTGGCCCTGAAACCTGTTTGAAGAGCTATTTACAATGCAATGACTCGGCCAAACCCAAACATAAATTAAATGAATAGTTCACCCAAAAATTTTAATTTGCCAAAACTTTACTCACCCTCAGGCCATCCAAAATGTAGATGAATTTGTTTCTTCATGGGAACAGATTTAGAAAATGTATCATTTCATCACTTGTTCACCAATGGATGCTCTGCAGTGAATGGGTGCCGTCAGAATGAGAGTCAAACAGCTGATAAAAACATCACAATAATCCACAAGTAACTCCAGTCCATCATTTAACATCTTGTGAAGAGAAAAGATGAATGTTTGTAAGAAACAAATTCACCTTTAAGACATTTGTTAATTAAAACTGTTGCTTTCGGTTAAAAGATTCCATAATCCATAATATTGCTTTTTCCATTGAAAGACTTTCTCCATCTTGTCTGAATCAGGAGAGAAATATGCACAGATCAAGCTCAAATTAGAAGCAGAACGGTTTTAAACATATATGTCTAGGTGGATTTTGATGTAAGAGACAACAGAGCATGGACTTTTTCACTGTAGGAAGTGTTATAAAGGATCTTGGACTCGTATTTTGGCCAGGAACAATGGTTTTAAGTTAAAACTTTATGGCTTAATGGATAAGTTTCTTACAAACATGCAGATTTTCGCTTCACAAGATGTTAATTGATGGACTGGAGTGGTGTGGATTACTTGTGTATTTTTGTGATGTTTTTTATCAGATGTTTGACTCTCATTCTGGTGGCACCCATTCACTGCAGAGGATCCATTGGTGAGCAAGTGTTGTAATGCTACATTTCTCCAAATGTGTTATGATGAAGAAACAAACTCATACATTTTCATACTGAGGGTGAGTAAAATATGATTGTTAAATATATATTTCATTTTAAATATGTATTTTAAACTTAAAGCAAGGTTCTCACAGTCAAGGGAAACCTGGCAATCAGGCAATGTCAAATGAATAAATGGAAATCATCTGTAGGATCATTTTTTGTAATCCCTATCCAGGAATCATGAACGACTGGAAAAGTCATAAAAATGCATTGGTCAAAAGGTGTTGGCACCCTGTTTAAGATTCTTTTCCCCTGTTGGATCTTTTAAGAGCTCTTTTTCTGCCAGAGCAAGGAGACATATGACTTAATATCCGTACAAATCACTGGGAAAAACAGGAAACAACACATGCTCAGACACGCACACGCACTTGTTGTGGTTGTGACATCTACGCTCTCTTTCTATTGTTTGTGTTTGTGTGCGCGGCTGGGTTTGACAAGCGCATTGTTTTAAGTGATTTATTGGATTAAGTTGTGTCTTGCTATTCTTACTGTTAATAATCACTGCAGGCTTCATGTGAATGATGTTCATAATTACATTCATGCTGTACATTACAAACTTTTAATCATTACTTCTGAGGATTTTGTCATTGAACTCTTTGTGCTTCATTACAGGCTGGCTTTTCTCTTAACTAGGGCCCAGGAGGAATCTGCACATTTTTAAAGAATATTTATATATTTTTGCAGGTTTTTAGAGGGGTAATAATGGATTAACACTTGATAAATAATAACTAATGCCAAATTTTAAGAGATAGGTTGAAATTAGCATCTGTAATGGTTTCGCATGGCAGAAAAACATATTTGTTTCCCACTGCACTAATTAATTCCCACTGTTTATTTATTTATTCATTTATTTAAATATACCCGCTTCACTTTTACTTCTTAAAAGTAACATCCTACAGCATTGTTCATTATGCAAATTGTTAACCAACTTCTATTATTATTATTATTATTAATAATACTTCTATTAATTATTTATTTATCAGCTTACCCCATGTCATTATTTGCATTATTAATTGATTTTTAAATTTGATTCAACAGATTGACAATTGACTCTAGATACTGAGTAAAATAAATTTCATAAAACATCATCAGTGATGCTGACAATCCCTAAATGACCCATATTGGCTGATATATCTGACTTTATAGTACACTATATAATATGCTACAAGATTTAATTGGCCAAACATTTATATTTTTCCTCACCAGACAGATGATTTTGATTGGTTCCAGATCACTGCATTTTTTTGTGGTGTAGTTAATATTTTAACAAACTTAACTGGCCTCATATGTTGTGCTGTTTGCCAGAGCGACGTTTTCAAAGTGCATCAAGGCAATTTGACTGCTTTTCTTCTGTTGTGGAGCAAGCAAGAGATCTTAGTGCCAAGAGGCTTCTGGGAAACTCAGATCTTCTATTTATAACCTGAAACCCGAACAATTTGGAGTCATAAAATCGTTGATCAAGAAAGATGTCCTTGCTCTATTTCCCTCTAACGCTGGGGAAAACAGCTTTCATTTGCTGGTCATGCGGTCTGTGAAATTCAGAGGTTGTTTGCTGTTCAGTTCATCCATGTTGAAATGAGTGTGTAGCTGTTAATTAGTCAGTCGACACCAGATTTTTATTACCTGCGTCTGTGTTTGTCTCTGTTCCTCTCTAGAGATCATTCAGCCTCTAAATGATTTTCCAGTGATGCTGTGAACATTCAGTGCAAAACTGTTGAAACTGGTGACCATAGAGATGGTTGCCAACATACTTTTGCATCTTAAGAGGACAAAAATACACCTACAGACAAAATGCAGAGTTCAGATCTATTTAGTGTTTCAGTATTTATGCAAACACCTACAAACATTAGGCAAGCAGAATATTGCAAACATCACTTTTAAAGGCATAGTTCACCAAAAAATGAAAAATCTGTCATTCCAAACCAGTATGAGATTCATTCTTCTGTTGAACACAAAATAAGATATTTTGAAGAATGTTGATAACTAAACAGTTGCCAGTAGCAAAAAAAGTCAATGGCTAGTTTGGATGAAACTCGTTCAGGTGTGTGTGTGTGTGTGTGTGTGTGTATAGATAGATAGATAGATAGATAGATAGATAGATAGATAGATAGAAGTCTCATATAATATTAAAGCTGCATTTATTTGATTAAAAAAACTGTAATATTGTGAAATATTATCTCTTTTCTATTTGACTATATTTTAATATATAATTTGTTCCTGTGATATAAAGCTGTATTTTCAGCATCATTTCTCCAGTCTTCAGTGTCACATGATGCTTCATTCTAATATGCTGTTTTGCTGCTCAAGAAACATTTCATATTATTACTAATGCTGAAAACAGTTATGCTGTTTAATATTTTTGTAGAAGCAATGATACATTTTTTCTAGGATTCTTTGATGATTAGAAAGTAAAAAAAAGATTTTAAATATAATTTTTTATATAATAAACCTGATTACTGTCACTTTTAATCAAATTATTGTGTCCTTGCAAATGATTTACATAATCCAAAAGATATTTGCTTTGTAAAAATGATGGGTAATTTGTAGGATTGCAGAATATTTCCTTATGGTGTTATTGTTAGTTCTAAGGTTATGCATGCAATGAAATGCTCAGTTAGTCTGTAATGGCTACTCAAGCTCTGTGCTCAGTTTCCAGCGGTTCATGTCCGCGTGACCGTCCACAGTTGCCTGCTGCTCTTCTGAGTTCTCTTTGTCTGGCTGACTGAGCACTGCTAGACTAATTGCAGGTTATCCTTCTGTCTCTGGCTGAAGACATCAGTAACAAACTCTTTGATAGCGGTTAATTGGCTTATTAGCAACTCGCTAAGTGCTGCATCGTCAGTCAAAGCCAGACGGCAATGTCTGAAAGAACGTACACAAGTCAACATTTTGCAGAGCGCAACGTCAACAACTGTGAAGAACACTTGTGAATGAATTCGCTCTTGCCATACGTTTTGGATGCGCACTCAAATTATGAAGGAAGTAACTTCACACTGGCAAAATTATAGTAATTTACATCGTTTGAGCTCTCAATTTGTAGGTAATGGCTGCTTTGTTGTGAGAGTCTGAGGGAAGCTAAATTTAGCTCTTTTGTTCGGCGTCCGTGCAGAAGTAAGACAGGATCATGGCTCAGAAACATGGCGGGGTGGCTAATAAGTGGCGCGATCTCTCTGGGTTTCCCATAATAGCTGGAGGTTTTAATAGGCGAGAGTGCAGCTGCAAGCGTGCGGCTCTGTTTGCTGGAGCCAGAATGGCTTTCTAGGAGCTGTGCCAGCTTGCAGGGGGTAGTGTGGACCCCGCTCACTCAGATGCCAGTGCCAGCGCCAGCTCAAGGAACCTGTCTGTTACTGGCTTTCAGTTCTTCACTCGTTCACTATTTCTCTTTTCTCTCTCTCTTTCACATAGACAGTTGTGTAAAGCTGGTTCAAGCTGTTTTTCTTTCACCTGAGGTCAAATACAGAGACATCCTGTGAAAGTCATCTGTATTTTCTCTTTCTTTCTTTCTTTCTTTCTTTCTTTCTTTCTTTTTCTTTCTTTCATTTCTTTCTTTCTTTCTTTCTTTCTTTTCCATCCTCCATTCATTTTATTTCATGTTGTCCATTCTTCCATCATCCATCCAGCCATCCATCTGTCCATCTATCATTTTCCTCTTTCTTTCTTCCTGGTGGAAGATTCCATTCCTTCCACTCCTTTCTTTTCCTTTTTCCTTTCATCCATCCTTCCATCATCCATCTGTCCATCCTTCCTTCCTTCTTTCTTCCATCCATCCATCCATCCATCCTTCATTTTTCTTCATCCATCCATCCATTTCTTTCTTTCTTTCATACATCATCCATCCATCCATCCTTATTTCCTCCCTTTTTCATTCCTTTCTTCATATATTCAGTCATTCATTCGACCATTCAGTCCTTCATTCCTTTCTTTCTTTTCATCCATCCTTCTATCATCTGTCTGTCTGTCTGTCCTTCCTTCCTTCAATTTCCTTCCTTTCTTTTCCTTCTCTCCTTTAGTCTATCCTTCCATCATCCATCTGTCATTTCTTCCTTTCTTTTCCTTTCCATCCATCCATTCTTTTATTTCCCTTTTTCATTATTTCCTTTCTTCTTTCACCCCTCTTGCATCCTTTTCTTCCATCCATCCATCTTTCTTTCTTTCTTTTTCATCTTGTCCATCAATCCATCTGTCCTCTCTTCTTTCCTCTTTGCTTCCTTGCTTCATTTCTTCCTTCATTTCTTCTTTCCTTCCATCTCTGTTCTTTCCTCTTCATTTCCTCCCACACTTCTGTACTTGAGGCTCTATCATTAGACTTCCCCGGGTCTCAAATATGAGCGTTGGCTGTATATTTATAAATCCAGACAGCAGTAGAAATCTTTTTTTTTTTTTTTTGTCCAATCATTTTTCATGTCTGGTTTTGATGAAGGGTTCATTAGGGCCCGTCATGTCCACTGTTTACTGGTGAATATAATATTTATATTGTAACAGCATCAGCTACCTGTTTACTGATCTTGTTTTCAGATCGTGACAGCACTCAGAAGTATTTATAAAAAAGCAGCTCAAATCAAGCATCAAGTCTCATCCTGTCCATACAATCATGTGCTTGTGACCATGGTTACATTTTAAACAGAAGCAGTGTTGATGTTTCTACTTTGAAACTTTAAGCTTCTCAGAATTTAATAATCTAATCTAATAGGAAGTATTTATGCTAAAAATTGCTACATTCAAGCTTTTAAGGGGCTGTTTGCTATGGAAAAAACCTACAGTAAATCACAGAGGCTCAAATGACTCAGTGAATCAATCTTTGAACTGGTACCTGTCCATGAATCATCTGAATGAACTGATTCACTATAATGAATAAGACTTTTGAACTTTTATTTTAGGGGACTGCATTTAATAATTTATTCAGGTGATAGCAGCATTGTAACCTTTTGGCTTATCTTACAGATTTGTTTTAATGTTTATGCTTTAAAGTATCTTATTCTCAACAAGACATTATTTATTTGACCAAAAATATGGTAAAAACAGTAATATTGTGAAATATTATTAAAATATATAATAACCATTTTCTATTGTAATATATTTTGAAATGTAATATATTCCTGTGATGCAAAGCTGAATTTTCAGCATCATTACTCCAGTCTTCAGTGTCACATGATCCTTCAGAAATCATTCTAATATTCTGATTTGCTGCTGTGATGCATTTTCTTTCATGTTTTTTTTTTATTTATAGAAAGTTCAAAAGAGCAGCATTTATTTGAAATAGAAATCTTTTGTAACATTATAAATGTATTTACTGTGACTTTTGATCAAATGAATGCTTCCTAGCTAAATAAAAATATAGATTTCTTTCAAATGAAAAAATATGATTTTTTTTAATCAGATGTAGTCAGAGCAGTATTTTCATACTTTAAAGGCAGAATTGATCCAGCATTGATTCAGAACTCTGAGGGTTACATTGAAGTGTGAATCATGCATGTGTTGGTCAGTTTGATAAGTATTAGTTCAGTATTATGATCTTTCATGATCCTGACCGTAAAGCAACATCAAGACGTTCCATCATCTAGGTTTCATTTTACGATAACTAATAATTTATATTTAATCCCACAATAACCCCAAACCCCTCTCCTCTTCCATCGCACCATCCCGGGAGCGTCATTCCATCCGTCTTTCGGTTTAAAAAAACGAGGGTTAGCAGAAATCTGAGTCTTCAAAGACAGGCAGTGGAGACGACCAGCTCAGCACAGACTGTCACGGTCGCCCCCCCGCCGCTTTGTGGATTAGCCCTTCTTTCTGCGATTGTTCACAAATCTTCCCCCTCTTAATCTGCTGCTGTCGTTTCAAACCGCCTGCCCCTGTGAAATCAGGACGCTTCCACGAGTTCATGTTTCCACGGGTCTTTGATAGACACAGATGGTGTATTTAAAGCAGTACAGAGTGAGATTAAGATATGAAATATGATTTTATTAGCAGCGTGGCGTTTCAGCCATGGTTGTTAAATGGTAACCCCTAGACACTTGTAGTGGGATTTGGGTAATAAATGAGCTTAGATGTCTGTGACACAGGGAGAAATGGTTTTTAACTGTTTTTTGGGTTGATGTTGGTACGTTCGGGACACAAAAGCCATGAACTTTGCACGTTGTTTGCTCTGGTTATTTTTAGATTACTTCAAGAGAACAATATGATGCTCTAGATCCTTGGATGCATTGCTATTTTCTAAAACTAGGTTGTTTCAGCCTCAAAATTTTCAAAAGATGACTGGTTTATAATTATGAGCACTTGTGAGGACGCCTTAGACATGTGGAAGCAATTGAGAAAAGCAAACAACACTGGGAGATCTGAATGTGTGTTGAGGTTGGCAGTGCCAGGGTAAGCTTCTACAGGTCGGTAGGCCTCTGATCTCAGTCAGCTGCCCTCTTTTTTCATTTCCCAGTACCAGATGACATCCCCTCATTAAAATTTACATGAAACAATGATTTTCTCATTATTTTGTAGTATCAAATAAATATGCCATAATGTTTCAGACTTCCTAGCTGTTTTATGTTTTTGAAAGAAGTATCTTATGGTCACCAAGATTTTACTCACACACACACACACACACACACACACACACACACAAAACAACTACATTACAATATATAATACACTAAAGATTTTTTTTATAATGTTTATGCTTTAAAGGGGTCATATGATGCGATTTCAAGTTTTCCTTTCTCTTTGGAGAGTTACAAGCTGATTGTGATTGTGATACACAAGCTGATTGATTTTAAAGATTTTTTAATCTTTAAAAAAAAAGCATCTAAATCTTTTTGTAACATTATAAATGTCCTTGCTGTCACTTTTAATCAATTTATTGCATCCATGCTTAATAAAAACTATTATTTATTTATTTATTTGTTAATTTAATTTAATCTTAGTCACCCTTAAAAGTTTAAATGGTAATGTTTCACAGTTTCCACAAAAACAGAAAGCAGTACAACTACTGTTTTCAACATTGATAGTACATTTACATTTACATTTATGCATTTAGCAGACGCTTTTATCCAAAGCGACTTACAGTGCATTCAGGCTATACATGTTTTATCACTATGTGTGTTCCCTGGGAATCGAACCCACGACCTTTTGCGCTGCTAACGCAATGCTCTACCACTGAGCCACAGGAACAACATAATAAAAATGTTTCTTGAGCAGCAAATCAGCATATTAGAATGATTTCTGAAGGATTTAGCTTTGCATCACAGGAATAAATTGCATTTGAAAATATATTCACATAGAAGACAGTTATTTAAAATTGTAGTAATATTTCATAATATTACTGTTTTTTTATTTTTTTATGAAATGTTGGTTTTTGGCATATTGCTGTAATGTGTGTGTGTGTGTGTGTGTGTGTAGCAGTTGTAGAACAAAGGCTCGTTTAAGAGCAGAATGATGGAAGTGACTCACTGAACACTGATGCCCCCCACAGCACCTGGACTGAGTGTATACAGGAGCTCCAGATGAGTGTATGTGTTTTATTTAGCTTTAAACACTGCTCTGTGTGTGTGTGTGTCACACTCATGCTTGCTCAGCAGAACGTTGTACATGCCCCCTAGTCAGGAATGGTGTCATGAAGGCCTGTCAGAGCACAGACAGATGATTTCACTGCTCTGCTGAGTGTTTATCTCCTCTGCATATTGCTTTCTCTCTCACACTCTCCAGAGCTATTTAGAAAGTCTTTCAGGTGAATTACTGAAGGAGAGCGGCCCGGCTGCTCTTCAGAAAGATTACTGCGATAGATGTACTTCATCATGATGTAGATTCACCGCACCATGTTAAAGGCTTATGATGTGCATCTTGTTCCGGTTTTGGATCTTTCTTTTAAAGACCCTATAGAATGGTTTGACAGCTAGATTCCCTTTTTCCCGTGTTGACATATTCTATTGAAACAGGAAGCAGGGGACATACGTATATTGAAGACTTTGTTAATGGTTTTTAATTCATGATTTAAATACAGAATACAACCTGCAGTGAAATGTGAATCTGGTCCATTCCATAGAGTGCACATACATATAAAATCATGTAATAGGAGGACAAAATTTTGGTTACACCCTGAGTGCAGGATGAGTCATCACTATTTGTAGTCTTTTTTCTTTTAGTTTTTTTGTTTTAATACACTGTGAGATTCCACTTATTTAAAGCATAAAAAATAAAACAATCTACATTTCTCAAGTAAATGTATCTTTGTTTTTTTAAATGGATATTTTAACATGAAAACAAGACAAAAATTATATGTAAGTATTATATTATAATATATATATAATATATTTATTTTATTTTATTGCAGTATAATAGTTAATTTGTTCAGCTTTTAGGAGTATACTATAGCAAACTAAATAAATAAATAAAAGAAAAAATAAACTTTAACTCTTTAACTTTAGATTCGGGAACACATAGTCACTAATAACTAAGAGTTTTCCCTCAACAAACTAATTAGCTGCTCATGAATAGTTAGTAAGGTAGTTGTTAAGTTTAGGTATTGGGTCGGGTTATTGCATCTAGAATATGGTCATGCAGAATAAGGCATTAATATGTACCTAATAAGTACTAATAAACAGCCGATATGTTAGTAATATGCATGCTAATAAGCAACTAGTTAATAGTGGGAATTGGTTCTTAAAATAAAGTGTTACCATCTCTTTTTATACTATTAAGTACCTTCTTTAAATTCCTCAAGGAGCTTTATATGAGTATATGGCAGGATGTTGAGGTCTTTTTTAAGAAGCCCAACCTCTTCACCTCATCTCTACCTCGCTCCACACAATGTTCATACTGTTGCTCCCTCTACAGAATCACTCACTTCCTCTACATGGCTGTTTCCTGTGGTGACGGCGGTCATATTGCCGCCACATGCTGCCTGTCAGAGCTGTTGCAGACATGTTGGGGATGTATGTGAGGATGTATGAGTGCCTCCTCGTGTCCACCGCTTCTCATATGCTGCTTTTTATCTGTCTTTTTCTTGGTCGCTCATGTGCTGTGGTACAATTAGTGGTGATCTTTAGGGAAAAGAAAGTGTGTGTGTGTGCAGAAGACTAATGTAATACAATATTCAGTGTGTGTGTTTCTTGGCCAAAGGGCAAGTCTGTCTCGGCCCCTCATGATCCTACACATCCACAATCTGTCAAGTTTAGGAGAGGGACTTTCCACTGAGGGGACTTTCCATGCTGCTCTAAACAGAGCCAGAAAGAGCTCTTTTCCACGGCTCCATACCATCCCCCTGTAGAATAGCCATCGCTGCTGAATGCTGCTTTTCAAGCACAGGAACCTAAAGGGATTTGGGCATAAATTATTTTTTAGAGAATTTTACTGAATGAATTTAAATAAGTGAGACTGCCAGCATGAATTTAACAGCGCCTAAATCTATAATAGCCGGTTGAGATTGTGTCATTAGTGGTGCTTGCTAAGTGCTGGAGTACAAAATGCTGTTTTGAGTTTATTTGCATGCAAAATACCACAGCACTTTCCCAACACAAGCGTCCTCATCCATGAGGTCATTAGAAAATCAACAATTTATGCAAACAAAATAAATTTAATTCAGAAGCAACACTGTGTTAGGTTCGTTTTCTCAGAATGTACCTTTAATAAAAGTTTGTTTTCAGTTTGTCTCAGACATGTATTTTTTCCTTTAATAAAAAAAAGTGAAATTGTTTTCAGTACAGTCAATGAAAACAAGTCTTAAATTACACTGCAGCAGATAAATTTTTCTTTTTTTACTTTTTAGGTATTTTAAGTATAAAAAAAGTGAAATCAAGTTTTAAAAAAGCTACAGTCAATGAAAACAAGTGTAAATGTCACATGCAGCATTGCTTCTCAAGTAAATTTGTCTTTTTTTAATCTTTTTAGGTATTTTTAAATATTTAATCTGGAAAACGAGATGAAAACAAAAATATTTATTAAAAAATACAAGACAATAAGCATAGGATATTTTGCCATGTAAAAGTTAATTCTAACAAACTAAATAAGTAAATAAATTAAAAAATAAAAATATTAGACATGGACTAAACACGGACATGGATTTTTTTACTAGGTGAGAACTAAGAACCTATGAAATTATTACATGTTTTGTGATAAAAGATTTGTTGATGATGTTTGGTTTTGTTTAAGGTGATTTTTATTGCTCTTCAATGACTATCAAAATTAATTAATAGTATTTTGTGTAGAAGTTAATTAACAAATTAACATAAAAGATTATGAAATGCCTAAATCAATGAACATTTTTCTCACCATATGACTTTTTCTATTTTCACACATTTTAATCAAAACGTTTTTGCCATTTCTTTTTGCTCTATTAATAATAAATAAAAATACATATATTTGTATTGCCTTGGCAAGCACCACTAATGAAAAAAGTATTTAAAAATGGTAAATCTACCAAAATAAAAATGATGAACAACAACAAACTATTCTCAAATTGGTCTGAAAACTTCAGAGAAAGTGCTTAATGAGAGTTTGCTCCAGATTCACGTTTTTTATTCAACAAAATCTGCTAAGACACTCAAGGAAAAAAATCCTCATCCTTCTGGAGCCAACTTCACCAAACTATCCGCTTGTTAGTCCAGCGCTGGCATAGCCGCCCGCTGGCACCAGTGGAATCTGTGTGGGGAGGCTCAGTGTCTGCAGAAATCACCCACAAGAGTTTCATCTCATGCCTAATCAACTCACTAAAGCACTGCAAGCCTCTGAGGAGCGGTGAGGGTCAGGTGAGACTCCCAGTCTCACCGGTCTGATGGACAGCGTCTTTGGAAACACCAGATAGAGTATTCACCGCTTAAAGCAACAAAGTCTCAGACATCTTCAAATGGCAGAATGCTAAAGAATAAAGCAACCATTTCTTATGTTATTTATTTGTTTTCTTTGAAGTTGCAGGTTGCTTTTAAGAATGGGGCTAGTTGATGCTATATAAATTTGAGGTTTTGAATCAAAAGTTCAAATAAACAAATGCATGTTTCTCTAGCTGTGGTTTTTATGTTGGATCTATTTTTTCCTTGGCAAGAGCTGTCAAAATGTTCAATAGCTTTTTTGTAGTCAAGATGTTAAGGTGTGTGTTTATACAGTAAGTGATTTTCAAAAATAATAGACCTGCCCTGAGAAATATTCATTGGAATAAAAAAAAGTGACAGATAACCCTGTTCTCCATGGAATTACCATTTGATACCTTCTCTATACCACAGTACTGTTATTATATATATATATATATACACATATATATATATTACACATACAGTGGTGTATATATATATATATATATATATATATATATATATATATATATATATATATATATATATTACACATACAGTGGTGTGAAAAAGTGTTGGCCCCCTTCCTGATTTTTAATTTTTTTTGCAGGTTTGTCACACTTTAATGTTTCAGATCATCAAACAAATTGAAATATTAATAAAAGATAACACAAGTAAACACAACATGCAGTTTTTGAATGAAGTTTTTTATTATGAAGAGAAAATAAAATCCAAACCCACATGGCCCTGTGTGAAAAAGTGCTTGCCCCCTAAACCTAATAACTGGTTGGGCCACCCTTAGCAGCAACAACTGCAATCAAGCGTTTGCGATAACTTGCAATGAGTCTGTTACAGCGCTGTGGAGGAATTTTGGCCCACTCATCTTGGCAGAATTGTTGTAATTCAGCCACATTGGAGGGTTTTCGAGCATGAACCGCCTCTTTAAGGTCATGCCACAGCATCTCAATAGAATTCAGGTCAGGACTTTGACTAGGCCACTCCAAAGTCTTCATTTTGTTTTTCTTCAGCCATTCAGTGGTGGATTTGCTGGTGTGTTTTGGATCATTGTCCTGCTGCAGAACACAAGTTCGCTTCAGCTTGAGGTCATGAACAGATGGCCGGACATTGTCCTTCAGGATTTTTTGGTAGACAGCAGAATTCATGGTTCCATTTATCACAGCAAGTCTTCCAGGTCCTGAAGCAGCAAAACAGCCCCAGACCATCACACTACCACCACCATATTTTACTGTTGGTATGATGTTCTTTTTCTGAAATGCTGTGTTACTTTTACGCCAGATGTAATGGGACACACACCTTCCAAAAAGTTCAACTTTTGTCTCGTCAGTCCACAGAGTATTTTCCCAAAAGTCTTGGGGATCATCAAGATGTTTTCTGGCAAAACTGAGATGAGCTTTTATGTTCTTTTTGCTCAGCAGCGGTTTTGGTCTTGGAACTCTGCCATGCAGGCCATTTTTGCCCAGTCTCTTTCTTATGGTGGAGTCATGAACACTGACCTTAACTGAGGCAAGTGAGGCCTGCAGTTCTTTAGATGTTGTTGTGGGGTCTTTTGTGACCTCTTGGATGAGTCGTCGCTGCGCTCTTGGGGTAATTTTGGTCGGCCGGCCACTCCTGGGAAGGTTCACCACTGTTCCATGTTTTCGCCATTTGTGGATAATGGCTCTCACTGTGGTTCGCTGGAGTCCCAAAGCTTTAGAAATGGCTTTATAACCCTTTTCCAGACTGATAGATCTCAATTACTTTCTTTCTCATTTGTTCCTGAATTTCTTTGGATCTCAACATGATGTGTAGCTTTTGAGGATCTTTTGGTCTACTTCACTTTGTCAGGCAGGTCCTATTTAAGTGATTTCTTGATTGCGAACAGGTGTGGCAGTAATCAGGCCTGGGTGTGGCTAGAGAAACTGAACTCAGGTGTGATAAACCACAGTTATGTTTTAACAGGGGGTGGGGGGCAAACACTTTTTCACACAGGGCCATGTGGGTTTGGATTTTGTTTTCCCTTCATAAAAAAAACCCTTCATTTAAAAACTGCACGTTGTGTTTACTTGTTATCTTTGATTAATATTTACATTTGTTTGATGATCTGAAACATTAAAGTGTGACAAACATGCAAAAAAATAAAAAATCAGGAAGGGGGCCAACACTTTTTCATACCACTGTATATATATATATATATATATATATATATATATATATATATATATATATATATATATATATATATATATATATATATATATATATATATATATTAGGGGTATAACGGTACACAAATATGACCGTTCGGTACGTACCTCAGTTTTAACATCACGGTTTGGTATGATTTCGGTACAACAGGGGGAAAAACTAAACTTTTTTTTTTTTTAAATAAACAGTGGTTTACTGAACAAGTTGCTCTTTCTTTAAATACATTGTTATAGTTAAACATTTCTTAGTGATAAAAATCAACCTCATGTTTATGCATAAATCAATAGGGAGCTCTTTTACATTATAAGGTTACAATTAGGCCTAACAACTTAACCCAAACTTAAATTTAATTTCTATTTATTTTTAAATAGATGATCAACACTCAACTTTAAAATAAAATTTATGCAAACATGTAAATTGCACATAATGCAGTTTTTAAATTAACTTAATAAAATTTAATTAATCTAAAAAAAATTAATCTATCGGATTCGGCCGATAATGGCTTTAAATGTAAATATCGGCATCGGTCCGATGTGAAAAATTATGCCAATATGTCTTGCCGATAAGAGGAATACATTAACTCACATGTGCTCAGGGTGTGCTAGTGATTAGATCACGTCAGCAGTGTGGCTCATTCTTGAAGCAAAGTTTTGCCTGAATGATGATTAGGTTCACTCTTTTCGATCGCTGCATTTAATCTGTGAAAGCACGTACAGAATGATGCATTCGGTGTGTGATAGAGTAAACCGTAATAGCACGTGCAGCGGCAGCCTCCCCCGGGTCCTAATGCCTGTTCAGTAAGGAGTTTTAATCTGTAGGGGGCGCTGTTGGCCTACTTCTAATTAAATTAAAAGTAAAATAGCCTACACAAATAACATTTAGACTGTGTTTCTGATTAAATAAAGCAGTAATTGATGTCATAAAATAATGAGTATGTTTTGATTTAAAGGTCAGAAGCTATAGCTTACATGAAAAAAAATAATCACAAACATGACACTTTTTTATATATTTTATATTTTTAAAAATGTATATTCTGATTTATTCATTGTGTAATATGTTTTATTTTTTAAACAAATCATAAGCTCTAAAACATTTTCAGAATTTTTACAACCCTTTTGCTTTAGACATCTACAAATGTTAAATCTTATAAATAAAATAAAATGTTAGGGGGCAAAAAATGCAGCGATTGATATATAGTTTATTTATAGTTATTTCAAAGCTTCAATGTGCTGTCAAAAAACCTTCATTATGGTTTATTTAATTCTAACAAATAAGTTCTTGTTAAAAACTAACCAAAATTAAAAATATTTTGCTTATAATTTCTGCACAGGAGAGACTTGGTGTTGTTTCCAAACAAAAAGGAAATATATCGGTATCGGCCAAAATGATTTGAAAAATATCGGCATAACGGATATTGGCAAAAATCCAATATCGTGCATCCCTAATATTAAATAATTAAGACATCCCTAATATTAAATAATTAAGACATACATATATACATATATATATTTACATACAATTTAGTGCTAGACCTTAGTCCTTTTTTACTTTAATATGAAATGGATTAGCCAGAATATTGTACCAAAAAAAATCACCTTTTGAGGTACAGAAATTCGTACCAGATTGTAATGACATGAAGGTGAGTAAATGATGACAGAATGTTTATTTTTGGGTGAACTATGACTTTATGCAATGTTTTCTGCTTGTTGAATGAACATTGATGATGCAGAGATGGATACAAAAAATGGCTGATTTTATGTCCTAATTACCGTTTACGGCACCTTTTATGATATTAGACTGGAAAAGGAAAAGATAATAAATACCTCATTATTATCAAATTAATACCTCAACAGGGTGTCAAAGAGACTGAATATGTTTAGTCAACATTTTTCAAGCTATCCGTCAGTGTTCAATACCCCAGTGATTAAAGCAGGTCTGACAGTCTGGACTGGGATTTAAAAAGAAACCGATTATATAAACAATCCAGTTCTGCAGCCAAAATCTGTCCATTCTTTATGGAAATCTCTCATCTCTTACCTCTGAACACGGGCTGCACTTGGCATCAAAAACAAAGCCTCGTGCCTGTGCTGTAAACAACAAATGAAGCGAAACGTTAATCACAAACTCTCGCCGATGACATCAACCTGCATCCTAATTCTAACCGCATCCATCTCATGCAGGAAAAACACAGAGAGGAACTAAAGAAGGGAGTGTTCGAGGGGAAGACCTGTGATTCAGACACAGCAGTGTTCAGCTCTAACAAGACAAGCTCAAAGATGGGTGGCCAGAAATCAGTTATTTTAGCGAGCGTGAGAAAGAGAAAGATGGTAAAGTGTGAGCCCTCTATTGAGGAGAAAGCGGGTGTGAGAGAGGTTTAAAAGTTCTGAAACCAGTCAAATTATGCCATTATTTTTCAATGAGTCATGTGACCTTTCAACACTTTGAATTGTGATTATTAACTGCAGCTATTTGTGTCTAACCTTGCAAATCTCACATAGATTTCACTTACCTCTCTCTTAATCATGAACCACACTACTGTTCAAAAGTTTGGGGTCGTAAGATTTTTTTTTATGTTTTAGAAAAGTATCTTATGCTCACCAAGGCTGCATTTATTTGATTAAAAATACTTGACACAATTTAATAATCTGAAATATTTTTACAATTTCGAATAAGTATTTTATGTGGTATTATGTTTTAAATGGAAATGTATTCCTGTGAGGCAAATTTAAATTTTCAGCATCATTATTCCAGTCTTCAGTGTCACATGATCCTTCAGAAATCATTCTAATATGCTGATTTGTTGCTCAAGAAACATTTATTATTATCAATGTTGAAAACAATTGCTGTGCTGCTTAATCTTTTTGTGTATGTACAAAAGAACAGTGTTTATTTGAAATATAAGTCTTTTGTAACATTAAAATGTCTCAACACCTTTGATCAATTTAATGCATCCGGTCCCACTTTGGCCTTAACTACTATGCATTTACATTTAAATTAATCATTTGGTACAATGCACAAATTGTGTACATACATGCTTTTACATTGTACTTATACAGTATTTTGTAAAAATCCTACATGTAATAACATCTGTAATTAATTTCTGTAATTACATTTATAGTGTTGACCCATCCCCTACATTGTACTCATTTTTTTAAGTACATAGTAGTTAAGGCCACTTAATAAAAAGTGGGACCATGGCATCCTCGTGGAATAAAAGTATGTATATCTTTCAAAAAATGCAAATCTAATTAAATAATATATAGTAGTCATGATAAAAAATGTTTTTTTTAAAAAGTAAACTTGCCTACTGCCTTAGCAACCGCCCAGAACACCTTGACACTGGTGTTTTTTATTTCTTTAATAATTCCAAGTCAACGTAACTTCCTCATTAGATTGCCTTGAAATTAATTTCACTTGGCTTTACATTGATCGAAAATGTATGTGTGCTATTAAACATGATGGAACATGCAAGACCAAAATCTGTTGAAAACATTAGCCGTGATTATTATTCAGGCTTTTGTCGGCTTTGAAGAACCACAGCTGAGAGTCAGTGCAGCTGCCAAAGGCACCGCGAGTGAAAAAAATGCTCTTTATATAACTTGCGCCCGGGCCAACTGTATTTGTGGTTGGAGGAAATTTCTCCTCGCTTGAGTCATTGAGATCACTTGCTCTCGGTTGTTTGCCCCTTTGTGCTCTTTGATCCGTCTTTTCTTGCATTCGCTCTATCTGTTCCCTCCAAGCACTCAGACAGATGCAGCGCTCTCTTCCCTGACCCACGCTAACACCGCAATCAGGACGGGATCCAAACACTGCCTCCGTAGGCCTCGCTGCCCGGTGCGAGCGGAAACCCTCGGTCTGGGGCGATTGTGTTTGACCTTTGACCTCTGCTTGTCCTCAGAGGACTCGCCTTCTACACTTGCCAAGAGAGACTGCACACACTTTTGTTTGTTTGTTTGCTTGGCTTTCGACTGAAGCTGTTCGACTAGATAATGATCTCCCACAGTACTGTACTGTATTGCTGGAAGCAGTGGAGTTAAAAACACTGAGGAAGTATACTGTAAAACAGATGAACATCTGACCGTTAGCGTAAAGCTGTATGTCTATACATGCATTCAGCGTCATTTAAAGTACAGGAAATACATATAAATGGAGTTTCCATCTTAGTAATGATTATGTCGTACTGTGTGAGTGATTAAAAATAGTGTTTGACAGACTTGAGTAAGAAGTGTTTGTCATCTGTCTTTTAGCAGCTTGTGGTGTTTGAGTGATTCATGATCACAAAACCTTCAGACTTCTGTTAAACTGCAGAATTACAGATTTGTGTTAAGACTATCTGTCTATCTATCGTTCTATCGCTCTATCTATCTATCGTTCTATCGTTCTATCTATCTATCTATCGTTCTATCTATATATCGTTCTATCTATCTATCGTTCTATCTATCTGTCGTTCTATCTATCTATCTATCGTTCTATCTATCGTTCTATCTATCGTTCTATCTATCTATCGTTCTATCTATATATCTGTCTGTCTATCTATCAGTCGTTCTTTTGCCTTATTTGTCTGTCATTATATATTTACTTATTTATTTATTTATCTACCCTGTTAAAAAGACCAATAAGTAATTCCATTCTACAATTCCATAACATCAGTCTGAAGTTTTTTTGCAACAACCTTCTCTTGATTTCCACCGTCGTTTCTGCCAGGATGTAATTGTTCTTAATTTCCAAAACCCTTCAGCTCAGATTTAGCTTCCATTTTTTCAAGAGAGTCTATTTCTTCCATGTGTGGCCCAGATTCCTGCAGTGGGTCTGTTCTCCTACTGTATGTAACTCTTCCCAGGTTATTTCAGCAGCACTCTCTGTTTTTCTGTGCTTTTGTTGAGGAATGCCTCTGAGACGCAGTCACCTTTGAGTAATTACCTGCTCATGTTTCATGTTGAAAGAGCGTCTCTGTTTTACAGTTATAAAGAGGATCTTATCAGAGGATGCCCGTATAAGAAACGAGGCATTTTGGATTTTTCCCTTCAAGTAGAAGTTAACCTCTTGCAAGTCGAGCACTGTATTGAAATTCATCTGTTCTCCGGCTCCCTATTCTTCTTCCCAATTTTCTTCAATTAGTTCAGCTCAAGCACTTAAATCACACACTGTGCTCTGTGTTCTGGTCTTTATTAACTTTAGTCTTAAAGACATTTAAGATTAAAGTTTGAAAAATGTCCATTGAAAATGTGTATTTTTAGAATGCAGATGTGTAGATGTATCAAAGAATAGTTTCAGCTTCATTACAGTAAACCTTTGGTGCATTTGATTAGACTGTTCATCATAAAAATCATGATCTATATCAGTGTTACTCATTGCGCGGCTCGCGAGCCTCATGCGGCTCGCCAAGCCTTACATTGTGGCTCGCATGGCAGTAAATAATACGATGATATGATCATGCAGTCAATACAGATATTTAATAAAAACATTAAAAACAAGCAGGGCTATAACATAACCCATTAAAAAACTAACCGGACGCGAGTTGCGTCCAAAAGACAATAGAGCCCATCAGAGTACGTGAGCGGAGTGGGAGCGGAGTGGGAGCGGAGCGGTGTAATTTTGAATGGAGGGAGGAGCGGATTTATTAAGTCGGAGCGTCGTGGTTTTCACTTGCTCCAAGAGCGCTCCACCACCGCTCCATCACGAGTACAATTCATGCCAACTGCATATATAACTGCATATTTAGCAAGAATTCACATGTTAAACATATTTAGCTAGCTTGATAGAGAAGGATCACTCAAATAAAAAAGAATGTGAAGGCTATGATGACGTGAGCTGATGTTATGGTTCTCAAGGAATTTGTAACTTTGTTCCTTCTGATAGGCTACTGAATATTTCCATGTGAAAACATGATTTTAACAGTTACAACACTTATTCACACGCAATCGCTCTCTCAATAATGCATTCAAACAAATGTAATCTTACAGTGCGACTTCATCTGTATCGGATTTCGAATGAGCAGAAATCTGTAAGAAATGAAGCGATAATAGTAAAATAACTGATGAAAATGTACTGTTCTTTTCATCAGAAACAAAATTGGCACTGCAAAAAGCAGCAATTATACCTTTTAATGCTGATTTTAGCTTGTCATGTGGTAGGAAAAAAAGTTTGCACACTTCCAATAAGCCACTTTGAAACTCTCCTGTTATTTTATTTATTTTATTTTATTATCCTTTCTTCTTTTAATATACGTTATGAACAGAACTGTGATATTTCAAACATACTGAAATACTTTAGACGCGGAGCGGTGTTTCTGAGATCAGTGAGCGAGGAGCGAGGAGCGGGAGCGGGAAATGGTGAACCCGAAGCGGAGCTGGAGCGGAGTGATTATTAAATGCTCGGAGCGCGGAGAGGAAATTGTTGGCGCTCCACTCCGCTCATACTCTGGAACCCATGTTGTCTACACTGGATGCGGCGTGATGCGACATGATCCCCATCAGTAAACTGATGCCTCTTACATTTATGACGAACTGTACTAGTTCAAATTATTTGCAACTGTCGCTTTTTCGCTTCAAGTGTAGACTTTTAGCGCAGCGGGGCGCGGCATGACAACTGTCTGGTCTGGTGTAGACACGGTCAGACAGTGTTTGCTCTATTACAAATAATTTATATTTAAAAAAATACCTAAAACAGCTACAAGATGGAAATATAGACTAGAGATATTTACACTTGCTCTGTCCTACGTCCATGACACTGACTCACTGCAGAGTTCCAGTTTTAATCTTAACAGCTCTTAACGCCGAATGTGCGCCGGATGGTTAGATAGATACATGATGGACTAGTATAGAAAAAAAAATAACTTGAGGTCTTCCCAGCATTAAGGTAATCCTGCTTTTTTTTAAAAATCATCTTGTCACAAATTTGACTGGTAAATGATAAAGAATGATAGCCCCTTTTGTATTGCATTGCATTGCATATCAGGGATGACAGATTGATAAAAAGACATGCTATTTATGACTGGATGTAACTTTTGATACTTCGCGGTAAAAGTGGCTCTCCGATTGACTTTGCCCTATCAGTGCGGCTCCCATGAAAAAAATAGTGAGGACCTCTGATCTATATCTATGTCTGTCTGTCTGGCTGTCTATCTATTGTTCAATCGTTCTATTGTTCTGTCTATCATTCTATCGTTCTGTCTTAATAGTCATAAAATGTCCTTTATTCAGTGTTTTACTATTTTATCTTTTATTATAATCATTTTATATTAAGTTATTATTTATCTACCCTGTTAAAAAGAACAGCAATAATTTATCTATTGTTTTTTTCTGTCTGTCTGAAAAAACATCAGACAGTTTTAGCTCATTATATGCAAAAATAGATATTTATTAGGTTTTAATAATTATCTGAGCACTATCCAGTGTCTGCGCTATTTCTCTCCAGAAGTTAAGAACAATACAAATTGTCTTTGCACTCTTTTAAATCTCTTAACCTCCTTACAAAAGTGCAGTGAGGGCATCTATTGTTATTGCACTCTCCAGTAGTTTGTTGTTGTTCTGTCTCTTCAGTTTCTTTTTTGCTTGTAAAACAACAGTCCGGGCGAATGTTTCCACCTTGTTGCAACAAGCTGAGTGTACAGACTTCATACATTTAGAAAAACCAGGTTTGTACAGTACGCTGATGATGAAATTTGCACCATACCCAACCAAAGAATACTTTGGGCTTTATACTATAAGACTTACATTTGAAATTGTCATCTAAAAACATTGTTATAATGCAGAAACAAAGGTGCTTGTCAGGTTTACAGACAGATAGAGAAGTATCAAGTACACAGGTAATTCCTTTAGAAAATACCAATTTAGACTTACAAGTTTCATTTTGTCAGTTTTTCGCCCTGAAGATCTGCAGCTCTGTGGTGTGGAAATCAGAAGCATGTGTGAGGTGAAAAGTTTAGAGCAGGATGGATTTATGCAGCAATCATTAAAACACCATCTGATGGCAATGAGCGAAGGATTTGCTTGTTTTTAGAGCGGCTGGATTTGTCCCGAGCCGCTGATCTGAGGTCTGTCGTGCTGTCGGTGTGTGGTGGGTGAGTCGGGGACGAGCTGGCCCTGAATCAGTGCTTCGGGAGGAGGGGGTGAGAGGGGTCAACACGAACAGGAACTCATCAGCGCTGTGGATAAATATGGCAGTGTGCCTCGGGCCCGGCTGGACGTATTAGAGTCACACACAAAGAGCTCTTGTCTAGACTGACCACTGCATGTGGCTTGACTTTCAGTGATGAACGAGTGACTCGCAGGTTAAAAGACTGTTGCTGCAGAAGGGGGAGAATAACGCCTGTTCAAATCACTCACGCTTCTCTCTTCCTGCTGTCATGATCCAGAGACACACATCAATCCACTGATGTGTGTATAGACCTTAGGAAGTGTTGTTTGAACTAAAATTCAAGTATTTGTTTCATTTCTAAATGTTTGATTTTAAAGGTGGCGTGTCTGCTTTCTGCACCATTAGACACCAACAAATAATGGCTGTATTGCTTAATTTAGTATTATTCAAATACTATTATAGTATTCATTCATATTTTGAATTTGCTTTTATTTTTATATTTTCAGTTTTCATTTTAATTTTAATTTGTCATTTTGTTCTGCTTTTGCCATTTTTATTATTTTTTTTTAAATTAACTTTTCTATTTAGCTTCAATCTTTTTTTCAATTTATTCCATTTCATTTTATTAATTCTATTACCTCAAATTGAACTTATTTAATTTCAGTTAGTTCCCAAAGAAACATTCCTCTTTTTTTAATTATTATTTTTTTAATTATAAAATATTTCATTTAATA
Source organism: Schizothorax lantsangensis (assembly GCA_027422415.1). NCBI lineage: Eukaryota > Metazoa > Chordata > Actinopteri > Cypriniformes > Cyprinidae > Schizothorax > Schizothorax lantsangensis. Next base: position 8,930,784 of record CM049839.1, on the reverse strand, counting down.
TTTATATTTTATTTCGGCTTTATTTCAATTACTTAAAACCATTTTTAATAGTTTATTTATAGTTAACAATAACATAACTGATTTGTTATGTCATAGCATGCTGCCTACCATTTCTGCAATATCTTTATGTGGCAGGAATAATAAAAGTATATGATATTCCATTCGGTCAATGACTGTTTTCAAACAGGTAGTCTTGCCTCCAAACTTACACCATTGGTTTGACCAATGTCATTTTGGTCGTGATACTCAAACAAATAGTTTTGATAATGTAGTGCCACATTGTTTTTGGAGTATCATTCCAGAAATCATTTATATTTCTCTATCCACGTTGGAATGGAAAAGAGAAACATATGGTACTATGATAAACCAATATTTCCATGTATTTTAGCTTAATGTGGATAGAAAACTAAGTGAGTCATCTGAAGGACAATTCTACTTAAAAGTGCATGTACATTTGGGGGTGGAGCCTTCTGTTTGTTCTGAACAATAGCAGATAGGGGGAGTGTTTAAAAAAAAAAAGTTTTTGAAAGACATCATTGGCTAAATTTGCAATGTCATGTTATTCTCTATTATTGAGTAGACCTTCAAATATATGTAGCATGAAAAATAAGTAACATCATAAATTCAGAAAGAGATCAACTAAACCCTTCAACGTGAAGTAGACAGGTTTATTTTGTGATGATATCTGGATAATTGAACATTAATTAGCTTATTGTGCAGCCAATTAAATCAGTAAATGGAAATGAAATTTTGATTTAAATTCGAAAATATTTTGATAAAAAATCTGAACTAGCTTGTACATTATACACAAGTATTTGAGCATAGAATGTCACAATTGACCAATCAGAATCAAGCATTTCAGATTTTCCAGGATCTGATTGGATGCTTCATTCTAAACTAGTTTTGTGTGTTCTAAACAAAGAGACTGTCTCATTTTCCCAGGCCTTGAGGCATCTGTGCAACGTCCTTCCCTGAAAAACGTGTGCCCTGATCCAGACATATGCAAACACTTATAGAAAGAATGAGAATGTCAAAGTAGGACACGTATACCTCCAATGAGCAATTCATCCGCTCTGTATCTCACTCTGCATTAACAACCCTTCCGTTTTAAATTCATTTAGCAGATTTAATGTTTATGCACATTTGACTCTGTATACATGGTTTATTTTTCTTTATTTGGTATGTCTGCTGTAATAAAGGTTTGCGAGTCAATCCATGATGTCATGCTCTGATCCTGCGGGAGAGATCGACACCACCCCAACCGTCAGACTTAAGACTCCATACGCCGCTCGGCCTCCACAGGCCTGCGCTGTGATTACCGTTAAGCCATTTTTATTACCGACTTTACAGCCTCCAGGTGTTTGCTCATGAACACGATTGCGAGTCTGGCTGGAATTGGCCCTTAATAAGGCCGGCCTGTGACAGAAGCTCTTGACTCATGGCTGCTTCATTGACTGAACAAACTAACCTCTCGGGTTGAGGCTTTGCTCTCCTGATGGAAACACTCTTGGACCTGATGTAATTTGACTGAATGGGATTCGAGGGGTGAGTGAAATGGTCGTCCCGCTGAGCCGCTGAAGCGCTTCATTCAGTTGTCCCTATCAGTCCGGTTTTATATGAATGCATCTCCTCTCATCTCTGCCCGCCAGTCAGTCCTGAAAAAGTGTGGGGGGGTAGTGGTAAATGTAAGAATTGTGTTAAATATAGGATCTTGCTATGAACTTTTGCATGTGGTAATTACTTCAGGAATGAACAAAACCTCAGCAAGATAATTGGAAGAAGTGTCTCTACGGTATATTCATAATCCATGATCGGCCTCAGTATTTCATCCTCTCATCCTCTCTCTAAATTGATTTATTTAATTTATTTAATTTTTTAAATTTTAATTTATTTTATTTATATTTGGTTTACTTTATTATTATTTTAAAAACTTTTTCATTTTGTCTGCATTTTATCCATTCATTCATTCATTCAGAAGGGACAGCTTGGAAATAAAAATGCAGCTATATATTTTTTAATTTAATTTAATTAGAAAATGTTGCATTTTTGCTAAGTATTTACTTTATATTAAGTTCACAGTGTATCTTTTTTTCTTCACATTTTTTCAAATAGGTGTATAAATCTATAAAAGTTTTTCTTTTTAAATATTTTTAATACATTTAATTACTAATATAAAACACTTTTTAATATAGTCATATTTTTTTAACTCCATTGAAATTACTTATAATTCTTTAATAAATATCAGTATCACATTGAATATCATTACAGGCAGCAAGATAAATTTGTGTTGATTGATAAGTTTTATGTTGTTGAATTTTTGTTTTGTTTATTAAAGGATTAGTTTGAAAAACACATGAACTACTAGACTACTTGTTCTATTTATTTTCTAGCAAATAAATATTTATATTCCTTTCACAACTAAGCACACTTTTTTGGGATGCTTCCCTAGGCCAGATGTCATATCAACAGCTGAATTTTGGGTTCTCCATTTCCATCACAGCCCTGAAATCATGTCTGTTATTGCAAATGTCAGAGTTCTCCAAAGTGTGTTTTTCTTTTTCCATCACAAGGTGCACAAACACATGCTTACACTCTTACTCACACAACCTCCCACCTAAACGGGCGCACACAGGGGCCTTTGTTATAACAGGCAGCCGTTGTATAAATAATAACGTTTAATGTAAAAATAAAAAAACTATTTTTATGGAACATTATTGGAGCCCTGAGGTTTAAAATCCTGTTATTTGAAACCGTTTGACTGGTCTTTTGAATGCAGCTTTGTTTAATGTTGTTTATATCTCTGCAGGTATTGGTGGAATGGAGGAATTCATTCTCAAATCTGCCACCATCTCAACATCTCCGGCCTGCCCGCCCTTCACACCACTCAACTTTGAAGCTACGCCCATCGTCAGAGTAGCAGTCGAGCCCAAACATCCAAGTACGTGTTGATGAGCAAAACCTGTCACACATAGAACACATTAAACACATCTGGAGTATCATTTTACATTGTGCTGCAACAGGTAAAGCATTGCAGTACACTGCTGGACATACAGTGTCCTCCACTAATATTGGCACCCTTGGTAAATATGAGCAAAGGCAGCTGTGAAAATAAATCTGCATTGTTTATCCTTTTTATCTTTCATTCAAAAAATTCACAAATTTCCAACCTATCATTGAAGTAAAACAATTGAAAGTGGGGCGGGGGATCTCATTGTGAAATAAATGCTTTCACTATTTCATGTTGGCCACAATTATTGGCACCCAATTATTGCAACGTCCTTTTCCCAGCACAACAGCTCTGAGTTTTCTCATATAATGTCTGAAGAGTTTGGAGAACACCTGATAAGAGATCAGAGACCATTCCTTCATACAGAATCTCTCCAGATCCTTCAGATTCACAGCTCCATGACGGTGCTTCTTCTCTTCAGTTCACCTCGCTCATTTTCTGTAGGGTTCAGGTCAGAGGACAGAGACAGCAATGGTAAAAGATTCATTTTGTGCTCAGTGACCCATTTTTGTGTTTATTTTGATGTTTGTTTTGGATTGTTGTCCTGGTGGAAGATCCAAACATGGCCCATTATAAGATTTCTAACAGAGGCAGTCAGGTTTTGATTTTTTATCTGTTGGTATTTGATAGAATCCATGATGCCATGCATCTGAACAAGATGTTCAGGACCTCCAGCAGAAAAACAGGCCCACAACATTAAAAATCCAGCAGTATATTTAACCGTGGACATGGGGTACTTTTTTATCCCTGTTTGTACTAAACTCATCTGGTGGGTTTGCTGCCAAAAAGCTATTTTTTCAGTTTCATCTGACAATAGAAGCCAGTGCCATTTGAAGTTCCAGTCGTGTCTGACAACTGAATTTGCTGGAGTTTGTTTTTGGATGAGTGAGGACAATTTTTCTTGAAGCCCTCCCGAACAACATGTGGTGATTATAGGGGATGTTTGATTTTTTATTTTTTAGGTTTCTGACCCCAAGACTCAACTAATCTCTACAATTCTCCAGCTGTGATCCTTGGAGAGTCTTTGGCCACTCAAACTCTCCTCCTCAGCGTGCATTAGGACGATATAGACACTTCCTCTTTCAGGCAGATTTTTAACATCTTTAGTTGATTGGAACCTCTTAATTATTACCCTGATGGTGGAAATGGGGATTTTCAAGGTTTTAACTCTTTTCTTACAACCACTTTCTATTTTGTGAAGCTTAACAATCTTGTTCTTCACATCAGAAATATATTTTTTGTTTTTTCTCATTGTGATGGATGATTAAGGGAATTTGACCTTTGTGTTCCTCATATTTATAATCCTGTGGAACAGAAAGTCATGGCTGGACAATTTCATGCTCCTAGTCACCCTGGTGTGCTAAAAAATGTAAATATGAATGGGAATATACTTCAGAGATATTTTACTCATAAGAATTTCTATGGGTGCCAATAATTGTGGCCAACATTCATTGGCGAAAAACAGTTATTTCATCATGAGATTTTCTCCCCACTCTCAATTGTTTTACTTCAATGATAGGTTAGAATTTTGTGAATTTATTGAGTGAAAGATCAAAAGGATAAACAATGCAGATTTATTTTCACAGCCGCCTTTGCTCATATTTATCAAGGGTGCCAATATTAGTGGAGGGCACTGTATAAAGCAAAAATAACTGATAAACAAAAAGCAAAGAAGAGTGTATTGAATCATCACGATGACTCGGTAGTAAAAATGAACATGCTGTTCAGAAGAGTTATTTTTTCTCTGCCCTGGAGCTAGTCGTGCTTCTGAATGTAATAGAAACGTTTAGGGTATATATTTAGTAAGCTTAGTATCTTTTTCCAAGTGTCTGTGATGATTCTGTTACAGAAAACCTTGTGAGCTGCCTTTTGCAAAGTGATAAGCCTAAAAATACAGAGCACATACTACTGCTGGATAAACATTTTTTTTATGAATTTGAACTGTATATCTATGTTTTTTGGTATAAAAAATATGTTATTTATATTTATCTATGCTTTATGGTATATATATATATATATATATATGCACACACACACACAATTTAGTTATTGATTTATTCATTTATTTATTGCTCACCAAGGCCACATTTAGATATTTAATTATATAAATAAAATTTATATATATATATATAAATACAGTAAATGAATAAATAAAATAATACATTATTTTAATACATTTTAGATTTGCTTAATAATTAAAAATACAGTAAAATATTTTAAATAACTGTTTTTTTATTTGATATTTGAATATATTTTAAAATGTGATGTATTCCTGTGATGATAAAGCTGAATTTTCAGCATCATTGCTCCAGTCTTCAGTGTCACATGATCCTTCAGAAATCAGTCTTATTTGCTAAATTGCTGCTCATTAAACATTTCTTATCATCGTCAATATTATAAACAGTTTAGCTGTGAAATATTTTTTTTTGTGAAAACCATGATACTATTTTTTTAGGATGTTTTGATGAATAGAAAGAACAGCATTTATTTTAAATAAAAAAAAATTGTAACAGTGTAAAAAGTCCACTATCACTTTTGATTAATTTAAGGTCCTGACTGAATTTTTTATTTTTTTGCTTTTATCTAAAGCACAGCACATGCATGTAATTCAAGACTATTTTTCATGTAATTATTATTACTGATTTATTTTTTCAATTGTATGCATTCCAAGAGATTAAAACCCGTGATCCTGTTGTTGCAAGTGCCATGTTCTAGTTGTTGTTTTTTACAAATTTAGTACATTATGGAATTGACTCGTGCAATACTACCTTATGATCTTCCCAAAATGAGGTATCTTAGAAGGCAACATTATTATGCTGCCTGTCTTTTTCAACAGCTTTTGCATTATTTAGCATACCTATGATGCCTTAATATACTGCCTATGTAGGCAGCTCACTGTCACACTGATACACAGCAATGACTAACCATAAAAAAGATGCATGAGCGTACAGATTAAATGTCACGCAAGTCTCTAAGGTGCAAATATCCCTCAAAAAGGTGTTTTAATGGTGACGTCTCCAGGTTCACTCAGCGGTGGTGTTGTGATTCTCATTAGCAGTGTCAGAGATGGCATGGAAACCCCGTCCGTCTCAAAGCATCACACTCGCTCATGTGGGACGCATTAGTCAAGAGCACAGCTGTAACGAGGAAGTTAAATGTTTCCCAGTTTAGCACAGCTAAGAACTGTCTGATCTGGATTGCACGATCACACACAAACACAAGAGCTCATTGTGAGGGCGATCGCCATCTCAGAGTGCTGTTTCAGGGTTTAGTTTCATAACCGTAACTTCAGCTCGCCTTCAGGTCAGGAGAGGCCATTGCTGGTGAAAACACTCTTTATTAGAAGCGCTCTCATAGTCCTAGTGTTACTGCAGTCACAACAATATAAACAGAAACTTACTTTGATGTCAGACAGCACTTTTAGTAGAGAATGAGATGCTGTTTAAAGGGTTATATCATACATTTTTTATCTTTTTTTCTCCCTGAGGTCTACTTTTAATGTTAGATTGTTGCACCCCAAACAGTCAGAATTAATTTTTTATGAGCCGTTATGACTCTTTGAACCTTAAACGTTTAATATTTTTTTTTTTTTGGTACTTTATTTTTTAAAACACTCTCTGTTAGTGAAAAGAATAACAGCGTTTTGTGCACTGACACGCAGGCTGCGGGTTTGCAGTCGGGTCGATATGGTTTACGCTGCTCCATCCTTCATCAGCCTCTTAACAAAGCTGCATCACATTGAAAACTCCACAAAACAAAATATAGACTCAAATGTTCACACAAATATGTGTGTGTGTGTGTGTGTGTGTGTGTAGGTGAGATGCCGAAGCTGGTGCGTGGGATGAGGTTACTGAACCAGGCCGACCCATGTGCCGAAGTGTTGATTCAGGAGACAGGAGAGCATGTTCTGGTCACTGCAGGTGAAGTGCATCTACAACGCTGCCTGGATGACTTGAGAGAGAGGTGAGGAACCACACACACACATACACACACAAACACACACAAACACACACACACGCACACACATATATATATATACTGTATATATATTAGGGGTGTAATGGTACACATATTTGTACCAAAAATGTTCAGTGTGAGTCTTTCAGTTCGGTGCGCATGTGTACCAAACAAATCTAGTTTTGTTTTAACCACTGCATGATGCTTTAGATGACAAACAAAGTCTCATCTTTCAAGTTCTGTTCATTTTTTTGGAAAAATTCAATTTCTTATCCTTAAGAAATTGTAATTTAATTTATAAAGAAAAAGAAAAAAGTAAGCAATTGTATTTTTTTTAACCCATTCCTCCCTCTTTACATATAAATGTATATTTATATAATTTGGGGTTAGTAAGTTAAAATGATTTCAGAAGGATCATGAGACACTGAAGACAGTGATGCTGAAAATTCAGCTTTGCATCATAGAAATACATTTTATTTTACAATATATTCACATAGAAATCAGTTATTTTAAACTGTAATAATATTTAAAAAAAATTTGTTCATGTAAATGCAGCCTTGGTGATCCTCAGTACCAGCCTATCATAAAAAGATCAACCACAGTCTTTGTAAAATACATATGATGTGTATACGGTCATACCGCCCAGCTCTGCTGTATAGCTTTGAGGTCTCTAGTGAGAGCTGAGCTTTGTGTTGTTGAGTCTGCAGGTAAATTAAACTGCATATTTGAAGAGAAGACAGAATATGACTGCTGTCATGTAGATGCCCACACTGGGACTGGGTTCTGCTGTGTTTTATTCATGTGCACTGTGTATGATTGTTTCTCATGCTAAACAACTTAAAGCACTGACAACACATTTAACTTCCATAATGTGGCATATTTCTGGATATTCAGTAGGAAATAATGCAGGGGTGACCTTGGGAGTTTGATCGAATTGTGGAAAAAGGGCTATTATATTATTGGCTAATGGTAATAATGCATATCAAGAGAAAAAAAGGATCATCTTACAAGTAGAGAATGTCCTTAAATAGTGAGAAATTAAATAGTCAATTTTTATTTCATGTTTTATTTGCATGTTTTAGTTTGTGGTATGAATGAATGTCTAAAGAATATCAGATTTCTGTGTTTTGTTGGACCAAAATTTTCTACTCCTTTCCTTTCCAAATTCCCAATCACCTCTTACTTTTTCTCTTTCTCTCACTGTATCTCTCTAGTCATCTATCATTCTCTCTCTGCGGTGGTGGCAGATCAATATCTCTTGATGTCGGTCTATGAGCTGCACTATAGCAGAGCTTAGACCAATTCACACCTCTGGAGCTTCTTCTCAACACAAACTGGCTCTGCAAATTATTCATGACAGTTTTTTGCTTGGGTTTTTGGGAGGTTTTTTGGCCGCTGTGACATTGTGAATGCGGCAGTCAGGCATTCAGGTGCTTTTGAGAAAAAAACAAGTATATTTTCTCAGGAATGCTTGATTGTAAATGGATAATCAGAACGTTGTCAGTATCATATATGATAAACTGAATAGCCTAGAGCTGGTTTGTTTATGTTGGATTTGACATATTTCCTTAATTAAAATGCTAAAGATGTTGTCTCCCATTTTAATAAGACACCAGGGTGCATTTGGCTTGCCCTTGAGTTTTGCCTCATATAAACAGCATATCTGCATAAATTAGCAGCACCACATGCTAAATATTGGTTGGAGTTGGAGCGTTAGCTGCTTAATCCATCACATCTGCCCTTGCATATCATTAGCTGGACTTTTTCCTCAATATTTTCCAAAGATAACTTCTTTATCCAGGTCAAAATTTGCTACGTGCAAATAATGATAATGATGAATTTGGTTCATCAGTTGATTGTTTGAAATTTTGTTTGAAAATCGTATTTGGTTATTTCTAGTATAGGTTATCTAATACTTCTAATTAGGCCAGTCTCATGAAGAAATACATTTTACTTCAACATACACAATTTACTTCAAAATAAAAAAAAGATCATCAAAAGATCAACGATCAAGTCATTTCTGAAATTTTGAAATAAAAAGACCGAAATAGTATTTTCTTGAAAAAGTTACTCAAATAATCTTTTTTTGCAAAGTACATAAGCCTGGTTTAAGACTATAAAGGTGTTTTTTCTATTGTTTTAATGATAACATATGCACATTATCATTACTGTAATACACTAATGTGAATCATCCTGAATGAATTAAATTCAGCACATCTAATATTGTCATCAGTAACTTACAATTGTACTTTACACAAAAACTTTCCAGAAAATCACATTCATATTCAGTGTTTTTGTTTTGTTTTCTGCTTAAAAAACATCTAAAAATCCTATAAACAAGATAAATTGATTTGAGAAGCAAAACACTGCATGCGATTGTATTTTGAAGTTAGTTGTATTTAGTCTTTTTTCACTCATTTTTACCTTTTTTATACTTAAAATAAGTGAAAATGTGCCAGTGAAGTTTGACAAAGTACACTTGTGTTAAAGAGCTTATGCAGATAGCTTATGTGTTGAAGGGTTGTTTTCAATTTACAATATCAAAAATCATTCCAAAAAAGCCTAATTGAAAACTTAAGTCATTTTTGCAGTGATTTTGTGCTTTGAATGAAGTGAAATTACATTCTAGATCATAAACATCTGCTGAATGTTCATCTAACATACAGGGAACATTTTAGTGGGATTACAAATCAGAAAATACTCTACATTGTACATCATATGATGAAAATGCAGAAAGTGAGCATACAGCAACATATTTGAGCCGTCAGGGTAAAGACCTGATTAAAATACTCAGTTCAGAAAAGTGGAATCCGCTGGGTTCATTCCCACTAAAAACTGCCACATCCTCGCTCATTTGGATATCAACTGGCCAAAAAATGTCATGAATACATTACCAGTCGTCATTCGAAGACGGAAAGAAATTCAATGCGTTTGTTTTGAGGCGCAATGCAAATTGTCACCTAAAATGCAAATGAAACAAGTTATTCTTTATGTAATTTGGGGAAGTTTGATAACTCCTGGCACTGTTTATGCAACTGGTTGCTGCATTTTAAATGTAAATTATGTGACTAGTAATTGGTAAGCTCTTCTGTTGTGCTTTATGAGAATAAAATTGGCCAGGATGTTTGGAAAGCCACCAGAATGGCTTTTGTTGTGATTTCTACACGCTGCTACGGTACAGTGTTGGCCGTGTGTCACAGTTTGTTACAGTTTTGTTGTTCCAGAAACTGTCCTTCATCTCATTGATAGTACTACAAAATCAGTTTGAGTTAAGACCGGCGAGAGATAGCGGGGGGACAAATCGAGTGAGAAAGTGTCACATTAACACAAAGGAGTGAGAAAGCCAGCGAGGGATATGTCATGTTTTGTGGATGTAGATTAAATTGGCTCTGCTAGAGCAGTGATTGGCTTGTGAAATCACACTAGCGTTCCTTCGCTAAAAAACCTCGTAATGGTGTATGGAGACACAAATGAGCTCTCACACACTCCCCATTTGCTGCTCTGCCTCGAGTTGCGGGCCTGTAAATTAACACGTGTCTCTCGGAGTGTTATTTTGTCCTGTTTTCGGGCGTCGTGAAGGAAAGACTCATCAGTTTGTTTTTAACATTTCCGCCCAAGCGTTCTCAGCTCAAGCATGTTTAACGGCCGTTGATGGGGATAGAGATCCCTCAGGTGTAATTTGGCTGGACTGGAATGGAGTCAGTCTTGTCAAGGTTTGGAAAAGCTTCGGCTAATGCACAAGATATAAACATGCTTAAACTCCCCATTGATTGAGATATGTTCCTGTTCATATTCGCCTGCTTTCTGACGTTCTTTCTTTACTCCATCTGTCCCACCTGCTCTTTTCCTCATTCTCCTTCAATAAACTAGTCAACGTGTCATTTGTTTAAATAGACCGGTTTAGGTTATAGTTCATCTACGATTTGGGTAGACTAAGTCCTAGAAATATTTCTAGTCTAACAGTTTGATTGAATGTAATATGAATATTGAATGCATGTATTCTATATATTTTTTTATTTATTAAATTTATAAATAGTCTTAAACATAAATTTGTTTTATAAATAAATTTATAAAACATGCAACTGTGCATTGTTTATGATTAAATTATCACAGTGAGCACAAACAACCTTACAGAATATGGATAATAAGAGAGAGAGAGAAAGAGGTCAGTAGAAAATACATGCTTTTATAAAATACATATTTTTAATGTTTTAAAAAATGTGTGTTGCTGTGAATACACACACGTGCACACACACACACACACACACACACACACACACAGACATATATGTAATATTTTAGAAAGGAGTTTATTATGCTAACTAAGTCTGCATTTATTTATGAATGGTTTATAATGATTTACAAATTATTTATATATATTTATTTGATCAAATTATAGTAAAAACGGTAATATTCAGAAATATTATTACAATTTAAAAGAACTGCTTTTATTTGAATATATAATAAAATGGAATTTATACCTGATGAAAAGCAAAATTTTCATATTGTATATATCTAATAATACACACACACACACACACACACACATATACATATATACATATACATATACATACTTTTTTTCTCCCAGGATTCAGAAGAGTAGCAGCATTCTTTTGAAATTTTCGTAACTGTGTAAATGTCTTTACTGTCACTTTTGGTCAATTTAATGCATCCTTTCAGAATAAAAGTATTTGTTTCTTTAAAAAACAAACATACTGACCCCAGACGGTACTGGATAGTGCCTGTTAGAATCAACAAGCAATGAATATTTGCCTTTTTATTAATGGATTTTTTTGATTCATCAGTGCAAGATATTATATGTAGGTTTTTTTTAAATTGATCTTTGATTTTTAATCAAAATATAATTTGTCTGCCTTTGCAACAACCTTCTTTTCAGTTGATGTCACAAATCTCTCTCGCTTTACTCCTCAAGTCTTCAATTTTCAGTCAATTTCTGATTAATAAAATCAGGTCTTACTCTGTTTTTTTCCTTAATAAATTAGGTAGTGAACCGTGTTTCACATTGACTTTAGGATCATCTGTTGTAGAGGGAACGAGGTTCAGTGTTTTGACAGAACTGCTGTGTTCATTGCAAAACTGCGGCGTCCAGATTCACAGGTGAAGTCCTGCGATCAGTGTATCCGACCCCCCAAAACATCTGCCTCCTCCAACCAAAACAACTCCATCATTTCTGCAACTATATTCAACTAAACTTCAACTCTATAGAGGAGAAAACATGACAGTCTGCTGATGGTATCGTGTTGTAGTAAATGGGCTATTATTTAGTCACTAGCTCTTCCCCTCAGGTCAGAAAGAAACACCAGTACCGCATGAGAGGAAAGCCAGAGGTGAGGACCCGTCAGACCCTGAGCTGTTGGTTTGGGGGTCGTAGGGGTCACTGCTGAGGTCAGGCCGCCTGCAGCGTCTACTCCTCAGTCTGAGTGGTGTTTAAAAATATCCCGTCAGACCTCGGTGTCAAAACAGTTCAGCGATAGCCTGTCCAGACCTCTGATGCAGCGCCTGTCCTCAGGCCGTTCACAACGAGGTCACGGGATGGTGACATCACATCCTCAGCAGAAAATGGGTCAACTGCCAGAAGCAATTCTGAACAATGGGACATTACGCCCTCTCTCATGGGTTGATTCTTGATTTAGTTTGAGGAAACGCATCGCTCGAGTTTGTTTCGCACATTATTAGTGATTGTGTCATTGAAAAGCTTGTTGATTATGCAGTTTTGTGTCAGTATGTCATTTATTAAGCCCAATAAAATGCATTGAATATGTACATCTTAATGGAAACTAGAGTGGGCCACTAATTACTGATTCACTCCCTGTCAGCAAATTATTCTAATCAATCACAAGCCCACATGAAATTGATTGTTGGCTAGTCGACTACTTGAACCGAAGCATTCAGTATTGTCACAAAACAGCAGACTGTTGTTAAAAGACATTGAATTTGAATGTATATGTGTATATACAGTATATAGTAGGAGTCTGTCCATTGTTTGAAGGTTTGAAAGTTTTTTTTTTATCTTTTAAAAAAGACTGCTTTTATGCTCACCAAGGCTGCAGTAAAAACAGTAATATTCTGAAATATTATTACAATTTAAAAATAACTGTTTTCGATTTGAATATATTGTCAAATGTATTTTATTCCTGTGATGCAAAGCTGAATTTTCAGCATCATTACTCCAGTCTTCAGTGTCACATGATCCTTCAGAAATCATTCTAATATGCTGATTTGCAGCTCAAGGAACATTATCAATGTTAAAAAAACATATTTCTATGTATAAACGTATATATAAACATATATTTAACATATAAATGTTAAAAAAACATATATCATTTTTTATGATTCTTTGAACAATGGAAAGTTAAATTACTATTTTAAATATAAATTTATATAATTGCATTTTATAAATGTATTTACTATCACTTCTGATTAATGCAATACATCCCTTGCTAATTAAAAATATAAATTTCTTTCCTAAAAAGTGACCCCAAACACTCTTCTCTAACACAATACAATATTTCTTTCTTATTTACTTCCCATCAAATGTTTCAGCCAATTAAACCGATTCTGTAAGCAGTTTGAGAGGAAGCTATTTGGTGAGTGTTTACCACATTACTGATTGTTTTAGTATAAAAGTGTGCGGTTATTGTAATTATGGCCATTTTAATGGCGTTAATGATAATTCTACATGATAGCAGTGTAATTTGAGTTAACAGGAGCACATTTCTGTTTTAAAAGCTGCACTGATGGGGCGTGGAGGTGCATGAGGCAGTAGAGGTTGAGAAACACTGAGTTAGGAAATAACAAAAAATAATGAGGTTGAAGAAGTGGAAGCTAACTGTGTGAATCGTATCACACCAGGAGCTGTCAGCAGTGAGACAGCAGCGGCTGCAGACCGCCCAGTCACGGCTCTCGGGAGCTTTCTAGTAAACATTTTCCACTGGATTATCTGCTTCCCAAACCGTTCTGTGGCCGTCTGGATCTAACTGGATTACTGAATGTCTCCTCGAAGACAGCAGTCATGTCAACCGTCTGCTCCACTTAACAAAGCCCAGTGACCCAAGTGTCCGACTGTGTCCATTAACCAGTGACCCAGAGTGTTTAGGTCCCTCATTAGATTCAGGCCGTTATGTGTTCAAACATACATTACATGCAAGCATAACACATATTGAGTAAGCCTGGATTGTGTGATATTATTTGGAATCAGTGCGCTTGTATCTTCCGGCAGAATGTTTATGTCTGTTTCCTCACGCAGACAGAGAGAGATTAATGTGTATTTGAATAATTTCTGCATGAATGGCCCATTGTAAATTAGATTTTACTGTGCCATAACGACTTGCTGGAGAATCGGAGCTCAGCTCTTACTGTTGGCTGAACGCCAGTCTTGAGTGCCGGCAATAATTTTCTTTCATGTCCTCCCAGTTAGTTTGAAAAATAAGCCTTTTTATACAACCATTCTTTTTTTCCCTGGGTAGTTACTGTATATACTGTGCATATATTTATTTATATATATATATATATATATATATATGTATATATATATATATATATATGTATGTGTATAAATCACATATTGTTGTATATTGCTATGTAAATAATTATCATACAATATATAATCTGGAATTTAATACATATATATACACACGCACACACATAATGACATGTACTCAATTCAAAATTAAAAAATCTTCATGCTAATCAGGTCATTATTATAAGTAAGCAAACAATAATAACATCAATTAAGAAAATCAAGTAAATTATTTCATTTAAGTATCCATTTTGACCGTGCATGTTTTTTGTTTTTTATCATGATTGATATTCACTGTTTTCTCGTTATCCTCTAGGTTTGCTAAAATTGAAATCAGTGCATCCGAACCAATCATCCCATTCCGCGAGACGGTGATCCGGCCTCCCAAAGTGGACATGGTGAACGAGGACATGGGAAAGCAGCAGAAGGTGGCGGTGATTCACCAGGTCAAGGAGGAACAAACAAAGTATCCCGAAGGCTTTCAGGTGGATTCCACCGGTCTGGTCACGCTCACCACCTCTAACAAGATGGCCACGGTCGGGGTGCGGGCTATTCCTCTTCCTGAGGAAGTCACCTGCCTTCTGGAGGACAATGTGGAGCTCATGCGCACAATGGAGCAGTTCAGCATGTTCGCCCGGGAGGGCAAGACTCTGGACATCAACCAGAAAATCCTGGAGAACATCCAGGATTTCAAGGTGAAGTTGGAGAGCAACCTGCAAGGCCGCAAGTGGAGGGGAGCCGTGGAGCGTATCTGGGCATTTGGTCCGCGCCGTTGTGGGCCAAATATTCTCCTCAACAGCGTTGAGGGCTACCGGAGACCCTCCGTGTGGCAGTGTCTGGAACGAGAGACCGAGATCAGAGACTTTGACAACAGCATTGCGAGTGGCTTCCAGTTGGCCACGCTTTCTGGTCCCATGTGTGAGGAACCTTTGATGGGGGTTTGCTTCTCTGTAGAGACCTGGGACATGAAGCTTTCTGCAGCTCTAGCTCAGCAAGACTCAGTCGATGAGGATTCCCAAGCTGCAGAGCCAAATAATGACGACCAAACTGAGAGTTTTGACGCTCACCAGACGAGCGTCTCATCGGCGAGCTCTAACCGAAGCAGGAGCAGAGCGGAGGCCGCTGGGAGTTCAGTGGACTGTTATGGGCCGTTCTCAGGGCAGCTCATCGCTGCTATGAAGGAGGCCTGCAGATACGCCTTCCAAGCTAAACCTCAGCGGCTGATGGCGGCCATGTATACATGCGAGATCATGGCCACTGCTGAGGTCCTGGGTAAGCAGTTTATTCAGTCTCTACAAAAACATATGATTAACACAGTCGGGTATCAATCTTTACAAAATCTGACACAATGTCAGTCCATGGTTTTGTTTCCCATAAGCATTGTAAGACTAAGAAGATCATGGAGCCACACTACAAAAAAATGACTTTTTTGTCAGTGTTATTTTAGTATTATTTAAATACTATTATAGTTTTTGTTCATTTTTAAAATTATTTTTTATATTAGTATTTTTATATTATTAGTTTTAATTTTAAGTTTGCGTAATGTTGTTTCTCATTTTATTTATATATATTTTTTTTTTTTCATTTTAGTTTTAGTAATTTTAGTATTTCAACATCAACTTATTTTTCAGTTTGTAAGTTAGTTGCTAAGGCAATTTTTTTTTTTTAAGTTTTTCATCTAAGATTTATATTTTATATTAATTCAGCTTTATTTCAATTAATAAAAACTAATTTTAATAGCTTTAAAAATGGTTTTTAAACCATTTTTTCACTAGTTTTTTCTTTAATTTTAAGTTTTAAGTTAAAGTTTTTTAAGTTTCTTAAGTTTTAGTTAACATACCAGTTAAAATATCTTAAAATCCTTCAAACAATATAAATGTAGTTAAGAAGCAACACTGTATAAGATATCAAGGATAGTTTTCTGTGAATGTATCTGTAATACAAATGTATTTTGGATAACTGCACTGCATTTTTTTGACCTGAAGTATAACAAAGTTTCAACTTAGCCAGTGTATTAATACAAAATACATCTAATTTCAAGATCCAATCGATGAAATCTAGTCTTAATATCTCATGTAGTGTTGCTTCTCAAGAAATAGATCTTGTTTTAAAGATTTTTAGATATTTTAACTGGAAAATAAGACAAAAATGCTCATTAAGAATATGCTTTTTTGCAGTGCAGCTTTGAGATTATCTGTTTGCTAGTTTACTGTCTAAAAGTGGATTTGCCCATTTAAAATGAACATTAGTTCTCTTCCACGGACCAAAAAGTACTAATGGCATAATTAATTTATATATATATTCATACTTTTTTTGTCCAATTAAATAATACCTAATATCATTTGCAGCTAAATAGCAGATCATGATTCATTAATTTAAAAAAAAGTGTTATATGTCCTGTCCCATTTCTCTATATGAATCAAAAATACTGCAGCAAAGCAAATAAACACTAACTATTTCATTGGGTTTTAGTTGTCTCTTTAGGAAAACTGAAATTGAAAATGGCCACTTAAAGAGAGAGTTCACCCCAAAATGAAAATCGGTCATTATTTACTCACTCTCATGTCATTCCAAACCCAGTGGAAACCCAGATCAGTGAATAATGACCTGCATTTCAGTCTGTTCTCCACAAAACTATCATGTGACTATAAGTTTTATGGTACTTTTATGCCTCTTTTTGCGTCCTTTTTGAAGTTTGACAGTTCCAGTCGTTATTTATGTTCATTAAATTGAAAAGAGTGACCAAGATATTCATCAAAAATCCACCTTTTGTGTTCCATGGAAGAAGGAAAGTCACACAGGTTTGGAACGACATGAGGGCGAGGAAATGATGACGGAATTTTCATTTTTGGCCGAAATGTTGCTTTAAACATTCATCAGTGAAGCACATGCCAGTCAACCTGTATCTTAAATAAATCCACAGTCTCTGACATAGAGAAAAAGGGCCCTATACCGTGCAAAGAGGAAATAGTTCTCCCAGGTCCTTGATTGAAAGCTGATGTGAAACAGCCATGTACCGGTGTGATGTCGTCATTGCACCAGGTTCCAGAACAAAAGCGAGATTGTCTGGCCGACATGCCTGTGTGAAACGAACCCAGTCGAAGGGGTAAGAGAATCCTGCCCCACGAGAACCAAACCCTCTGAGAAAATCAGCCGGCTGGGGCCAAAGGGGAGAAAATACGTAAATATTTTAACAAATGGTGCAAATTAACTTCCCGATCGTTTTTGTTCGCTTGGGAAAAAAAGTTCAAAATCTGTAAATGAAGCGCAGGCATTTCGTTTCCGTAACTTCGATGAGAGCAAAAGTATTTGGGAGCGCAGCTGGAGTGTATTAGGGGAGATAATGGTTCTGAATATAAAATATATAAACTTCATTTTTCACTGGCAGGATGTTTTCCATATCCAGATAACTAGGTCACACTGTTGATATCCAGGTGTATGTATTACAGATGTTTCCAGATGAGATAAACGTCTTACATGTATACATTAAAGCTCTTAAAGGGCCTCTTAAACATTCTACGCTTTTGTAGCAGGTAAAGTGTTTTTACAGATGCCAATTTACAATGTTAGTCAACAAAAATGTGTGTGTATAAAATCTGAATATATATATATTAATAAATTGTAGACAGGTATACTTGTAATAAATAAATCTGAATATAAATCAAATTATATAATTATAACTATATGAATATATAAATATAAATATCTGGTTATCAGTCTGCATCAAATACATCTAATATTATAATATATAAATACAATTATGAATATATAAATGTAAATGAGAATATATACTGTTATAGTTTTGAATATATGCATGTAAAACTAAATCTGAAAATATAAATGTAAATTGTAAATAGGGCTGTGCAATTAATCGCATGCGATTGTCATACGCATCTCGTCAGTAAAGCCGGAGTAGTAATATAATACACTTTGTGTCAATTTGATGATTTATGACCTGATTTATGACTTGATTTATGACCCCCTGTCAGCTTTGATTGACAGGTCGTCATATGTCAAATGTGTCCATGGGTAGATTTATGACGTGATTTATGGCTATGTGACCCCCTCTGTCCCCCTGACTGTCACGTCACCGGGGTCCTGTCAGCCCTGAGTGACATGACATTAGGGTGTGTAAATCAAAGATCAAAACAGATGTTAGATTTGACTTTTGATGGATTTATGACTGGATTTATGATGTTTTTATCTCTTACCTTTGCCATGGGGTTTTTTATGGCGTTCCTTCCTGAGCCGTTTTTCACACCTAAAGACCCTACCTACATCCTGAAATGCAGTTTTAAATAGTGTGGGGTAGAATATAGTAATTTAAACACAGAAGACATTCTGAACTCTCCTGTTACAATGGCTGTCGCTGCTCCAAAAACTCCTAAAACCGCTAGAAGAGTGATGTGTATTTCACCAACAAGACGACCTGTTGAAATGAGAAAGGAACTGACTTTTGCACCGAGAAAAAAACAAAGAGTTAGTTTGACAATGTTTTAGCTCTGCTGGATCTATAGGCTAAATGTTGATAGCTGAGACACCACTGTTTTGATTGTTTCCAACAATACTGAACCACTCTGGCAATACTAATGTACAAATATTACTTTTGCCAATAAAGCACCTAAAAACTGAAACATAGAATTAAAGAATTCACCAAGGCCACATTTCTATATGCGTCTGAAAAAAGGTGCTATGTCCGGGCATGTTTTTTCTTCATCATCTCAGATATTATCTGTAGGTTGAATAGATTGACTGAAATTTATGGTGTTTTTATCTCACCTGAGCCATGTTTTTATTTTTATTTTTTATGGAGTTCCTTCCGGGGGCTATTACTCGCTTCCAGTCGGGATGTCTGGGGTCTTTTTCTGACTGTAGAAAAAAAAAAAGCAGCTAAGCAAATGGTGTGTCTTTTATCACCTTAACAGGATCAATGATTTGTTTGATCTATAGGCTAAATGTTAATGCCTAGTCACCATTTTGTTCCTACCGGCCCGTCTACATCCACCTCTGAATAAGGTGCTATGTCCGGGCATGTTTTTTCTTTATCATCTCTATGTGTGTATGCTAACACCTCTGTAGGATCAGAACAACCTAATCTGTAGGTTGAATAGATAAACTTATGAGAAGCAATCTTAAGTTAAAAATTATTCAAACCACCAACTTCTCAGCCCACCCTATCCATTTACTTCTGACAGTGAAGGTGATTGTGGGGGTCTAACTGACAGTGGACGACAGTATCCTCTTTGTGCTTGTGTTAATGGCTTTACAAAATAGATGTGCACAGAATCATGCTTTAGTCCAGTTCATTTTATTTATAAAGCACAACAACAATGGCTGACCATTGTGCTAAACAATATAGTTCAAAAGAAATCAAAGTACATAACATGATATGACAAGACAAACAAATAAACATTTCAAATAAGCTCTGCTTTAGATAATGAACACACACACACACACACACACACACACACACGTTGGGTTTCCATGTTTTGTGGGACATTGCATGGGCGTAATGGTTTTTATACTGTACAAACTGTATTTTCCATCACCCCACACCAACCTTACACATAAACGTACCCCTTACAGAAAACTTTGTGTATTTTAAGATTTTCAAAAAAACTTAATTCTGTATGATTTATAAACTCGTTTCCTCAGTGGGGAAAAAAAAAATTGTCCCCACAAGGACAAGGATTTTGAATATTGCCATCTTTGTCCCCCATAACGTAGGGTATACCTGAGCCACACACACACACACACACAAATCTGAGTATGCTACATTTTAAATATGAATAAAATCATATATGTTGTTGTTTTTACTTTTTGTTGTTATTTAAGAAATGTTTTCATTTTAATCTAGCCTGTAGATAGTATGTGTACTGTAAAAGAACAAATATATATTTCACTTAAAACTTCTCAGTAAAATAATTACACCTACAGTTTTAAACATGTTTAAAAAAAGTTTAAACACATTGTGTGTCACTAAAGCAAGTCATGCTGTCTATTGTCTTTAAATTCAACTTTTAGTTTTATTCTTTAATTTCTTTAAAATAGCCTGATGGTAATGCACCCAAGTGCTTTTCTCACATGAGTAGAAAACTCTTTGGATGTGTTTGTGACAAACACATAATTTTTTACTTCAGAAAAGTTTTTTAAATGCATGACTGAACTTTTCTCATTTGACAGACCTACGTTTTTCAAATTATTTACCCGAGGTGTTTAACAGCCAAAGGAAATACATGTTGTTTTCTAATGTTCATGAAAACTTTATTGATGTAAATTTATCACCTAGAACACAAAACGTGTACATTTTGACTATTTTGTAGGTATGTCATTTGAAATGGTTTACTAAAAGATTACTAAAATAATTTTCTATGGCAAATGATACAATGTAAAGTTCTCATACTATGTGTGTAAATAGCTGTGCTAAAACATTTATGAGTGTTTTTGCATGCCAACAGATTTTGTTAGGGATGTGTCGCATCTAAGAATTACAATCTTTTGTAAATGACATTTTCCTTACACCACTAGTTTGTCATATTATCAAGATTTTGTATCAAGATTGGGCTGTGTATGTTTTTAGGTGAATACACCTCTTTGTGAGCTGTCATCATAACAGGAATAAATTAAAATTAACTAACAGTCTTTTCTCTTTGAAATATTTATTTTAGTGCAACTTTGTGTCTGTCCAAGATGTGCGAACACATCAACACGAAAATTAAGTCTTGCTGTTTTACCCTTAAAACTATTACAACTGATACAAATCAAACTATTGCACTGAAAGCTGCACACTCATTTAAGTTTGAGCATATTAAAGTTTCTACGCTCTTGTAAAGAGTATTGATAAATTTCATCCATAACCTTTCGTACATTCAAGAGACAAAATCGCTAAGAAAGAGAGTATACCAAGACAAGAAAATGTTTATAATACATATAGAATTCAGAAAATCTGTAAATTTTTAAATGATATTTTTAATTAGTCCACTAAATTTAATCATCTTGTTCAGATGACACAATTCACATTTCGATTGATTGACCGTATTTGTTTTAAGACTCCTCCACAAGTTCATGCTAATCATTGGACGAGCACGTACTTATTAATTTAAGAAAATTATTGAACATTTGACTGAACTTTTTATTATTTTGACAAACCTCCATTTCAAATTATTTCCCTTGAGGTGTTTGTCCACAGAATCTTTTTCAACACAACCACATTTAAGAATGTTATCAGTCACTATGACCATCTTCTGTGACTCAAATAAAGCAACATAAGCATCTACAATGTGTGCATGTGCTAAACATCTTCGTTTCTCCACTTCTGTCATATTTATTTGATGTAATGCAAACATATTTTTGAGAATTATGATGTTCCACACTTTTTGTAAAGGTTATAGAAAGAATTCAAACATGATCTTTACATAGGAATTATCTTTGCGCAAAGCGAATTGACTAAAAATCATTGAATTACGAAATGCAAAAGTGTATACATCATTTAAGAAAAATTGCTATAATCCATACAGAATACAGAAATCCTCCTATCTGATCTATTGTGACTGACATTTTACTAAGTCAGACGATCAGGATTATGGATGACGCGGCTCACATTTTGTTTGTTGGACTGTATATGTCACTATGACTGTACTGTAGGTGAAGGCCTTCTCTCTGAGAGCCATCAGCATGCAGTGTTTATAGAAATAGATGAAAATTAAGAAAAATTTCTTGAGTGTTTGACTAAGTCGGTGTTTCTTTTTTAGGACAATTATCCATCTATTTGATGTGAGACCCAATTAAGTATCGACACAAAAATTAAGGCGTGCTGTTTTACACTTACAGCTGAAACATATCTAAACATTGTGCTCAAAGCTACACATTCAGTAAAGTTTGTGGTTGTACACAGTCTTGAAAAGGTTACAGACACAAAATATCAAAGAATTTGTTTGTGCTCCCTATGTAACTCAAGAGTCCAAGACACTAAGAAAATTATCATATGAATACAGAAAATCCACTCATGATCATCTGGGTATACTTTTGTAAATGTTGTTTTAAATTACTTTTTTCTTACGCCACTACATCTAGAGCTCTTGTTCAGATAGCTGATGACGATGTGCACATTTTATTCGTCGTACTCGTTTTCTTTCAATTTCCGCTTGAGATTAAAGTGTAGGTAATGTGACCACAATTAAGAACCATAGCATTATACTACATTCCCTTTGAAAATGTTATAGACATAGTCGTTTATACAGGAAATATGTTTGCACAACAGAAATATGTATCAGTATAACAACAACCTAATACTGAAATCCTCTCTTCTAAATATATGGTTAAAGTTTTAATGTTGCTTTTGATGGCCTGCCCCACTAGCTGATACCACTCTATACTTTTCATTGTTTTTTAGATGAAGACTATTCTCAGAATCTGGTCAAACATGTCGCGAGTGTTTGCAGGAAAACATTATAAGATAATAAAAGGATAGTCCTCCTACAAGAGATTGTTTAAACTGAGATTGTGATGTACTGTAGAGCTTTTTCTGGTCTGTCTACAAAGCGGCCAGGAGACACAAGCCCCTCGATCTTACTGTTTCTCTGTTACATGTACATCTAAAGTTACAAATTACAAGTTGAAGATGGTTTGGAAACACTATTTTCTTTGTATGCGTCTCTAAACATGACTTTAATAAAATAAATCACAGATGTCACGTAGTTAATTCATTGAAAGATGCATGTTTTTGACCATTTTAGACGGTCTGCTCCAGCACACAAACACATGTTTTAAGTATTCATCTGACCAAAAGGTTTGATCCTGGGGAAACATGCACAACAGCAGCTGTGTGTTGTCATGATTGTCTTCATAATTGATCCACTTTTATTAAAACAATGCGGCATGGAGTTACTGTATTCAACAGCACAGTCCCTTGAAATATTGTAGTATATCTTTTTTTTTTTCCGCTTCTAAATATCTAAACATGTATTAAGCTTAAATATTAGTTGTTAAGTGTTTACAAAGTTGTCAAGTTGCTGAGATTTCATTACTGAGATATTCTACAGAATGCGAAACAAGCTCACAGTTACATTAGAGTTTTGGATTCTAGTTTATGTTGAATATTTTTTGTTACTGTTCCGCATGTTTAACACCTCATTACTTGAAGACGCGTACTGTATAAATCACAAAGTTTTCCACTGTAGTAGGCCGACTCTGAAACCAGACCAAAAAAAATTAGCTTCAGACTTAATTGTAGCAGTATGAAAATTGTTGTTTTTATCTTTCTATGATTTGTTCGTGTTGTTCTGAACCACGGTTTCATTTTTAACATCACAATTCGTATTGTATTGTCATGTGTGATTGTTTTGTGTGTGAGTGTCTTTGTTTTTTGTTTTGTTTTTTGCAAACAGTACTGCTGTAACGTTAGCGAGCTCTTTGAGTTCTTGGCATCTCTTTGTTCATATTCGTCAATATGTATGTGAATTTGCTTGATTAAAATATTTAACAAAATGTTTGGGTAATGTGTGTGAATATAGAATGCAGCACAAGGATCTTTTAAAATATTTTATCTTGAAATATCCATGTAGCACTCTGAATTATTTAAGATTAATAATAATACAATTAACACATTAACATTTTACAGGAGATGTGAATGTTCTTGGTTGATTTGTACATTATTAAATTAAAATAATTCTATTAAACACTGTGCATTTACCAGCAAGATACTTTTAATGCCTTGTTCGCAAGAAAAACATAAGATTGTTTAAGAGATAACATTCTCAGTGAATGTATCAAATCATCCGATGTTTACGACTACTGAAGGTGCCACATTCTTAGTTGTTTCACACCTACAGGCCCTACCTACATTCAGAATTTGGTATTTAAATAAGGTTTAGCGGCCACATAGTTAACCAGAGAAAAACATTGCAATCTCCTGTTACAATGGCTGCTGCTGTTCCAAACAGTCCTGAAACATCTAGAAGAATGATGTGTGTAACACCGCCAAGAAGTTCTATTGAAATGAGAGAGGAGCTGACTTTAGCACCAAGGAAAAATCAAGGGAAGAGCCTAAGAAAGGTTCTCATTGAAGATGAAGATATTGTGAAACAAGATTTCACTGTGTCTTGTGATCGTGTGGGGAGATTTGTGTTTGACAAAGAGTTTCACAACCTGCAAAACTCTTTGTCAAACACAAATCTCCCCACACGATCACAAGACACAGTGAAATCTTGTTTCACAATATCTTCATCTTCAATGAGAACCTTTCTTAGGCTCTTCCCTTGATTTTTCCTTGGTGCTAAAGTCAGCTCCTCTCTCATTTCAATAGAACTTCTTGGCGGTGTTACACACATCATTCTTCTAGATGTTTCAGGACTGTTTGGAACAGCAGCAGCCATTGTAACAGGAGATTGCAATGTTTTTCTCTGGTTAACTATGTGGCCGCTAAACCTTATTTAAATACCAAATTCTGAATGTAGGTAGGGCCTGTAGGTGTGAAACAACTAAGAATGTGGCACCTTCAGTAGTCGTAAACATCGGATGATTTGATACATTCACTGAGAATGTTATCTCTTAAACAATCTTATGTTTTTCTTGCGAACAAGGCATTAAAAGTATCTTGCTGGTAAATGCACAGTGTTTAATAGAATTATTTTAATTTAATAATGTACAAATCAACCAAGAACATTCACATCTCCTGTAAAATGTTAATGTGTTAATTGTATTATTATTAATCTTAAATAATTCAGAGTGCTACATGGATATTTCAAGATAAAATATTTTAAAAGATCCTTGTGCTGCATTCTATATTCACACACATTACCCAAACATTTTGTTAAATATTTTAATCAAGCAAATTCACATACATATTGACGAATATGAACAAAGAGATGCCAAGAACACAAAGAGCTCGCTAACGTTACAGCAGTACTGTTTGCAAAAAACAAAACAAAAAACAAGACACTCACACACAAAACAATCACACATGACAATACAATACGAATTGTGATGTTAAAAATGAAACCGTGGTTCAGAACAACACGAACAAATCATAGAAAGATAAAAACAACAATTTTCATACTGCTACAATTAAGTCTGAAGCTAATTTTTTTTGGTCTGGTTTCAGAGTCGGCCTACTACAGTGGAAAACTTTGTGATTTATACAGTACGCGTCTTCAAGTAATGAGGTGTTAAACATGCGGAACAGTAACAAAAAATATTCAACATAAACTAGAATCCAAAACTCTAATGTAACTGTGAGCTTGTTTCGCATTCTGTAGAATATCTCAGTAATGAAATCTCAGCAACTTGACAACTTTGTAAACACTTAACAACTAATATTTAAGCTTAATACATGTTTAGATATTTAGAAGCGGAAAAAAAAAGATATACTACAATATTTCAAGGGACTGTGCTGTTGAATACAGTAACTCCATGCCGCATTGTTTTAATAAAAGTGGATCAATTATGAAGACAATCATGACAACACACAGCTGCTGTTGTGCATGTTTCCCCAGGATCAAACCTTTTGGTCAGATGAATACTTAAAACATGTGTTTGTGTGCTGGAGCAGACCGTCTAAAATGGTCAAAAACATGCATCTTTCAATGAATTAACTACGTGACATCTGTGATTTATTTTATTAAAGTCATGTTTAGAGACGCATACAAAGAAAATAGTGTTTCCAAACCATCTTCAACTTGTAATTTGTAACTTTAGATGTACATGTAACAGAGAAACAGTAAGATCGAGGGGCTTGTGTCTCCTGGCCGCTTTGTAGACAGACCAGAAAAAGCTCTACAGTACATCACAATCTCAGTTTAAACAATCTCTTGTAGGAGGACTATCCTTTTATTATCTTATAATGTTTTCCTGCAAACACTCGCGACATGTTTGACCAGATTCTGAGAATAGTCTTCATCTAAAAAACAATGAAAAGTATAGAGTGGTATCAGCTAGTGGGGCAGGCCATCAAAAGCAACATTAAAACTTTAACCATATATTTAGAAGAGAGGATTTCAGTATTAGGTTGTTGTTATACTGATACATATTTCTGTTGTGCAAACATATTTCCTGTATAAACGACTATGTCTATAACATTTTCAAAGGGAATGTAGTATAATGCTATGGTTCTTAATTGTGGTCACATTACCTACACTTTAATCTCAAGCGGAAATTGAAAGAAAACGAGTACGACGAATAAAATGTGCACATCGTCATCAGCTATCTGAACAAGAGCTCTAGATGTAGTGGCGTAAGAAAAAAGTAATTTAAAACAACATTTACAAAAGTATACCCAGATGATCATGAGTGGATTTTCTGTATTCATATGATAATTTTCTTAGTGTCTTGGACTCTTGAGTTACATAGGGAGCACAAACAAATTCTTTGATATTTTGTGTCTGTAACCTTTTCAAGACTGTGTACAACCACAAACTTTACTGAATGTGTAGCTTTGAGCACAATGTTTAGATATGTTTCAGCTGTAAGTGTAAAACAGCACGCCTTAATTTTTGTGTCGATACTTAATTGGGTCTCACATCAAATAGATGGATAATTGTCCTAAAAAAGAAACACCGACTTAGTCAAACACTCAAGAAATTTTTCTTAATTTTCATCTATTTCTATAAACACTGCATGCTGATGGCTCTCAGAGAGAAGGCCTTCACCTACAGTACAGTCATAGTGACATATACAGTCCAACAAACAAAATGTGAGCCGCGTCATCCATAATCCTGATCGTCTGACTTAGTAAAATGTCAGTCACAATAGATCAGATAGGAGGATTTCTGTATTCTGTATGGATTATAGCAATTTTTCTTAAATGATGTATACACTTTTGCATTTCGTAATTCAATGATTTTTAGTCAATTCGCTTTGCGCAAAGATAATTCCTATGTAAAGATCATGTTTGAATTCTTTCTATAACCTTTACAAAAAGTGTGGAACATCATAATTCTCAAAAATATGTTTGCATTACATCAAATAAATATGACAGAAGTGGAGAAACGAAGATGTTTAGCACATGCACACATTGTAGATGCTTATGTTGCTTTATTTGAGTCACAGAAGATGGTCATAGTGACTGATAACATTCTTAAATGTGGTTGTGTTGAAAAAGATTCTGTGGACAAACACCTCAAGGGAAATAATTTGAAATGGAGGTTTGTCAAAATAATAAAAAGTTCAGTCAAATGTTCAATAATTTTCTTAAATTAATAAGTACGTGCTCGTCCAATGATTAGCATGAACTTGTGGAGGAGTCTTAAAACAAATACGGTCAATCAATCGAAATGTGAATTGTGTCATCTGAACAAGATGATTAAATTTAGTGGACTAATTAAAAATATCATTTAAAAATTTACAGATTTTCTGAATTCTATATGTATTATAAACATTTTCTTGTCTTGCTATACTCTCTTTCTTAGCGATTTTGTCTCTTGAATGTACGAAAGGTTATGGATGAAATTTATCAATACTCTTTACAAGAGCGTAGAAACTTTAATATGCTCAAACTTAAATGAGTGTGCAGCTTTCAGTGCAATAGTTTGATTTGTATCAGTTGTAATAGTTTTAAGGGTAAAACAGCAAGACTTAATTTTCGTGTTGATGTGTTCGCACATCTTGGACAGACACAAAGTTGCACTAAAATAAATATTTCAAAGAGAAAAGACTGTTAGTTAATTTTAATTTATTCCTGTTATGATGACAGCTCACAAAGAGGTGTATTCACCTAAAAACATACACAGCCCAATCTTGATACAAAATCTTGATAATATGACAAACTAGTGGTGTAAGGAAAATGTCATTTACAAAAGATTGTAATTCTTAGATGCGACACATCCCTAACAAAATCTGTTGGCATGCAAAAACACTCATAAATGTTTTAGCACAGCTATTTACACACATAGTATGAGAACTTTACATTGTATCATTTGCCATAGAAAATTATTTTAGTAATCTTTTAGTAAACCATTTCAAATGACATACCTACAAAATAGTCAAAATGTACACGTTTTGTGTTCTAGGTGATAAATTTACATCAATAAAGTTTTCATGAACATTAGAAAACAACATGTATTTCCTTTGGCTGTTAAACACCTCGGGTAAATAATTTGAAAAACGTAGGTCTGTCAAATGAGAAAAGTTCAGTCATGCATTTAAAAAACTTTTCTGAAGTAAAAAATTATGTGTTTGTCACAAACACATCCAAAGAGTTTTCTACTCATGTGAGAAAAGCACTTGGGTGCATTACCATCAGGCTATTTTAAAGAAATTAAAGAATAAAACTAAAAGTTGAATTTAAAGACAATAGACAGCATGACTTGCTTTAGTGACACACAATGTGTTTAAACTTTTTTTAAACATGTTTAAAACTGTAGGTGTAATTATTTTACTGAGAAGTTTTAAGTGAAATATATATTTGTTCTTTTACAGTACACATACTATCTACAGGCTAGATTAAAATGAAAAAATTTCTTAAATAACAACAAAAAGTAAAAACAACAACATATATGATTTTATTCATATTTAAAATGTAGCATACTCAGATTTGTGTGTGTGTGTGTGTGTGGCTCAGGTATACCCTACGTTATGGGGGACAAAGATGGCAATATTCAAAATCCTTGTCCTTGTGGGGACAATTTTTTTTTTCCCCACTGAGGAAACGAGTTTATAAATCATACAGAATTAAGTTTTTTTGAAAATCTTAAAATACACAAAGTTTTCTGTAAGGGGTACGTTTATGTGTAAGGTTGGTGTGGGGTGATGGAAAATACAGTTTGTACAGTATAAAAACCATTACGCCCATGCAATGTCCCACAAAACATGGAAACCCAACGTGTGTGTGTGTGTGTGTGTGTGTGTGTTCATTATCTAAAGCAGAGCTTATTTGAAATGTTTATTTGTTTGTCTTGTCATATCATGTTATGTACTTTGATTTCTTTTGAACTATATTGTTTAGCACAATGGTCAGCCATTGTTGTTGTGCTTTATAAATAAAATGAACTGGACTAAAGCATGATTCTGTGCACATCTATTTTGTAAAGCCATTAACACAAGCACAAAGAGGATACTGTCGTCCACTGTCAGTTAGACCCCCACAATCACCTTCACTGTCAGAAGTAAATGGATAGGGTGGGCTGAGAAGTTGGTGGTTTGAATAATTTTTAACTTAAGATTGCTTCTCATAAGTTTATCTATTCAACCTACAGATTAGGTTGTTCTGATCCTACAGAGGTGTTAGCATACACACATAGAGATGATAAAGAAAAAACATGCCCGGACATAGCACCTTATTCAGAGGTGGATGTAGACGGGCCGGTAGGAACAAAATGGTGACTAGGCATTAACATTTAGCCTATAGATCAAACAAATCATTGATCCTGTTAAGGTGATAAAAGACACACCATTTGCTTAGCTGCTTTTTTTTTTTTCTACAGTCAGAAAAAGACCCCAGACATCCCGACTGGAAGCGAGTAATAGCCCCCGGAAGGAACTCCATAAAAAATAAAAATAAAAACATGGCTCAGGTGAGATAAAAACACCATAAATTTCAGTCAATCTATTCAACCTACAGATAATATCTGAGATGATGAAGAAAAAACATGCCCGGACATAGCACCTTTTTTCAGACGCATATAGAAATGTGGCCTTGGTGAATTCTTTAATTCTATGTTTCAGTTTTTAGGTGCTTTATTGGCAAAAGTAATATTTGTACATTAGTATTGCCAGAGTGGTTCAGTATTGTTGGAAACAATCAAAACAGTGGTGTCTCAGCTATCAACATTTAGCCTATAGATCCAGCAGAGCTAAAACATTGTCAAACTAACTCTTTGTTTTTTTCTCGGTGCAAAAGTCAGTTCCTTTCTCATTTCAACAGGTCGTCTTGTTGGTGAAATACACATCACTCTTCTAGCGGTTTTAGGAGTTTTTGGAGCAGCGACAGCCATTGTAACAGGAGAGTTCAGAATGTCTTCTGTGTTTAAATTACTATATTCTACCCCACACTATTTAAAACTGCATTTCAGGATGTAGGTAGGGTCTTTAGGTGTGAAAAACGGCTCAGGAAGGAACGCCATAAAAAACCCCATGGCAAAGGTAAGAGATAAAAACATCATAAATCCAGTCATAAATCCATCAAAAGTCAAATCTAACATCTGTTTTGATCTTTGATTTACACACCCTAATGTCATGTCACTCAGGGCTGACAGGACCCCGGTGACGTGACAGTCAGGGGGACAGAGGGGGTCACATAGCCATAAATCACGTCATAAATCTACCCATGGACACATTTGACATATGACGACCTGTCAATCAAAGCTGACAGGGGGTCATAAATCAAGTCATAAATCAGGTCATAAATCATCAAATTGACACAAAGTGTATTATATTACTACTAGCCGGCTCCGTGATTGGCGGTAAATCTCCATCACCTGTTTTCAAATGGAGCGGCAGTTAATACACAGAGCCGTAGTTCACTGACAAAGCTTGGCAATATCGCGTTCATTATCGCAGATGAATGCATTCGATTATGAACGCGATATCGCGTAGCTTGTCAGTGAACTACGGCTCTGTGTATTAACTGCAGCTCCATTTGAAAACAGGTGATGGAGATTTACCGCCAATCACGGAGCCGGCTTTACTGACGAGATGCGTATGACAATCGCATGCGATTAATTGCACAGCCCTAATTGTAAATCTGAATATGTATAAATATATATATAAATATGCATGTGTGTGTCTGTTTAAATATTTTTAAATACATTTAAAAAGTAATTCATGACTGTATAGATGCAATCTGACTGTATATCAGAATCTAGTTATAATTCTCTAAATATAAAAGTAAATCTAAATATTAAAGGGGCATAACACAGTTTCACCCAATCTCATGTTAATCTTGAGTACCTATAGAGTAGTACTGCATCCTTCATATCTCCAAAAATTCTTTAGTTTTATCATATTTATAAAAGAAAGAAATTTACGATTGTCTCCAGAAACAGCCGAGTTCCTGGAGGCGTGCCGTGGGCGGAGCTAAAGAGTGACGAGCACTTAAGCACCGATTGCCAACAGAACACAGACATTTGATGCCGTTTCAATTACCATCTGCAGTTCTGATTTATGACCGGGATGTTTTGTAGCTGGGACCGCTCCATCTTTCAGTATCAAACGATGTGCAAATCCAGCGTAGAACTGGGCCTTGTTTATAAAACGTTCATCAACAAACACACTTGCAAAACTCTGTTGCTGCCCCGAAAAAACTAACTGCATCCACTGGTCACGTAACGCTGGGTTCTTCGGGAAGCTGAACAAGGTTATCTTTCCCTTACAACCAAAAACACACTTCTTTAGAGACATTCTTCCCGAGCGAATCCCGTGCAGCACTGCCGAATGTAGCGTGTTGATGAGCGCGCTCTTGCTCTCGCTCTGGTCGATGTGTGCACAGGCACACTCTTCCGGGAGAAATGCCCATATAAGGAGTTCCGCCCTTCACTGCGTCATGAAGAGCCACGATCAAAAAAAAACTTTCAGAAACTTGTAAGAAACCCGGAAGTGTGTATTTGGCACAGAAAAACACTGTTATACATCCAAATCGTTTTTTGAAACTTTGGCCATGTTTAACATGAGAATCCAACTCTTTAACAGTGTAAATAACTCAACATGCATGAGACAGCATTGAACACCCCCCCCCCCCCCCCCCCCCCCCCCCCTTAAAAAATCTGTATGTGTGTGTTTGTGTGTGTATATACAGTATCTCATAAAAGTGAGTACACCCCTCACATTTCAGCAATCATTTTAGTATATCTTTTCAAGGGACAATACTATAGAAATGAAACTTGGATATATTTTAGAGTAGTCAATGTGCAACTTGTATAGCAGCAAAGATTTACTGTCCTCTGAAAATAACTCAACATACAGCCATTATTGTCAAAAAAGCTGGCAACAAAAGTGAGGACACCTTAAGTGATAACAGCTACAGGGCTCGCAAAATCGCTAGCCCGACGTCCCGGGGCTATTGTGTTTTCCAGTCGGGCTACCAAAATGTATCACTGCCCTGCCCGACGGGCTACCTCCCCGCGGGTTCTTAAAAACTCCTAAAGTGAGTTGTATCAAACTTAAGGCCATAAAAAGTTTTAAATACGTTAAATGGTATAAGAAATGTAATTGTATTTTCAAGAGTTCTACAGTTGGGGGCGGAAAGATAAGAGTCACGATACTGGATTCAACTTCAAAAGGCAATGATGTCATTGAATAAATATGAGCTGCACTTTTCAAGTCAAAACACAGCAAGCGGATGTCTTTATTTGAATGTATCTGAAGGGAACGGACTGTCCTCAGAAACGTGTCGTTGGCAATTTAATTTCATTTTAGCTATAATTCCTGATTAAGCAGCTTTTATGAGCGCGGAGCTGCTTTGTGTCCAATCGTTACCGGGGAAACCGCAATATTTCAGCGCTCCTAAAGCGCCACCTCATGGCAGAGAATGAATGCCATTTATGGTCAGATCAATGCAAATATCAACTCCGCAAACACAGAGTTCTAAATGAGAAAGAAGTTAATGTGCCTTCTAAACAATTAAGACCGTAATATTTATACGTTTTAAATGAACAATTATTATGCTTGATTTATCCCTTTTCATAAAAAATGGTCTAAAGGCTGAAATGCTGTTGTATAAGATTTTTGTTTTTGTGAAAACCTGTTTCTGAACTGTAAATCATGTAATTTTATGGCTCAATACTCTGTTATCATAGACATTGTCCAACCCCGCTCACACTGTGTTCATTTTACTTGTGCAACTCTTAAAATGGGTCATAAATTGCCTTAAATTTATTTTAAAAAATTCTGCAGATACCCTGTAAATAGTGAAATAAAATTCCTTCCTCCATATTTGTTGATATTTGTGTATTGAAAATATTTTTGATTGATTTAAACTCCTGTCTGATTTATATATATACGTATATATATATATATATATATATATATATATATATATATATATATATATATATATATATATATATATATATATATATATATATATATATATATATATATATATAAAAAATATATATAAAAGGTCTTTTTTTATTATTTGGGCTAGTTAAATAAATTTTCGGGCTACCAAAATCTGAAGGGTACCTGCCCGAAGGGCTACCAGGGATTTTGAAATTTTGCGAGCCCTGAGCTATACATCGTTTAACCATGCAAAGCCACATGTCCTATTCATCATGTTCATGTTTTTGTCTGCTTGACAGGACCATACAAATTTGTGTATCTTGTTTTAGAGCAGTTAAAATTTGGTGCTTTGAGTACAATTCTCTCGTACTGACCACTGGATGTTCAACATGGCACCTCATGGCAAATAACTCTCTGAGGATTTGAGAATTAGAATTGTTGCTCTCCACAAAGATGGCCGAGGCTATAAGAAGTTCGGTAACAGCCTGGAACTGAGTTACAGTACATACAGGGTCATACAGAGGTTTTCCAAGCCGGGTTTCACTCGGAACAGGCCTCGCAATGGTCGATCAAAGAAGTTGAGTCCTTGTGCTGTGCGTCAGGATTCAGAAGCTGGCTTCAAAAAACAGACACATAAGTGCTGCCAGCATTGCTTTAGAGGTTGCAGAAGTGGAAGGTCAGCTTGTCAGTGCTCAGACCATACGCCACACACTGCAACAAGTCGGTTTGCACGGCCATCGTCCCAGAAGGAAGCCTCTTCTGAAGCCTGCTCACAAAAAAGCCTGCAAACAGTTTGCTGAAGACAATCTGGCCAAGAGCATGAATTACTGGAACCATGTCCTGTGGTCTGATGAGTCTAAGGTAAACTTGTTTGACTCAGATGGTGTCCAGCATGTGTGGTGATGCCCTGGTGAGGAGTACCATGAAAATTGTGCCTTGCCTACAGTCAAGCATGGTGGTAGCATCATGGTCTGGGGCTTCATGACTACTGCTGGTACTGGGGAGCTGCGGTTCATTGAGGGAAACATGGATTCCAACATGTACTGTGACATTCTGAAGCAGAAGATGATGCCCTCCCTTCAGAAACTGTTTTCCAACATAACAACCACCCCAAACACACCACCAAGATGACAACTGCCTTGCTGATGAAGCTGAAGGTGAAGGTGATGGAGTGGCCAAGTATGTCTCCAGACCTGAACACTATTGAGCACATGTGGGGCATCCTCAAGCGGAAGGTGGAGAAGCACCATGTGTCTAACATCCAGCAGCTCCGTGATGTCATTATGGAGGAGTGGAAGAGGATGCCAGCAACAGCCTGTGCAGCTCTGGTGAACTCCATGCCCAGGAGGATTAAGGCAGTGCTAGATAACAATGGTGCCCCTACAAAATATTGACACTTTGGACACAGTTTTAACATGTTCACTTAGGGTGTACTCATTTTTGTTGCCAGTTATTTGGACAATAATGGCTATATGTTGAGTTATATTTAGAGGACAGTACATTTGTACTTCTATACAAGCTGCACATTGATTACTCTAAAATATATCCACATTTCATTTGTGTAGTATTGTCCCTTGAGAAGATATACTAAAATTTTTACTGAAATGTGAGGGGTGTACTCACTTTTGTGAGATACTGTGTATATATATATATATATATATATATATATATATATATATATACAAACCACCTGTAGTAACACACTCTCCTCTGTGTACCAGACACTTTTCACACACTGCTGTGTGTACATAATCCCACAAAAGACTCCACAATATATGTATGTTTACATGCTCATGCACTACAAATCATCTTGCACTGTTCCCCAGCCAGCTGCTTGACTCACAATGTTTCTCTCTGCACATGTACAGTATTTATGTGTAGCATTCGTATAGTTTGTATTTTTTAGTTTATGTATAGGTTAACATTTATATATAGTATATTTATAGTCAAATCTGCCAATAGGTTAGTTGTCTATAGGTTTATAGTGTTTTACTTCATTGTTGTATGTCTGTATGTATGTAGCACCGGGGACCTGTGAGGCACGACATTTCGTTCCACTGTATGTCCCCACATGTATAGCGGAATGACAATAAAGCTCAACTTGAACTTGATATATGTTTGCATATGTATATCTATGTATTTGTGTGTACACACACACACACACACAAATTATGCTATTTTTCCAGTTAATGTTCATTTGTAGAGTCAAGTTTCAAATTATATGGTCCACCAATAACATTACATCATCCAGCAGTAGGAACGGCTGCAATAACCATTAGTACAGCTGATCTATGACCTCCATCAACAAAATCACTGTCATTACAATTAGACGGGGCTGTTTTGCTACTGTTCCTTTAGGACTTTTAATAACTATATTATGACTATAAATAAATGACCTCCACATACTGGTGAAGTTCAGCAACACAGCCAACTTGAAAACTGAGTAGGTGTTGATGCATCAGCATAGATGGTCATATGTTAATGTGCTCATAGATTTCTGATTGAGCCGTTTTTGCTGCTTAGTTTCACTAAATAGTCCCGGTGGGCTGCAGAAGGAGCTTGGCGTTGTGAATGCTGGAGTTTGTCTACATAGTCCATCAATCTCGTTTAAGAGCAAGGAAAATGCTGTTTTCCACTATACATCCCCTCTAACTGTCGAGTCAATAACAGTTTTATACAACACCGTAACAGAGGTGAGCGTTCATGGCCCAGATGTACAGAGGTCATGACATTCTATAGATGTCTGTCATCGAGTATTATTGCGAGAGCTTCACGCTAGTCTACAGTGTTAACAGGTCTATGGTCTCTGGGGCCGAAGTGGAAGATACACAGGCACTGAGTTTCTTCCCCCGTCACTTCCATGTATTCACCCGCCTGTGTGTGTGTGTGTGTGTGTGTGTGTGTGTGTGTGTGTGTGTGTCAGCCGCTGTTTGTGTTAGTTAAAGGAGAAGGATGTCCGCAACAGATGAATTTTAACAAACGTCTGATTGCATGTGAGATTCTGCCTCATGATGATGGATTTTGTGTGCGTGTGTGTTTTTAGGTCATGTCTGATCTCTTGTTTGACCGACATAAATGATGGGGATAGTAATTTAAATAAAGCTAAAATAAAATAAAATGTAATTATTAGATGAAAAGATGTAAACCTAAAAAACTTCATGAGAATTAGAAGTGTTTGAAATAAATGTACCTTGATATTATAATAATATATATATATATATATATACATATATATATATATTTTTTTATATAAATAAATCAAAATATATATATTATATATACTGTATATATGTAATAAATATATAATTACAAAAGTACTTTCATTTAAATTAAATTACTGAAATGAAAATAAAAAAAACAAATGTTAAGATTAGTTTGATGACTTAAGTGTAAGTACCAAAATTACTTAAACAAAAGCTGAAATAAAATTATAAAAAGAAAAATATATCATATATAATGAGAAAAGCATGTAACACAATTACTAAAATTGAAGCAAAAACAGAAAATATTAAAGTTAGTTCAAAATAATAAATACTGTAATAGTCTTCATTAACAGCAAAATGAGTAGATAGTTAAGATCAATTAAGTTAAGATTAGTTGACTGAAATAAGTTTAAGTACTAAAGACAAAGACTGAAATATAAATAAATTAAAGCAACATAGAAATGTTTAGAAAATAATGACTAAAGAATGTAACAAAATCACTAAAACTTAAACTATTAAAATTAAAACTGAAAATATAAAAACAAACACTAATTCAAAATATTAATAAATACTGTAATTAATTAATAATTAATTGCAAAAAGCAGAAGTTTAGATCAGTTTACAGTTACTTTGCATATGTTTTTTTTTCCAAGTGAGGTTCTTCAGGTTTGTAAATATATGTGTGTTGCAGGTCGTGTGTATGCCGTTCTGTCCAAGCGGGAAGGACGAGTCCTCCAAGAGGAGATGAAGGAAGGGACGGACATGTTCATCATTAAGGCTGTACTTCCTGTTGCCGAGAGTTTCGGATTCGCTGACGAGATCAGGAAGAGGACGAGCGGCCTGGCCAGCCCACAGCTAGTGTTCAGCCACTGGGAGGTGAATGAATGAATGACTGTCTGTGTGCATGAATCAATGAATGAATGAAGGAAGGGGGGAATGGCTGTGTGAATGAATGAAAAAACTAATACATTCACTCAGACTCACAACTAAATGAATGGTTGCAATGGTTTCATATATTTTGGATTCCTGTAGCTTTTATATCTGGCCTGCCCTTTCCCACAAAGGACAGTTTAACACACTCAATATATAGATTTTAAAAACAATCAACCGATCAATCAGAAATGGTTGATTTTTCCACCTTAGTTGTTGTTATCTGCAAAATCCAATATCTGTTGACCTCTTTAATAATTAAGGAATTAATGAATAAACAAGTGAATGAATGAATGTGTGAATAAGCAAATTAATGATTAATGAATGAGTATAAATGAAGAATGAATGAATAATGAACAAACAATATTAGTAAACAAATAACTGCCACAATTGAAGAATAAATGAATGAGAGTGAATTAATTGAGAAATAAGTGAACTATTGAATGATTGTGAATATTGAATGAATGCACTAATGAATCAGTGTGAATGAATGAAGAAATCAATGAATGATCAAAGTATATGCTTGTTTGCGTTATATTTCATATTTGCTTCATATTGCTTCATATTTTTGTGGAAATTTTCTTTGATGAATAGAAGAAAAAAAATATTAATTTTGTTAAAAAAAATCTTGCTGACCTCAAACTTTTGAACAGTAGTGTATGAATGAACAAATGACAGCAAACTGAAGAATGCTCTTTGACGTGTGTGTTCAGTTATCTCACCATCAGTCAATACTTTCCTCAGAACACAGTTAGTTTACTGTACAGGACAGGACATACACCGCAAAGATACTGGACCCAGTGCCAGACGTTCATATCTATACAGACGCCTGATAATATGTGATCATACGTGGCTGGAAAACTGTATGGGCAGGCCAATCCATCAGATCCAGTCATATTGATCTGCTGTCAGATGTCAGTACTGCTGATCTGGCAAAAGCGTGTTTACCTTGAGAGTGTCGAGCTGTCAGCGAACGAGCCGTGTGTGTGTGTGTGTGTGTGTGTGAACCCAGAGAGCACGCTCGATTGATCTGTGCATTACAGACATGATGCAGAGACACGTACTCAGTGGTGGAGTAACGTCACATAAGCGCTTACAGTGATACTCAACCGTCAGGGCTGAGCGGCATTCAGAGTTAAACTGACAGTGACTGAACCGAATTAAGATCATTTTGAAAATAAGATGCAGAATTGTAATTTTAATTTTAATGGATGGATGGAACGATGAATGGATGGATGGATGGATGGAACGATGAATGAAACGATGGATGGATGGATGGGTGGATGGATGGATGGAACGATGGATGGTTGAATAGAGATGGATGGATGGAACGATGGATGGATGGATAAAACAGAACGATGGATGATGGATAGATCAATGGATGGATGGATGGATAGTGGATGGATAGAAAGATCATGGATAGATGTGGATGGACAGAACGATGGATGGATGGATGGAACGATAGATATGGATGGATGAACAGATTGATGGAATGATAGATGGATGGATGGCTGGATAGAATAAAGGATAGATGGATAAATTTATTTGGTAAGTGGGTGGATAGAGAAACAGATAATGGCTAGACATGGATGGATATAACAATGGATGGGTGGA
Organism: Schizothorax lantsangensis; assembly: GCA_027422415.1. NCBI lineage: Eukaryota > Metazoa > Chordata > Actinopteri > Cypriniformes > Cyprinidae > Schizothorax > Schizothorax lantsangensis. The sequence goes on along the minus strand of CM049839.1, from coordinate 8,891,600 downwards.
TTGAATGAAGAATGGATGGATGGTTAAAATGATAGAATGATAGATGATGGATAGAACGATGAATAGATATAGATTGACTGATAGAATGACGGATGGATAAATGGATAGATAGAGAGATATTGCTAATAGTGTACAGTATTCATACCCCTTCATTTATTTCACATTTTATGTTGCTGCCTTATGTTAAACTGCTTTAAATTACTTTTTTCCTCATCAATCTACACCCCATACACTATAATGGTAAAGCAAAAAAAAAAAAAGTTTTTTAACATCTTTGCAAATTTATTAAAAACAAAAAACTTAAATGATTCCATTGCATAAGTACTCATACCCTTATCTGGAACAGTTGGAATGTAGCTCAGGAGCATTCATATTGCTTGTAGGTGTTACTAGACTTTGAGTGAAGGTAACCTGTGGCAAATTCAATTGAATGGGTATGATTTGGAATGGCACACACATCTTAAAAAAAGGTCCAACAGCTGATAATGCATATCAGAGCAAAAACCAAGCCCTGGGGTCAAAAGAACAGTCTGTAGAGCTCAGAAACAGGTTTGCGTCAAGCCACACATCTGGGGAAGAGTTCAGAAAAAAATTCTGCTTCATTGAAGGGTCACAGAAGCATGTAGTCTCTGTTACCCTTAATGGAAGAAGTTTGAAACAACCAGGATTCTTCTTAGAGCTGATCTTCTGGCCAAACTGAGCAATTGATGGAGAAGGGCTTTGGTTAGAGTGGTGACGAAGAACCTGATGGTCACTCTAGTTGAACTCCATGATCATATTTGGAGATAGGAGAAATCTACAGAAGGACAAACATCACTGCAACACTCCACCGATCTGGGCTTTATGGCCTTTAACTCAATCCTCTCCTCAGTGAAGACAAAAGAAAACACACTTGGAATTTACAAAAAAAGCACCTAAAGGACCCTTAGACTCTGAGAAACAAGATTCTCTGGTCTGATGAACCTCAATTCTAAGCATCATGTTTGAAGGGTACCATCTCTGCTCATCACCTGCAGTGTACCATCCCAAAAGTAAAGTGTGCTGGTAGCAGCCTCATGCTGTGGGGCTGTTTTTCAGCAGCAGGGACTGAGGGACTCATCAGAATAGAAGAAAAGCTCAATGCACCAAAATATTGAGATAGCCTTAATGGAAACCCAGTCCAGAGCATTCAGAACCTCAGACTGGGCAGAAGGTTTACCTTCCAACAGGACAATGACCCTAAGCACACAGCAAGAGTGGCTTATACACAACGCTGTGAATGTCTTTGAGTGGCCCAGCCACAGCCTGGACTTGAACCCAATCAAATATTTCTATAGAAACCTGAAAATGTGCGTCTGCCCCCATCCAACCTGACAGAGCTTGAGAGATGAAGAGGTGAGGAGAATAATGGCAGATAATTGCCAAATGCTGATGAGAAAAGCTTGTCGCATCAAACAAAAAAGACTTGAGGCTGTAAAGGTACTTCAGCTAAATATTTAGTTAAGGGTATGAATACTTATGCAATGTACTTATTTCAGTTTTTTATTTGTAATTAATTTACAAAGTTGTGACAATTCTGTTTTTGCTTTGTCAATATGGTGTATGGAGTGTAGATTGATGTGGGTGAAAAAAGTAATTTAAAGCAGTTTAACATAAGGCAGCAACATAAAACGTGAAAGAAATAAAGGGGTATGAATACTTTCGCAAGGCACTGTAAGCTGAAAGACTGAATCAAGTGTTATTCTTCACTGATCTTTTAACTCAATGGAGTGGAGGCGTTCGGTCGTGTGTATTTTTAGCAGATTGTTCCTCACGTGGGAGTTCACTGTGAGTTAGTAGAGCGTTTTAGATGCTGTGTGTGTGTGTGTGTGTGTGTTTGGTGGGGGATTGGCGTGAAAGAGGATCAAAGGCTATAGACGCCACATGTGTGCCGTCTTTAACCCGACGGCTGGCTGGACGTGCTCTCTCCACGCCGGGGCTGGGTGAGCGGACGGAGCTCTGCGGCCATATGGCGCTACTGTCAGCCAGGATGATGGGTCGAGTTAAGCCGGACATGATACACACACACACACACACACACACACACACACACAAAAGGGCATATAAGGTTGTCTGCTACTTCACAAAACAGTTGCACCACTTTTTCATGCTGTGTCTCAGAGTGCAGAAACCTGCGTCTTATTCACCCACAGTTCAGCGCAAACTCTTAAGTGTGCTAATATAGCACAGTACTTCAAGGATTAAAATGATTCAAATTAAATAACAATCATAGCTAATGGGATTTGAACTCACAACCTCGTAGTTACTTTTGATTCTTCACTAAACTGCAGCACTCCTGATCAATCAGTCCTCTGTATCATCTGACAGCTGATGAACTCAGGGTGAGATTTAGTGCTAATCTTGATTTTATAATGTTGTTTATTATGCATGTCTGTAATACTTGATTCTGATTGGTCAGTTGTGACATTCTGTGGTCAGATATGTTGACGTTTCGACCACAAAGCTGCCTAATTGACCTAGGAAACTGATTTCCTACATAGCTGTGCAAGTTCATTTCATACCACTCTGCGTTCTAATTTAGTCTCACATAATAAAATAATTTAGATTTTCAGTGTTATTTATTTATTTATTTGGTACTTGTTATAATAATAATAATTGTTGTTAAAATGTAGGTTAATGCATAGTTTATTTATTCATTCATTTATTTGGTACCTGTAATAAATACTGTTGTGACAAAAAGAAATTTATTTATTTGGTACTTGTGATGATAAATACTATTGTACCAAAAAATATATATATATTTGTTTATTTGTTTTAACATTTATTCATTTGGTATTTGTAATAATTGCATCAAAAAGTAGGCTTGTTTTTTTAGCTTTATTGATTTGATAATTTTGTGGCTACTCTTAAAAAGCAAGTTTATGTATAGTCATCTGGTTATTTACAGAAAATATGTTGCTTCAAGGTAATACTACATTTTATGATAATGCAATACATTATTATGTCTTGGTAGTCAATGCTGAAGCGTGAGTGTTGAATTAAATTTCCTTTATTCTGGCAGAGAAATTTTACTTGATTTCCTGAGAAATAAGCCATGATTAATGTTCTGTATCTCTACGAGGAGAAGAACAGTTAATAATCTCCTCCTTCACATGATCTTTCTTGTACTCATAGTGTTTGAGTACAGTGTGAGTATCACACACACTCACTAACACACATTTGTCCTCTGGTCTTGGTACTTGCAGACTGTGTTTGCCTTGCTGGAGGAGGGTAATTCAATTCCATGTTTAATTCAAACCTTGCCTTGCTAGATTTTGAGACCGGCTGCATTTTCAATTCTTCTAAATGTGGCCTTTGTGTGCAAAGAAAAGACTAAAGACAGTGTAAAGCGGAGCACTGCAGCCCGTTTTGTCCTCCTGTGTGTGTGTGTGGAGCGTCTCCTCTTACAGCTGAACTGCTGTTGTTCTCTTTTGGACATTTTATGGGTCTTAAGGTGCTTGTTTTGACTGCAGGACTTCTACAAATCTGTGTTGTTTTGTTAGGCCTAAAGCGTTTATAAGAATAGTTCACCAAAAAATGAAAAATCTGTCATCTACTCACTCTCATTCTGTTTCATGTCTTTTATGACTTTTTTCTTCTTTGAAACAAAGAAGATGATCCTCAGCACAATGTTCACTTCTCTTTTACAAAGGACATAATGATCAAGTTTTACAAAAAAAAAAAAAAAATCCTAAACACAGCCCATATGACTCGTGCACTATAATCCTTTTTGTGTTTTTTCCATACAAAGAAAGCACAAATTTGCCATTGACTGTTCATAAAGAACAAAAGAAGCAGATAAAAGTTCATGTTCATAAAAAGTTTGGGGTCCGTAAGATTTTTAAAAGAAAGTAATAGTTTTATTCAGCAAGGATTCATTAAATGGATCAAAAGTTACAATAAAGACATTTATAATGTTACAAAATCTTTCTCAAATAAATGCTGTTCTTTTGGACTGTATTTTTATCAAAACATCTTGAAAACATGTATTATGGTTTCCACAATAATATTAAGCAGCGCAGCTATTTTCAACATTGATAATTATAAGAAATGTTTCTTCATCATATTTTCATGATTTCTGAAGGATCATGTGACACTGAAGACTGGAGTAGTGACACTGAAAATTCAGCTTTGATCACAGGAATAAATTACATTTTTAAATATATTCAAATAGAAAACAGTTATTTAAAACTGTAATAATATTTCACAATTTTTCTGTTTTTTTTACTGTTTGATTTGATCAATTAAATGCAAACTTGTTGAGCATAAAAGACTTTCAAAAATATTAAAAACCTTACTGACTCCAAACTTTTGAAAGGTAGTGTATCTCTGTCTGTATTCATATTTATATAATTTTATATATTATCTGAATTCATACAATATCTTTAAGTCATTTTTCACTGAAAAAACTTGCGAATGCATTCATATGATGCATCATATACATTCAGATTCGTCAAAATGTGCCAGTTTTGAAATATATCACATCAAATGTTATTGTTTACCACATATTTCATGACTCATAATCATTGATGTCAGACCTGGGTTGATTGGCATCTTGAAACACCATAGATTTTCAGCAAAAGATATATATAGAAAGAGAAATGTGCATTCTCTTCCAAATGTCAAATGGGTTTGAAATGACATTTGGGTGAGTAAAGAATGATTTTCTGCTAAATTCACCCTCTAAGTAGCGTTTTGTCACCCATGAACATGATTTCTGACTGGATGTGTTTTGTATGGTGGAATCGGGGCTTTGGAGACGGTTATTGATATGTGGTTTTGCGGTTGCACATGTGTCCTCCTGCTAAAGGCATTATACGGATCCGTTTCAGGGCGACTGATGCGTCAGGAAATGAAGTTGGGTGAGCAGGAATTATAACTGACAGGAGTCTTATAAAGTTGGTCTGGATAGTGTTACCTCATCGCTTTTGTTGTCGATCTCTCACCTGTCTCGTTCTCTCTCTCTTTCTCAGAGAGCCGCAGAGTTGAAAAGGTGCCAAACGCAGGACGCTGCACCATTAGTGTGAAAACTCAGCCATATCTCAGAGAACCTACACACTCCGTCTGACAGACTGCATGCGTGCATGTGTGTGTATGCTTGTGTGTGTGGGCAGATGTCAAGCTTTGACAGCAGCTCTTCCATTGAGAGAGTGTGTGTGTGTGTGTGTGTGTGTTTGTTCCCTACTGTGCGGAGAGCCCATTAGACACCATTAGACACATATGCCAGGGCCGCGAATCCACCCTCGATCTGTCTGCCAAGCGTCTGCCCGCCCCTGCCATGAGACACACACACACACACACACACACACACACACACTAATCAGCGCCGGCCATGAGCAAGACACAGGTCAACATAATCTAATTGTGCGAGATGGACAAAGAAATGGATTAATGTGTGTGTGTGTGTACACTGGGCTGATTCTGACACACAGTTGGTGTCATTCAGTGTTGGTGCTGCTATCAAACACACACTCCACCCCGTCGTGGACAGCAGCGGACGGTCGCTCATTAAAACCTTCCGTCTCGCTACATTTCCATTCACTGGATTTGTCGTTTATTATGTAACAGTTATCAGGGTCTAGAGCAATCAGCATAATGATGATTGAACGACAGAACAACCTTGAGAGTAAAACAATAACTGTGAATAATGAGTGTTTTTTTAATTATTTGATGTTTTGTTTATTTGATAGAGGAGCATTATAGGAAATTTTTATAGCGTTTGCTTCTTGAGCATATTAGAATGATTTCTGAAGGATCATGTGACACCGAAGACTGGAGTAATGATGCTGAAAATTCAGCTTTATATCACAGGAATATATTACATTTTAGAATATATTAAAATATAAAACTTTATTAAAAATTAAGTTATTTTAAATTGTAAAATATTTCATTTTTTTTGCTGCTTTTACTCTTTTTTTTTATCAAATAAATGCAGCCTTGGTGAGCATAAGAGAATTCTTTTAAAAACGCTGAAAAATCATACCAATTTATCCCAAACTTGTGAGCAGTAATATTTGTTTATGCATTTATGGATTTATTTATAACATACAGTTTAAATGGCCAATTATTGACTGTATTAATACTTAAATTGGCTATTTTTCTTAATATTAGTGAGTTCTATATATTTTATGATAATTAGTTTTGAATCGTTTGCATAGCTGTTAATGGCATATATTTTTATGCAATACAGAAAACTGTCAATATAAATAAAAATGGACCACTAACCAAATATTTTTGTGTGTAATACTATTAAAACGTTTGGGGTCAGTCATTTTTGTAACATTTGTAAGAAGAAATATTTTATAACATTTTGAATGCCTCTGCTATTACTTTTGATCAATTTAATGTGTCCTTGCTTAATAAAAAATAATTAATTAATAATTAGAAATAAATTCAATTTTATTCATCTTAAAAATCATATTGAACCTAAGCTCTTTTTTAAACCCTAAAAAGTGTATGTAACTTTAGGATACTGTATTGTTATCGTAACAACATGCTAACTATTTGAATCAACAGTGATTTGATTTTTCATGCAGTTTGTGTGAAGAACGCTATTTGTGAGTTGCAGCTCATGTAGAACGTTCCAGATCAGGGTTTTGTGACAGTCACAATGCTGTCTGCGCAGCCAGTAAGAGCGTGTGTGTTTGTGTACACATCACAGACAAATGAAAAGTGCTCTGTCACTTGTTGAGCTGTGCTTGAGTGAATGCACACACAAGACAAAAGCTCTTTAGTGGAGGGAAAAACAGGGATGGTATCCCAAGCTGTCAGGTCAACGGAGAAAGAGAGGGAGAGACTGATAGCATAAGACAAATGAGAATAAGAAAGCAGATATCGAATCAAAGAGCAGCACTCAGGAAGCTCTTTGCTCGTGCTCGATGGCCGTTTAAATGCTAATCGTCTGTAAGCTGGTTCTCTTCTGATCCGCCAGTGAGGCTCCTGAAGCGCTGGACTGGTTCGGTGCGGTGTGTGGGCAGCAGTCGATGGCTGTGTAAATCAGGTCGTTGTTGGCCTCTGCCATCTGTCCCGAGGTAACGGAGCCCACGCCGTGGGGCCTCTCTGGGACCAGGTGCAGGGGCCCCGCTGGACTCTTACAGTAATTGTACCACTCGCGCTATTGTCTGAGCATGAGGTCATATTGTGTGGAAGTGTGTGAGTGTGTGTGTGTTGCTGCAGGGATTGCGTCATCCGTCGAGCACCTGCTCCCAGTGCTGTGTGTGTGTGTGTGTGTGTGTGTGCTGGTACATGCTCTCGCTGTGCCTCGTATAATGACCATTATGTGTATCTCTTCACAGCGGACAATTGCGTAGTCTAGTTCTGCCCTGGAACGACTCATTTTCTTTTTATAATGAGAGAGAGGAAGACAAAGGGATAGAAATATTGTGCTGCCAGTTCCTGACTGACTCACAAATTAACTAAACACTTTAAAAATGTGCCTTCACTTGTGATAAAATTTAGATTTTAAATTCTGAAAATCAGTAGCACTTTACATTGGCGTGTACTTTACATATGACATTAGGAGTGCTTGTTTTAACCGAAATCATAGCAGATTCACATTAACATTATTGCAATATACAATTCAATCAAAAGTTTGTTCAATGCAATCAATAGTTAGCTATTTAACAATTAATATAACAATGTTGTACTAGGCATGTGCTAATGCATATTCTAATGCAGTAAATTACATTCTGATATATATATATATATATATATATATATACAGTATATATATAGAGAGAGAGAGAGAATGTAATGACTGTATAATCATATTTTACAATCATGTGCTTATGCCCATTTTGGATAATCCAGTGAAGTTTGTGTGTGTGTTGTGTGATTATCTATTTATTTATTAATCATGTGTTTATTCTTAATACAGGAAATTAAATATGTGGCAAATAGATATTTTTATTTTCTTCAAATAAAATGCAGGGTTATTTATTCTATATTTAGTAATTGTGTTAATGTTTATTAAATTAATCAATTACATTGCTTTTTATTTATAGTTTATAGTAATTTATACTTTATATAAGTTTATTTATATATTTATAATTTAATAATAGTAGTAATGCCAATTTTGGTAAATTTAGACCATATTAATTTTATAAATGCATTTAATATAGATTTTATTTTATATATTCTAGATAATCCAATTAATTAAATACTTTCAAATGTCAAATTCAGATATTTTTGGATAATCCAGTGAATCCAGTAATTCATCTAATTTATTTTATTTTTTATTTAGAAATTTATGGATGTAAATATCATCTGTTATCTCATAAAAAAAACTGTAATACAGTAAAACTGACATTATACAAGGAATTGTTAAACTGATAGTTTGGTTTGGTAGTCATCATCATCTTAGCTTATGATTATATGATGCATCACAGTTTTACATTTTCAGAAATAACGTGAAGCAGTCCTGCCATGCAAATGCATGCATCACAATAAAAATAGTGTTGCAGAATGTATATATCGATTGATTGGTTTGTCTGAAGTTCACTTGAATTTGTAGTAGTTCATTAGACATGATTTTTGTGGTGCCTTGGAAGAATGAACAATGTTTCAGTCAGTCGTAAAAATGACATATTAATGATTTGTTGTTTATTTGTTGCTTTAAAGTGTTGCAAATCTATATCCACAGCACAGAAGTCATTAACAGTGTGTGTGTGTGTGTGTGTTTTAGGTCATCAGCAGTGATCCATGCTGGGTTCCCACCACTGAAGAGGAGTACTTACACTTTGGAGAAAAAGCAGACTCGTCCAATCAGGCTCTGAAGTACATGAACGCCGTTCGCAGACGCAAAGGCCTCTACGTGGAGGAGAAGATCGTAGAGCATGCGGAAAAACAGCGAACTCTCGGCAAGAACAAATAAAGCCAGTGATCCCCACTCATGAAACACAAGCAGAATGAATTCAGAATGAAACCCTTTCTTATGTCAACTGTTGCTTTAAATTCAGTGCAACAATATATTGTATGTAAGAATGGTTTTGCACAGTTGTTTAATTTATTTAATTGTTCTGCTCATGTTTTATGAAAGAGCTTCATTAACTTATTTGGTGTCTCACAACCACTCCTTCATTTGACTTGATAGTATCAGTCAATAATGACCAATCAATTGGCTGAAACTGAGCAGAAAGTGATTCAGTCATTATCTTCAAAAATCGACATGTACTTTTAAAATCAGTTTAGTTTATAACAGTCCACGGTTTCCTTCATAATGGATCTCATGATTTCCTATTGCAAATTGGTTGAGAAACCAATGTTCAAAATGTTAATGGATTCAGTGACTGAACCTCATTAACTAATATCAGTTCAATCTGCTGAGATACTTCAACTATAACTGAACATTTCTGCGTTATATTCATCTGCACTCATCTATTGTACAGTTGTGCTGTGCTATTAAGCAATTAAGCAATTGCAGTGCACTCTGCAACCTAATGGTGCAAATATTATACAGAAATTGAAGTCAATTACACAGTTCGAGATGTTTTTGGACCAGACTGAAGGAATAGATTGTCTGATTTGCGCTGACTTTGGTGCACACAGATTGATTTTTCTTCTTGTTTTCCCATCACATGTTCTTAAACAACCGTTCCTTCCTCAGTTATCTAGGACAGGATTCAATTCTACGATTAAAGGGGCATGCTTTCAAATCATGCCGTATCTTCTTACGTGTTTGGGATCTTGTGCTGGGTCTGCCGTTGCATAATTTAAGAGTCCTCTTGAAATACAGTTTCAATTAGTTTGACGTGAAGTGGCCCTGAAATGAATTCCACCATCGCTCCCTTTTGGTTTACAAACGTTTAAACCCTTGATTTAATTTGTGTGGAACACAGCTTTAATGGCGTTGGGAGAAGGATTTGAATTCTTTAATAAGAAAGAGCAAATATCTTGAGAGGAGCTCCCAGAATACTGCAGCCTACAGAATACTACACACGTGTGAAATCACTTCCAAGATTTAGGAAATAAACTTGACTGAACACACAAGCTGTTGCCTCTGGTGTGCAGAATGCTTTATGTTTCTCAGTTCTGGCTGAATGATCAGTTTGTGTCAGTGCATTTTAATCATGTCATTGTTTTTATTTTCTGAAATGTAGTCATCTACCTGTTATAATCGTAATGTTTATTATTTTTATCTTACAGAATTATTTATATTTACATATAATAATAATAATTATTATTATTATTATTTATTATTATTTGTTTCAATTTGGGCTGACAATCAATTAAATGTCACAATTAAGTTGTTGTTTTTATTAATTGCCCTAAAATAATGTTACTAATAATTAATGTTATTATATGTAAATATAAATAATTCTATAAGATCAAAATAATATTAATTTTAAATAAATATTACTGTTATTGTTTATTATAATTATTATTATTGTTGTTGTTGTTGTTAACAACATGTTACAGTATGTTAGGACAATTAATAAAACAACAATGTGATTGACATTTAATTGATTGGCAGCCCTAATTAAAACAAATAATAATCAATAATAATAATAACAATTATTATTATCATTATTAACATGTTATGTTAGGACAGTTAATAAAACAACAACTTGATATTGACATATATTTGATTGGCAGCCCTAATTAAAACAATTTTACATTAATAATTAATTAATTATTAATTCATTAAAATTATTATTATTATTATTATTATTTGCATGTTTTAGGGCAATTAATAAAAACATCTATTTGATATTGACATTTAATTGATTGACAGCCCTAATTAAAATAAATTAAAATGTTATACATTTCTTTTTTCTTCTTTTAAGGTCTAAGATGTTATTGCCTTAATTAGATTTTAATTAGATTACAATAGTTGACAGATAATTGAAAAACATAAAAAAATATATATATATATAACAGCAATAAAAAAATTTAAAAAAGTATAAAGTGTTCATTATTACATAATTATGATATTTTTATAGATTTTTGTTACTTTGTACTTTGAACATCTCAAATTTGGGTATAGATGATGATGATTATATCCAAGAATGTTTAACAGAGTCAACCCTGAATACATTTTAGAGTTTTTATCTAAAGCAAATTGCACTTTCATACTATTTCAACTTCTTATTTGCAATGAAATTAGCCAAGGAAGCTGGCATGACAATTGAAAAAACACCAACCAACCATAATGATTATAATTGGCTCTTTTATAGTATTTTCCCATTAAGTCATATTGACTTTATGCATGGATCATAATGCAACATTCTGAAGTGAGATCCTCTTCAAAATGATTCGTCAAACACATCAGTAGCTGGCTGATCTGAAGCCTGCTTCTCACAGCACCCAGCGCTGATATTCCCATCTCGAGTACTGATCCCAGATCAGACGCGGAGCACAGGGGTCACTTCTGCAGCGGAGGGTAATGACCTGCATGTTGCATTACGCTAATGGGGATAATTTAGTGGAACGAATGGCTTTAGTCAGCAGAACAGACAAAGCCTTCAGAGGCTGCAGATAAAACTCTTAACCAATGCAAATGGCAAGTTCCACTCAGGCCTTCACAGCTATTAGACTCCAGAGCTTATTTACGGCTTCAGACTCGTCATACTGGCCATGTGGGGGGAATTACAGCGATGAGATGTACGGCAGCACTGCTCCAGCGGCGTCTGGAGAACACTTCTCCAGCGGTTATTTAAGGCTCTGTATTGCAACATTGACTGCTGTTTTTTAGAAGTGAAAATCACATTCATTTTCTCCGTAGTGAACTTGACTTTTAATGGTGATATATGTGTTTAGTCACTAAAAGCTCTGAAATTGTAAGGTGATATCTGCTTATATCCAAGTGTGTTTTTAATGTGTTTTGATTCTTGATGAAAAATGACACTACCCATAATTCTAAAGAAAGATTCACCAATTAGAGAAATTGCTGTTTCCATGGAAACAGAAATTTGGTGGTTAAAGAAGTCACCAGTGACCGCCCACTTCCATGAAGCTCTAATGATGTAATCGAGCCGGTTTGAAAGAAGTAATGCTTAAGTGTGCACTTATTTGATCAAAAATACAGCAAAAATAGTGAAATGTTATTAGAATTTAAAATAATGGTTTACTAGTTGAATATATTTTAAAATGTAATTTATTCCTGTGATATAAAGCTGAATTTTCAGCATCATTACTCCAGTCTTCAGTGTCACATGATCCTTCAGAAATCATTCTAATATGTTGATCTGTGGCTCAAGAAGAATTTATTATTATTATCAATGTTGAAAACAATTGTGCTGCTTAATATTTTTTGGGGGAAACTGAAACATTTTAAGGATTCTTTCATGGATGGAAAGCTAAAAAAAACAGCATTTATTTAAAATAGATAATATAATATACAGTATTATTATTAATTCTTATTAATTTAATGTGTCCTTGATGATTAAAATGATTAATTTCATTAACAAAAATCATACAAGGTATATATGATCGTATCAAATCATATCAGGTATTTTGTAGTATTTTGTTGTGACGTTATGTGTGCACAAGTAAATTAGACAAAATGGAATTAGTGAATATTACAGGGTTTAAATGTTTCGTTTAAATTCACAACAAGCACTATCGAATCTGTTTGTGGTGAAATGTGTCTTTTGTGATGTTGAAATACTTCCATACAGGTTGACATCCTGAAGAATGAACAGTGGACTCTGTGGAGCTTTTAAAACATTACAGCAATAGACTTGACCAGTGGTGTGAATTTAAAACACATCTGCTTTTAATATATTATTAATAATAATCACTTCTGTCATGTTATATGGTTCATTAGCTTAAGCATGGTATGTTGCCAAGCAGCACAATGATGAAAGTTGACTCTTGTAGCATGTTAAGTGTTAATGTTGAGTTGAATTGATGTGTGGTCACAGGTGTGAGCGTCTATAGCATCAAACGCTGCTCATCCAGTCAGGTTTCAGAGCTGAAAGCTCCCGTTTTATAATAAGACGTATCAATGCAGTTTTATCTCCAACTGAGGAGCAGCTGTTTGCTGAAAATCATATTTTATAATGTTGATAAGCTTACGAAGCCCTGGATCTGCAGACCTTCAGTAGAACTAAAGCTGCAGCTGATAGCAGTGTGACTCCGTTTCATTGCTGTGTTAAAAAACAAAACAATGACGGGATGTCATACTGTTTTAGAATGTATTTTTAAATTTTTGAGTTATTTGTTTTGAACCTATTTTGTTATATAACGTGAGATTTATCATTTGTATGTTTATCTGATTCAATAATGTTGCATAAACACAATCATTATGTTAACTCTTAGGAACTAGTAGTCTGACTAACTAGCAGTTAGAGATAATCAGTATTACTCAAGCTCAACTAGTTTTACTGCAAGTTTTTATGCATCTGAATAAAAAATAAATAAATTGGATGACTAACTTGCAGTGTTGGTATTGTTAACTAAAACTTTTTTTTATGTTAATTTAAATAAAGCCTAACAATAGAGATATTAGAAGACGTAAACTATTAGAAGATATAAAATAAGTTTATGTATTAATATTGCTAATGGAAATAAATCTGAAACTGAAATAAATTAAAACTGTGTAGAAATATTTTTTTTTACAAAAATAGCACATAACACAGTTATTCAAATGTGAGCTAAAATTTAAATAAAAATAAATGTATTCAAAATAATAATAAAAACTATAATAGTATATAAATAATATAAAATAAGCCTGCTATCTTGTAATCAGCGTTATTTTTAGGATTATTGGGGTGATATTATAGTTTTATTAGTAACATATATATATTTATTCCAGTTATTTATATCTGTTTTATTTCAAGTGAATAAAACAAATGGTTTTAGTCTTCATTTTAGTTTTAATTAAATATAATAACCCTGCTTGTAATACTAGTCTAAGCAGTTTATCCCCCAAACTTTTGATTATAAAATCAAAAATATATTTATTTTTTATAAAAACTAATTAAAATAAATTATTTTAAAGGGAATATTTGTTTGGCTGTATTATCCCAAAACTAATAATTACAATGATTAAAAAAAAAAAAAAAAAAAAAATTAATTCAGTCTACAACAAAATTAGCTGTATGCTTTACATAGTTTTATATAGTTACTGTGATATTAAATTACTCATACCGTCCACCTTCAGCAACATGAGATGTTTGAGATAAATATGATGTTTTTGAATGTCTGTGTGTGTAATCTGGATTGCATGTTTTATTTTTGTGCTGGTCAGATTTGAGGAGCCCATCTTCAGCCGGGTTTAAGATGCATCCTGGGAAGAACAGGAAGGACGCTCAAGTGATTCTTTATCTGCTAACCGGACGGAAATCCTGAGGAACAAATAAGACGTGGAGACTTGATGGAGAAACAGACAGGAGGAGGATTCCCCGACTCAAGTAAGCGTGCAGTTTGAGAAGACACACAAAAGCGGCTGAAGAGAGGGTTTGCTCGCTGTTATCTTGATTGATGAGCTGAGCAGGTGTCCAGAGTTCTTGTGCTGGGCAAAGGTTGAGAACAGTTCAAGTTTACCTGCCTTTATGACTTCTGTGTGTGATTCAGCAACACTATCAGCACCGTTTGCAGAAATAATGACTGTTTCCAAACAAGTTTTCACATAATCTGGCCTAATGTTTCACTGATCAGCCTGCTCTGACAGATCTGTTTAGTGAAGCACAGATGACACACTTCAACTTCAAAGTCAACATGAAACACCATTCACAACGTTTGACTGTGATCTGACATATTTCTGAGGTTAAAAAAGTAGGACAGAACTTGATTTATTAGCCAAAAATTAATTGGATTGTGAAAAAAATGTCTCTTTTGACAGTGAACTTGTAACAGTTCCATTTTGATGAAAATTATGATGGTTGTGAATACTTTGCTACAATGAATTGTTCTCAATACAAACAGAGAATGTATTATGTATTAAGAATGTAAATGGAGTACATTATGATTTTATGTTGACTTTTAAAGTAGTTTTTGCTTTGTGTAATTCCAAAGGTGATGGTTACTATTAGTTTTGTTATAATATAACTGATGCATTGGAGTATCCATATATATAAACATTTTAATATATTAGATATGTTTACCTATTTATCTCTTCACATTTTTAAAAATCACTCTAACAATATCAGATTCTACAAACATATTAAGCAGCACAACTGTTTTCAATATCTGATGATAATAATAAATGTTTTATTTTTGTTTATTTATCAAATTATATATATATAGAGAGAGAGAGAGAGTGGAATAATGATGCTGAAAATTCAGCTTTGCATCACAGGAATAAATTACATTTTAAAATATATTCAAATAGAAAACAGTTATTGTAAACTGTAATAATATTTCAGAATATTACTGTTTTTACTGTATTTTTCACCAAATATATGCAGCCTTGGTGATCATAAGAAACTTTAAAAAATCTCACCAAGCCCAAATATTTGTTGCATAGCCAGCAGTCACCGTCGCTCATGTTGCCTCAAATCACCTGCTATTTTTCTGCCACACTTGACAGATGTCATTTTGAAATATTGCACATTTTCCACAGAGTCCCAGAGGTTTTCCCCTTTTTGTTCTGATGTTGCACTAATACTCACAGAACACACACCCTCACACAAAATCATTCAGCAAACTGCCTGCTTTGTTGTATATTTCCAGAGGTCCTATTTCTTTACTTTATGTTGAACGGCACTCGTTTGTTATTTAATAAAAGAAAACACACATACGCCATAAAATCCACCGCATGGTACAGTAGAAACATTAGACAGGCCAGAGGGAGATGCTGCATGAATTATGGATAAGGCTACAGAGTGGTGTCTAACACAAAGGCTCATGGGTAAAATGATTGAGTTGCACGCCTCCTGTAAAGAGAGCCAGGTGTGTGTGTGTGTGTGTGTGTGTGTGTGTGTGTGTGTGTGTGTGTGTGTGTGTGTGTGTGTGTGTGTGTGTGTGTGTGTGTGTGTGTGTGTGTGTGTGTGTGTGTGTGTGTGTGTGTGTGTGTGTGTGTGTGTGTGTGTGTGTGAGAGAGAGAATATCTCAATATCATCTCATAAAAAAACCCCCCATACCTGTTAAAGTAATAGACTTACATAATGTCGGAACAGAGTGAAAACACATTCAGTGACCCTGTGTAGAAATGGCATGCTAAAGGGATAGTTCACCCAAAAATGAAAATGACGTGTATGATTAACTTCTGTTGAACATAAAATATGTTTTGCATAATAATAATACATTATATTTGTAATGCGCCTTTCTTAAACTCAATTTTTCATTGTCAAGCTCCAGAAAACATAAAACACTATACATGTGTCTGTTCCAAGTCATCTGAAATGATATAATAACTGTGTACAAATGAAATTGGCAAAGTTATTTAGTGTTAAACCTCTCTTTTAAGAACTCAGGTTTGATGTCAACAACACAAAACAATGTTGGTTGGTTCTATGAAACAATGTTGACTCAAATCTTGGTTTCTTCCTCTTTTGTATGACAAAATATACATGGTTTAGGGTATGATTTTTTTTTTTCAGTAAGTAATTTTATTCAGGAAGGACACATTTAATTGGTCAAAAGTGACAGTGAAGACATTTATAATGTTATAAAAGATTTCTGTTTCAAAAAAATTATATTCTTTTGAACTTTCCATTTATCAAAAAATACAGAAAAAAATTTGTATCATGGTTTTCAAAAATAAATAAATAAATAATAAAATAAAATAAAAATAAGCAGCTCAACCGTTTCCAAATCAGTCAAAACATTCAAATAGAAAACTGTTGTTGTTGTTTTTTTTACATTATTTAATAATTTTTTTGAGTATAAGAGATTTCATTCAAAAACATTAAGAATACTTACTGACCCCAAACTTTTCAATAGTAGTGGATCTGTATTTAAATCTATGTATTCAAATGGACTACTTTTACTACACATTTATTTATTTATTTAGAGCAGTTTGGACATTTTACTAAATACTTCTTTTTTTAATAAGTTCTCCTTTTTATTGATAAATTACTAAATATCTAATATTATTTTTATTTTATTTCTTTCTCTTTTTTATTACATTTGTATTACATTTGTTTTTCTGAATGAAAGCGTCATACAGGTTTGGAGGGTGAATTAATAGTGGCAGAATGATCATATTTACTAATCTTTGTCTTTCTGTTTCTCTGTTGTCCTCAGGCATTTTAGATTGTGCCCCGGACATGACAGTGAGTATTTTTATGTTGACACATTATATTCATTGCTCAGAAGCAGTGCATGTAAATGTGCCTTGATTTGAGGGGCTTGATCTTTGCTGTTCTGAAATTAATTGCCTTTGTTTTCAGAGGCTTTTGTGAGGCATTACCTCATCGATCTCTCCTGTTACTCAAAGGCCGATGAGCGGATGAAAACAGAGGGAGGTCTTGGGCATCTGCAATCACGCTAACTTGGCGCTCAGCTCACCGTTGCAGCAGATGCTGCTTTTCTCCCTACTTCACAAAAGCTTTTTTCCCTCCTTTTTCTTTAGTATACTCCTGAAGCCCTGAGGGAACGCAGCCGTGACCCTCACTTCAACGAGCCAGGCTTGTATTTCCATCGCTCCTGCGTATGGATTGTTCTAGACTCTCTCTAGTGATTCATTAGAAACAGCCAGGAGTATGCAGAGACAATCAGCGGCTAATGCGTTTCCCAGAGCTCCTGCACAACAATCCCCTCGTCTTTTCTTCCCTGCGCCTTTTTTTCTCCGCTCTTAAAGAGCATTTAGAGAGTTGAGCGGAGGTCCCACTGTGAGGCTGCTGAGGATATTAACAGGCTGTTGGACGTCTCTGGCGTAGTGTGGAGGTGGTGTTTCCCCGTGGGTCTGTGCCAGAGCGGTGGCCCCTGTTGGCAGTGGCTGCTTAAAGGCCAAATAATATGCTGTAGGTGCCTGGAAGTCAGAGGCTAATGCCAGCTGAAGTGTGCCAGGCTGCAGGGTGGCGCTGATGGACTCACTCCTGGACTTTGTCCACCAGTATTTGACAGCTAAATCTACTGCGAGTCATTTTGTCTTGTGTGTCCAGATTAAAAATTGGATGATACGGCTAAAAAAAAAAAAAAAGTACTGTTCAGAAGTTGGCTGGTGAGGATTAATGTTTTTGAAAAGACATTTATGCTCATTAGACTGGATTTATTTGATCCAAAGATACAGTAAAATCAGTAATATTCTGAAATATTATTACTATTTAAAATAAATGTTTTCTATTTGAATATATTTTAAGAAGTAATTTATTCCTGTGATGCAAAGCTGAATTTTCAGCATCATCATCTTCTTCAGAAATCATTATAATATGATGATTTGCTGCTCAATACATATTTATTATTATTGTCAGTGTTGAAAACAGTTGCTTCTTAATATTTTTGTGGAAACCATCATACATTTTTGTTGATGAATAGAAAGTTCAAAAGAACAGCATTCATTTGGAAATAGAAATCTTTTGTAACATAAATGTTATATATAATATCAATATCTCTATTGCTCTATTGTAATATCTATTTATATTACACATTTTTAACAAACTAATAAACTTATTGTGAGGCATATTTGTCAGTCATACATAAATTAAACAGATTAAGACTTCTGCACTTTATTATGATCTATTTGCATCTATTTTATTTTATTTTAATAATCATACTTTCAAAATGTAATTCCTCAAAATCCCAAGAATCAGCATAAATCTGTTAATTTAATTTATTCAATTAAAAAGTATGAACATGGGTAGAAAATGTCTAGCTTGTGAAACAAGAAATATTTAGTTAGAATGTATGAGATTGAAACAAACTGAATTTATTCATAATATATAAACCTGGTTAATATTTATTTAAAACACATCTAGCTTATTAGTACTAATTACAGAAGTCTTACCTGTTTCAATTATGTATGACTATATGCATCACATTAAGTGTATCTGTTTATTTTTAATACTGTGTATTCAAAATAGATAATTGTATATGCAATTCAAAGACATGAATCTTAAACTTAGGTCTCTTTCTTTCTTTCTCTGTATATTTATTGATTTAACTGACCCCAGCTTTTGAATGCTTGTACCATTCCCAAAGCCCACACACCCTTTGGAAAAATACTTGAGATGTTGTTTTGTGCCATTTCATTTCTGTAATGTACTGTATTTCTGAGAGAAGCAGTTTATTCAAGAAGAAAAAATGTAGGCCAGGACTTGATTTTATCCATCAGGAATTGAATGGATCGTGAGAAGTGGGCGTTATGTACTAGAAAGGAGGCTGGTGTTGAAGAGTTGAAGCACTTGAAAAGTAAGGGGGAAATTGCATTTTGATAAAAGGTTATGAAAGCACTTTTTAAAAAGAAAACTGGAATAATGGAAACCGACCAATCGTGCCCAAATAACACCAGGAACAAGCTCAAGGATGATGCCGTTTGACTTTTAAATAACATAAAACTCAAGGTGAGAGACAAAACACAAGGAAAACAACCTAAATGTTGCATTACTTCACCCAAAAACTGCAGAAATAGCTTGTATAAATGCAATGTGAATCTCTAACTTCAACATGTATATTTAAACTAAATACAACTGATCAAACAGCAACAACACAGTATTTCTCTAACGCTGTAAACCGAGCGAATGTTTCTCAGCTGAACGCGTGACATTGTGGGGAAGGGATGACTTCACTCGTGCGTGTGGAGATGCGGTTTTAATGGCCCAGGGCGGCGAGCGGCTCATGAGATCACTGGATCTCTCCAGGAGCTGTGAAGCCACATTACCAGCAGACTCCATTTGTCATAAAAATAAGCTGTTTCCTTTAGCAGTCATGTGTTTTCTCTGGCAGTGCCATTATGGCTTTGGCTGCCTGCCCAGCCTCATTTAAAGCTGCTTGTTGTGTCAGCCGTCCCTTCAGCGTTTGAACCAAGCCTCTGATGCCCGGCCGAGTGACACATGCAGCACTTTGAACCCTTAGAAGTATATGTGTGTGTGCAGTACATTTATGAACATGCACTGTATGGACTCCCCTTCTACAGTTCACTTTTTCACTCTATAGATTTATGCTTAAGTTATAGGCTATTATATCTGGCAGATGCTCCAAAATTGACTTATGGTGCTTTGAAACGATCGTTTTTATCCCTTCTTGAATTCTCTGGGAATTTAACCAATGAAACCAATGCTTGAGCGATTGAGCTGCAGGAATGTTGTTAGAGGTTTCTTGATGTGTTTATATCGTTCTTCAGGGGTTAAAAAAGTTTCAGATGTAACATTAAAGGCTTTAGATCACAGGTATTAGATCTGCTAACAAAGCAAAAGCAAAGTCCTCCTGGGTTTCTTGAAGCACAGATGGTTTTCTAAGGAACTTTGGGGAATAGTTCATCCAAAAATGCAAATTGGCATTTTTTTTACTTGTCCTCATGTCATTTCAAACCCATATGCTGTAATTTTCTTTCTTTAGAGAAACTTCCACTACAGTTTAAAAGTCTGGAGTCAGTAAGATGTAGATGTACAGTAAGTTTTTTTGTTTGTTTGTTTTTTAAGAATTTAACAGTTTTATTTAGTAAGGATGCATTAAATGAATAAAAACACATCATTGGGGGTTCCACAAAAATACAGGTGCATCTCAATAAATTAGAATGTCGTGGAAAAGTTCATTTATTTCAGTAATTCAACTCAAATTGTGAAACTCGTGTATTAAATAAATTCAATGTACACAGACAGACTGAAGTAGTTTAAGTCTTTGGTTCTTTTAATTGTGATGGTTTAGGCTCACATTTAACAAAAACCCACCAATTCACTATCTCAACAAATTAGAATACTTCATAAGACCAATAAAAAAACATTTTTAGTGAATTGTTGGCCTTCAGGAAAGTATGTTCATTTACTGTATATGTACTCAATACTTGGTAGGGGCTCCTTTTGCTTTAATTACTGCCTCAATTCGGCGTGGCATGGAGGTGATCAGTTTGTGGCACCGCTGAGGTGGTATGGAAGCCCAGGTTTCTTTGACAGTGGCCTTCAGGTCATCTGCATTGTTGGGTCTGGTGTCTCATCTTCCTCTTGACAATACCCCATAGATTCTCTATGGGGTTCAGGTCAGGCAAGTTTGCTGGCCAATCAAGCACAGTAACACCATGGTCATTGAACCAGCTTTTGGTACCTTTGGCAGTGTGGGCAGGTGCCAAGTCCTGCTGGAAAATGAAATCATCATCTCCATAAAGCTTGTCAGCAGAAGGAAGCATGAAGTGCTCTAAAATTTCCTGGTAGATGGCTGCGTTGACTGTGGACTTCAGAAAACACAGTGGACCAACACCAGCAGATGACATGGCAGCCCAAATCATCACTGACTGTGTAAACTTCACACTGGACTTCAAGCAACATGGATTCTGTGCCTCTCCACTCTTCCTCCAGACTCTGGGAACTTGATTTCCAAATGAAATGCAAAATTTACTTTCATCTGAAAAGAGGACTTTGGACCACTGAGCAACAGTCCAGTTCTTTTTCTCCACAGCCCAGGTAAGATGCTTCTGACGTTGTCTCTGGTTCAGAAGTGGCTTGGTAGCCCTTTTACTTTACATGTTTGAGCGTGGTGACTCTTGATGCACTGACTCCAGCTTCAGTCAACTCCATGTGAAGCTCTCCCAAGTGTTTGAATCAGCTTTGCTTGACAGTATTCTCAAGCTTGTGGTCATCCCTGTTGCTTGTGCACCTTTTCCTACCCAAATTCTTCCTTCCTGTCAACTTTGCATTTAATATGCTTTGATACAGCACTCTGTAAACAGCCACACCTTTCAGTAATGACCTTCTGTGACTTACCCTCTTTGTGGAGGGTGTCAATGTTCGTCTTCTGGATCATTGCCAAGTCAGCTGTCTTCCCCATTATTGTGGTTTCAAAGAACAAGAGATACCCGGAATTTATACTGTAGGGATGGTCATTAATTGAAACTCAAATGTAAATATTCTAATATTTTGAGATACTGATTTTTGACTTTCATGAGCTGTAATCTCTAATCATCAAAATTAAAAAAAAAAAACTTTTGAAATGTTTTACTTTACATGCAATGAATCTAAAATATATGAAAGTTTAACTTTTTGAAATAACTTACAAGAAAAAATTAACCTTTTTCACGACATTCTAATTTATTGAGATGCACCTGTATTAAGTAGCCCAACTGTTTTCAACATTGATTAATTAAATAAATAAAAAAAAATAAAAAAATAAAAAGTAAAGCTGGAGATTGAAATCATGGCTGCTGAAAATTCAGCATTGCATCACAGAAATAAATTACATTTTAAAATATATTACAATAGAAAATAGTTATTTTAAATTGTAATAATATTGTATTATTGTGCTGTTTTTACTGCATTTTTGATCAAATAAATACAGGCTTGGTGAGCATAATAGACTTATTTTTAAAGCAAATAGAAAAGTGACCAACCTCAAACTTTTGAATGGTATTTTATTTTATTATTTTTTTTTAGATTTTTTTTGTATTTATTTTTTTTTTTTATTATTATTATTTTATTTTTTTTATTATTTTTCCACAAAAAGCATTGTATGGCTTCAGAAGGCTTGTAATATAGTGCGTAAGTCATAATTTTATAAAGAATTTGAATTATTTTATTGAGCTGTTTTATGAAAAATATCTGCACAAAGATTTTTCAATTTTCCCTTTTCACAGAACGTCACAGCATGCAGGTATTGATGGTCATGAGAGTGAGTAAACAACGACAGAATGTCATTTTTGAGCAAACTGTCCCTTTAAAAGCTTGTCCTTCAGCAACAGGTTATAAAAGCCTTTATTTGTAATATTTTCAAATGTCTTCATGTTGGTTTGTATGTATGTAAAGATAGTACTGAGAAACACAAAACCCAGTCCAACACTATGCTTAGTCCTGTTCTTATCTGTCTTCTCTAATTCAAAACTCACCCTTGTCATAAAACATAATAGGAGACTGGCAAGAGAACCGTTTGGCTGATTTTATGTGAACGTTAATGATTTCCATGCCATTACAAATAAAAAACAATGCTTGCAGTGTCTACAGGAGCTGTCTGCATGTGATGTATTATGAAGCTTTAGCACATTCAGATCCTGTTGGACAGTCCTGGCATGTCAGTCGGCTCGCTTGGGGAAACTTGGGACATCCTGATGTTTCTTTAAGCTTACATGAAACACTTTGCAAGCCAGTTAAGTATTTTCAAATGACTTGTGCAGAAATGAAACACTTCTCCTTTAAATCCTTGAAGACATTGTGTCAGATTGATTTGAATATTCATCTGTCAGCTCATAATCGTTGATCTCATTTGTCCTGTGTGACACGGGACATCTATGTTTTTATATTACAGTGTTTCAGGCATAAGCGGTTTTCCCGTCTCACCCACATAAACTCATCATTAAACCATCATCTGCTTAAGAAAACATTTCATCTTAAGTGCTTCTTTCTTGGATTCTAATGAGGCCTAATCCTGGACTGTCTTTCACAGTGTATTCTATACTTTCACTTAACTTTGAATGTTTTTGTCAGGATTGTGAATTAAATTCAACAGGTGGAATTTATTTATCTTATACATTGAAAAAAGAAATTGCTAGTAAATTTGACAAATAATTGCAGAAAAACCCTGGAACTAACATTGAATTAAACATGACATTTTGAAGTAGAAAGACTGAAATAGTGTTATCTTGTAAAATGTACTCCAGTAACCATTATTTGCAACTTTGAAAAAAATATATAGTTTAATTTGTTTACATATCATAAATTCTATTTAAAATTTGCTTTGAAAATGTTTAATTCTCCCTTTTTTCCTATGTATCTATCTATCTATCTATCTATCTATCTATCTGTGTCTGTCTGTCTGTCTGTCTATTGTCTGTCTGTCTGTCTATCTGTCTGTCTGTCTGTACTACAGTACCCTCACTTATATTTGAGCAAAGGCGGCTTAAAATTTGATATCCTTTTGATCTTTCACTCAATAAATTCACAAAATTCTAACCTATCATTGTAATTTGGGGAGAAAATCATGTGAAATTTTAATGAATGTTGGCACAATTTTGGCACCCCTAGAATTCTTAGAGTAAAATATCTCTGAAGTATATTCCCATTCATATTTACATTTTTTAGAACCAGGGTGATGAGCATGAAATTGTCCAGCCATATTTCTGTTCCAAGGATATAAATATGAGGAACACAAAGGCCAAATCTTAATCATCCATACAATAAATATATTTCTGTTGAAGAACAAGATTGTTGAGCATCACAAAATGAAAGTGGCTGTAAGAAAAGAGTTAAAACTTGAAAATCCCCATTTCCACATCAGGGTTAATTAAGAGGTTAATCAACTAAAGTTTAAAAATCTGCCTGAAAGAGGACGTGTGTCTATATCGCTTGACTGAGGAGGAGAGTTTGAGTGGCCAAAGACTCTAAGGATCAACTGGAGAATCAGAGATTAGTTGACTTAGTGAAACCTAAAAAAAAAAAAATCAAACATCCCCTAAATCACCACATGTTGTTCGGGATTCAAGAAAAATTGTCTACTCATCCAAAAACAAACTCCAGAAATCATTCAGACACGACTGGAACTTCAAACAGAGGCTTCTATTGTCAGATGAAACTGAAAAAAGAGCTTTTTGGCACAAACCCACCAGTGAGTTTAGTACAAACAGGGATAAAAAAGTCATGTCTTAAATATACTGTATCTTTATGTTGTGGGCCTGTTTTTCTGCCAGAGGTCTACATTTGTTCACTCACTGGATTCACAAATACCAACAGTAAAAAATCTAAACCTGACTGCCTCTGTTAGAAATCATAATGGGCCGTGTTTGGATCTTCCACCAGCAACAATCCAAAACAAACATCAAAATAAACACAAAAATGGGATGAGCACAAAATTCACTGTCTCTGTCCTCTGATGAACCCTGTAGAAGATGAGTGAGGTGAACAGAGAAGCAGCACCGTAAGCTGTGATAAGAGGAGAGATTCGTATGAAGAAATGGTCTGATCTCTTATCAGGTGTTCTCCAAACTCTTCAGGCATTATATGAGAAAACACTGTTGTGCTGGGAAAAGGACGTTGCAATAATTGGGTGCAATAATTGTGGCCAACATGAAATAGTGAAAGCATTTATTTCCTGAAACACAGAGACATGCAGATGAACTCCAATATTAGTGGAGGGCTTATTTCTTTCTCATATTAGCCTCATTTTTTCTAATTAAATTCCTAATTGAAACTCATTGTTTTTAATAACGATACAGCAATTATAACATTTTTGCCTTATATTTGATTAATTTGATATAGTAATTTGCATGTTTTTAATCACTTTAGAATTAGAAAGCTAGAAAATGATTTATATGTAAGGATACTCTTCATTATAAATGTTTATTGTACTCTCGTTTTTTAGTTTTCCGCATGCTTGAGTGTATGTACTTTGTGTGTGTGTGTGCATTTTTATAACCACTTCACTTGACATTTATTCCTTTAATACTGATGTCTAGATGTCTAGCAGGCTGATGTAATGTTGATACATGCCTAATAAACATAATGCAATTTACTGACGTCAAATAAGTTATATCTGAAATCAAGGTTTTTTTATTATTATTATTAATTTTGAGCTTGAATTTATTCAGCTTATTTTTTTTAATTAATTTATTAGTTCTTCAAGCATATTGTATACATCTACCCCTTTTACATTAATATAAAGTGAATCCAAATTTAATCTTAAGGGTTTGTTTGTTTTTTAAATATCTTTAAAATATTTATTTTATTTTATTTTATTTTATTATTTTATTTTTCAGTTTGAATTTGTGGAACTAATAGTAATTGGCCAAGCTGGCACAATTGATCAACCACCAGTTTTAGATTATTGTAATTTCTACTAGTCAAGTTAAGCCATAAATCATTGTGCAAGTCGTTGACCTGAAAAACATATTATTTGTTTTTAAAGTATTTTTTTGTTTTCCAGTAAAAAATACCTAAACAACCTTGAAACAAGTATGCAAACAAGTGTTTATTTGAGAAGCAAAACTGCACAAAGTAATGTGATTTGTTTTCAGAGAATACATCTTTAAGTCAAGGTTCAAGTCTTAATCTTTTTCTCATGTCATTGGCAAATAGATTTTTTTCTTGTTTTAGGCACAAATCTGGTAAATTTTAATAAGGTTTATGCTTAAAATAATGCTCAAAACATATGACATAAACATTACCTTCAAACAGTTATTCTAAATTTTAAAATACTGTTTTTACTGTATTTTTTAAAACATCAAATCAATGCAGGCATGCTGAGCATATGAGACTTCTTTCAATAACATAAAAAAACTCATAATTATTTCAAGCTTTTGACTGCCAGTGTAGATTTATTCAATCATACTGACTAAGAAATTGATTTTTGCGTTGTGCAACGTAAATGCTACCAAGTCAGACCACAAAATGAAATCAGTTACTGAACACTGAAGGGAAAGTCAACTCTTATTTACATTTTCCTTGGGAAGGAGTGGTTTGTGAGTCTGTTTGCGAGTCCAGAGGTGGGCCGCTGATCGTTATCGCGCACAAATGGCTCCGTTTTCAAGCCATTCCCTCTTCCTTTTGACCTGGCTTTTTGTGCTTTTCCCCTTTAAATTGAATTCTAAACCTATTGGCTCTGATTCGATTTAGGACGCTAAGCGATCTGTGGGCACTTCTTTTCTCCTCTGCCCATTCCGAGCACCTCCAGTTTAGCGTTTAATCTGTAATCAATTTGTTTGCAGTGTGTACAATGATCCATGTGCGTGCGTGTGTGAGTTTTACAGAAGTAATTATGCCACAGAGGTCACCGAGCTCCAGATTAATGCACACTAGAATTAAACAAACTAGGCTCATGAGCCAATTATGTAGGCAGAGAAAACGCGAGGGGAGCCATAATTTCCATCTGACTCAACATCCACTCTGTCTTCCACCTCCTAGTTCTTATTTGTGTCAGATCCGAGCGTCCCCCCCCCCCCCCCTCCACACACCTTCATTTCTTTTATTTATTCTCTTTTTCTTTTCTTTTTTAAGAGGGCAGACTCCATTTGTACGCCCACACGTTCGAATCCCATGAATCCCCTCGGCGGTGCAGAGTGCCGCTGCATTAGTCACATTTGCACATGCTCACTAGGAGCCGTCTGTGCATTTGAAGAGTGAATGACTGCTGGCCGGCAGAAATCTCTCCTCTCTTTTGTCCTCACAGCAGACAGACTGATTTACTCCACAGTTATGCTTCGCTAATCACTAACAGAAAAATACCCTTCTAAAAGAATAAGGTTTTTCTTTAAATGAATGTACAGGTACATATCTATCTATCTGTCTATCCATCTACATTATATATAGATCTGTATTATCTACATATCATTTCATATATCTATCATATTATCCGTCCATCCAGCTATCCATCAGCCATCCATCCGTCCATCCATTTATCCATCCATCCATAATTTCATCCATCTATAATTTTATCCGTCTATCCAAATATCTATCCATCTATCCATCCATCCATCCATCTATCCGTCTATCATCCATTCATCCATATATCTATCCATTCATCCATCCATCCATCCATCCATCATTTTATCCATTGTATCCATCCATTCATTCATCCCTCCTCCCATCCATTCATCTGTCTATCCACCCATCCATCCATCCATTCAGTACTGTGTGAGTTATTGCATGCACAGTGTGTTTTTTTGTGTGGTGCTAAAGAGGATGAAATAAAAACAATAAAACCCAGAATATTTTCAGTTATGGTACTGTGAGGAATCAAACTGAGAGAGATTAATGATGTTTCTCTGGCAAACAGCAGCTATAACACCAGTCAAGTACAAAGTGTTCATGATGTATAGTGCTGAGGGAGAAACTGCAGCTTGCAGAGAGACAGACAGGGACTTTCCCCTTACATCTGCTCCTCTACTCATGCCTCATCTCTCTCTCATCCCTCTGTTTTCACATGTTCTCAGTCCTTGCCATCCATAATTGGGGTCTAGATGTCCAAACTCCACTGTCTATGATTAACACTTGACTGTTTATTTACGCTATCCAGAAATATCTCTGTGTTATACTTACAGTGGGGTCCAAGAATCTGAGACACATAGAAAATCTGGCATTAATAACCTCATTTAAACCTGGTAGGATTTTCAGAATAGTCAGTTACACTCACATTTAAAATCTGGCACTATTTCTAGGTCACTAATCAAATTAACATACTGTCACTGATCATGTGAACTTCTTTGAACAGATGGCGAAGCACAGGATGGCTCTTAAAAACATTCAGACATCATGCTGGAGAACATGATCATCAGGTTTGTGCATGTTGTACTTTTATTCAGCAAGGATGCATTAAATTGAACAAAAGAGTGGCAGTAAAGACGTTTATAATGTTACAAAAGGTTTGTATTTCAACTAACTGCTGTTCTTTTGAACTTTCTATTCATCACATCATCCTGAAAAAAAATGATATCTAATAAAAAAAAAATAAGAATTAAGAAAATTAAAAAAAAATTCAACACTGATAATAAAAATAGATGTTTCCTGAGCAGTAAATCAGCATATTAGAATGATTTCTGAAGGATCATTTGACACTGAAGACTGGAGTAATGATGCTGAAAATTCAGCTTTGCATCACAGGAATAAATTGAATATATTATAATACAATCAGTTATTTTAAATTGAAATCATTTTTGTATTTTTGATCAAGTGTATTCAGCCTTTGCAGTGAGAATAATAGACTAAATGAACTTTTGAACATTATTATTAATACATTAGAACTGCATAACATTTGAGTATATTCCAGATGACCAAATAACTGAAATTACACTTATTATCCTGTTTAAAAGATTATAAACCCTTGGTTCTTAATGTCATGTGTGGTCTGAGGCATAAATAACTCTTTGTAGCCTTCTGTGACAGTTGTTTATGAGTCTCTGGTTTGTCCTGTGCAGTGAAGCTCTGTTCCAGACAAAAATCCTCCAGGTCCAGTAAAGTCCAGCATACACAACTATCATGAGAGGCTGCAACCAGTCATTTTATGATCCTTTTTTGTCTTTAAATGATAAGCATCTTGCAGATTCTGTAAGGTTGTGTAAACTCTTGAGCACATCTGTACTGCTCAAGTACTGCTCATTTCAAGAGGGTACACTTCGATGCCCTTTTAAAAAGCATTAAAGGTACAAATTCCATGTTTGATGACGTGAGACCTGTGAGATATAAGAGATATGCTTGATAAAATCATATTTAATATAAAACCTGTATTAAACACATTCAATATTTGTATATTTGCCTTAGACTGGTGATTTTGGCCTGACTGGCCAAACTATTTTGATATTTAGTAACTAATTTTGTAACAGAGTTGCAATTGCAGTAAAATAATATTTATTTTTTTAATTATGTAAATTTGTCAACATAATTTAGTTAATATTTGTTTCATGCAAAACAGTTGTTTTTTTTTTTGTTTTTTAAATAAAAATTAGAAATGTTGCTGAAATAAAATGTTTAATTATTTTAATAATTTCAGTTAACAGTTATTTTATTTCAAGTAACAAAAAGGTTTGTTAGTTAATAACTCTGGACCCTGAATTTTATTCATTATTTTTAATTACATGAATTTGTCTACAAAATTTAGATTTCTAGCTCACGTTTTTTTGCTATAGATTTTCAAGCAAATCAGGATTTTAAACTGTTTATAGACATATCACATTTTTGTAACCAACCCTGACTTTCACAGTCAGTATTTCTGTATTTCTGACTGTCTATAATTTTTTCAGGCCCTATTTTACACCCTTTTCGAGGAAAGTGCCCTAGAGCTTTATAATGATGATTTCTGTGCCAGTGTGAACTTTTATCTTTCCTCCTTTCTGAGATTTTTCCATCTTTTCCTTCCCTTCGCCAAAACAATTTCCATCTGGGCCGAGTCCCAGCAAGACTGCTGCTCAATTACCACACTCCAGTACACACAGAGACCTCAACATCTCCAGCCGAAAACACACCTGCACTCACAGAGAGAGAGAGACCTGTCTCGCTGATAGACCCGGCCCGTCCACCCACACAAACTCTCACAGGCAGCACTTGGTCAAATAGCTCAAAGAAAGAGTGAGCGAATGAAAAACAGCGACAGAGGAAAAGATGCCGTATCCCTCTCCTGTCTGTGGATTTTTTTGGACCGAAGCGACTCCCCCACACCATCTTCCCCAGAGCTTATGAAAGACGAGGGATGTTTATGCGTCTGACAGCGCTCTCCTTTCTTTCAGCAGCCGTTCTTTGCTTTTAAAACCATTAACCCTGCCAGCTAATGTCATGATGGATTTCATAAGCGAACGCGCTCTTAGAGCTGCCAGGCCAGACGTCAGGCATCGGCTGACAAAAGCTCCTATAGCTCGAGAGAGAGAAAAAAGCGTAGGAACATAAACATGATCCTTAAAATCAGCCCATAAAAATTCTTCGCTGTGGAAACATGGAAATAAGATGCTGCATTGTAGACATAAACATTTCTAGATGTTAATATAACCCTGAAGACATCCTAGCGTTCGCTATTTACACTCGATCCTTCTCCTTTCAGAGTGTTATTGAACTTTGCTCCTCTCGGCTCTGGTTTGTGTCTGTTTCAGACGTGTACGATGTGTCTTAAGTGGATATGGTTATGTAAAATAAAGATGCTATATCGGGATCCTGCCGGCCAGGCTGTGTGTGTAGACAGCTGGTGTGCTTGATCAAAGATGGGCGCAGCAGCACCTGATGCTCGCTTCTGCCCGCTTCTGCCCAGCATAATGTGCCAAAGCAGACAAATGCCCACCCTGTGGCCCAGAGGACGTTGAAAGAGTAAGCTTTGCCTTTTTGTTATACTGAATTTGACTCTGCTCTCTTAAAAATAAAGGTTCTCCAGTGGAGATGTCAGTCTTAAAGGGATAGTTCGCCCAAAAATGTATTTTTTTGTTGTTGTTGTTGCCATTTTTAGTCCCCTTCCAGTGTTCTATTTTATTTTATTTTTTGTTTTATTTTATTTTATATATACTATTTATTAATATTTTGGATTAACTTTTGTTTTTATATTTTCAGTTTTCATTTTAATTTTAGTTTTAGTAAATTTTTATGCCCTTTAGTCATTTTTATATATATTTAAAAACATTCTAAATAGCTTTCATTTATTTTATCACATTTCCTGTTGTAGTAATTTTAGTATTTCAGCAACATTTCTATTTTATAAGTTTTTAATCTAATATGGTAACACTTTATTTTAAGGTCTCTGAACTAGTTGCTTATTAGCATGCATATTACTAGAATATTAGCCATTTATTAGTACTAATTAAGCACATATTAATGCCTTATTCTACATGACCTTATTCTACATCCCTAATCCTACCCACTACCTAAACTTTACAACTACCTTACTAACTTAATAAGCAGCAAATTAGGAATTTGTTGAGGGAAAAGTCATAGTTAATAGTGAATAAGTGTTCCCTATTCAAAAGTGTTGCCTCTAATATTTATATTTTATTTTATTTCAGCCGTATTTCAATTACCAAAGCTATTCTTAATAGTTTTATTTTTATTATTTTTTAGCAATAACAACATTTTTTTTATATAAATTTATTTATTTATGTTGATACAATGAAAAAAAAAAACTTCTATAGGTTTTTAAATTGCTGTTTTATTTTTAAACTTGTTACTCATGGAAATAGCCAAGTCATGACGTTAAAACGCCAACTAACCGTACAATGAAAGTCAATAGGGTCCAGTGCTGTTTAGACAGCAGTGTTCTTTAAAAAATGTCATTTGTTTTCATGGGGGTGAATAAACGATGATAGAATTTTCCTTATTTGGTAAATTTTCCATTTAATGCTTGATTTTATAGACATTTTAGCTACTTTTGTGCAATAAACAGTTTTGTGTTGGGTCGCCACTGTAAAATCTGGATCCTGAAGCAGAAAGACTGATTTAAGGTACCAGTTCATAGACGGTTTTATAAAGAACTAGAGAATAAAAGGCAATAATTTAGGTTTTCATGTGACACGAGGTTATAAAAGCTTTTTTGTGTGTCTATCTGGAAGCTTTATTTCCAAGATTAAGCACTGGAAGTGTTAAGTGAGAGTGATTGGACACAATTCATCTCTCTATCCTCCATCTTTGTTCCTCGATCTCTCTCTCTCTCTCGTCCCCGTCCTGGAGCCGATCATGCCTGTGAGCACTTCATTATGCTGTGAGGTGTTGTGTTGTTGTCTGCAGATATTGATCTGACTGTGACAGAGGGACTCTTTAAAGGGCCGCTTTGACTGCAAAGTCCGTGAGTGACAATTTCATTATGTTTTTTTGCCTTCAGCTTCAAATGCACCCATCTCTTACTTTTACAACTAGTACAGTAACCTCCAAAGTCTGGCGATCAGTGGGCGTAAAGCAAATACAGACAGCCTTGCTATTGCCAAATGCATGTTTATGCCAGAATGTCGAACTTTTATGTGCTTCTGTGCAACTTACATTAATTGTCTCGTAATTAAATGCCAAATTATGTATTTCAGCATTAACTTTTATTCATCCAACAGTTTTACATTTCTGAATGATTTTACCCTCCATGGTGTGAAAACAAAAGAGTGAGTGCATTGTTAAACAGCTTGTCAGTCCCAATTGTTCTTCTGTATATTGTTTTGGCACATTTTTTAAATGGCTTTACAAAAACTCTCTCTGTTTTTGCATTTGTATTACATTGCTTCCTAAAAGTTTTCTTAGCCATTTTAGTATCTATGTGCAAACTTTAGACAGTAGTTACTTAAGTGTTATCATTACTTTGATGCATATAAAGCATACTGCATGCTAGTGTACTGCATACTTGCACAGTAAAAATAGTATGTGCTGTAAAACATTATGCAAGATTCAGCAATACTACACCTCAGTAAATTGTATGTTTAATGCAGCAAGTTTTTACATTCATTTTTGGTAGACTGATCAAATGTTAAAGGAATAGTTCACCCAAAAATATTTTTTTTCTGAAAATGTACTCACTATCAGGCCATCTGATATGTAGATGAGTTTGTTTCGTCATCAGAACAGATTTAGAGAAATTTAGCATCACATCACTTGCTCACCAATGGATCATCTGCAGTGAATGGGTGCCGTCAGAATGAGAGTCCAAACAGCTGATAAAAACATCACAATAATCCTCAAGTAATCCACATCACTCCAGTCCATCAATTAACATCTTGTGAAGTAAAATGCTGCATGTTTGTGAGAAACAAATGCGTTTTAACTTTAAACCATTGTTTCTGGCCAAAATATGAGTCCATAATCCTTAATAACGCTTCCTCCAGTGAAAAAGTCCATCTCCTGTTGTCCTCTCACATAAAAATCCACTGACATGTTTGTTTAGAACTGTTATGGACTGATTTCGCTTGTAAGTGGTGTTTGATCTGTGCCTATTTCTCTCCTGATTCAGACAAGATGAATTTTTCACTAGAGAAAGCAGTTTTATGGATAGACGACTCATATTTTAGCCGGAAGCAACTGTTTGAAGTTAAAATATTTACATTACATTTACATTTAGCAGACGCTTTTATCCAAAGCGACTTACATTGCATTCAAGTTACATTTTTTTTTTACATTTTATCAGCTCTTGCTTTCCCTGGGAATCGAACCCATGATCTTGGCGTTGCTAGCGCCATGCTCTACTATTTGAGGCTACAGGAAAGCCTTAATGATGGATTTGTTTCTTACAAACGCACCACTTTTCACTCCACATGATGTTAATTGATGAACTGGAGTGGTGTGGATTACTTGTGGATTATTGTAATGTTTGTATCAGCTGTTTGGATTCTCATTCTGACGGCACCCATTCACTACTATGTGATGTAAATGTAAATTTTTTCAGATGAAAAAACAAACTCATTTATCTTTGATGACCTGAGAGTGAGTACATTTTCAGCATATTTTCATGTTTGGGTCAACTATTCCTTTAAAAGGTGCGATTGTTATCACTTTTGCTTTATTTGCCACAGTGAAAATGGAAGGTTGGCTGCATTGCATTGTGGGATTGGGACAGGTAAAAAATAAATAAATTGCAATACATAACTTGGAATAAATAAGTGTTCATTTGATAAACAGCAGTCAAATGTGACTTTTTCTGTGGGCTAGTGTAAAAATCTAGTATATAAAGAATATGAGATGAGATATGATACAGAATAACTGTGTCCTAGTTTGTCCAGGTCAGCAGCTCTGTTTTGACCAAAATGTCAAATAGTACAACAGCCGACGGTTTGCTATTTCTTTGAATATCAGTCAGTTTTACACAATCCATTTAGCCAGTGAAGCGTTAACGTGGCCTTTTCTAGCTATTACCTCCACGCTGTGTGTTTTTTCATTGCTAGGAACAGTAATGATGATACTTCATAACGGCAGTGGAGGTGAGCGCAGAATTGTGACCCTCAAACATTTGTTTCCTATCTGATTCACAGCATCATTTGTTCCAATGCCTGATTCATCATGAGCACCACTTCAAAGTCTGGGCCTGGAAACTGGCATATTGATTTAAAAATGGCCACACACGCTGTATTACATGTGCTCCGGAGAGAATGTGCATGTTTCTCGTCAGTAGAACAACATGACGGCTTCTCTCTGGGATTATTTGAAGTCTAATTTTCACCATAAGGGAGACTAAGACTCGAAATGTCCTCTACACAAGTATATTATAAAAGGGCAAACTCATAATAATTCTCAACATTGGTGCAATGCAGACATTAGTTAGTAAATTAGCATAAATATTTGTATTTTTTAAGAAATTAATACTTTTGTGTAACACGGATGCATTACTTGATCAAAAGTGACAGTAAAGGCATTGCAATTTCAAATGAAGGCTGTTCTTCAAAGAATCACAATTTCCACAAAAATATTAAGCGGCACAAATGTTTTCAACATTCATAATAATAAGAAATGCTTCTTAAGCAGCAAATCAGCATATTAGAATCATTTATAGCATTACCTTTCTCCAAACATTAATCTGTTGAGTAAGATTAAAAATGAGAGAAATGAACCTGACTGAACCTCTAAAGAGAAATACTTCACTCTGACCACCCACCCTCTTCCCGTGGAGTCGTGGGTCATTCAGTCTGGCAAATGTACCGTTTAGTTATTAGTCATTTGAAGAATTCAGCTGATATACTGTCAGGGTGGGCGTTATGAACAAAATGTGAGTAATTTTATACCTTTTTAATAGAAGTCATTTTATACCTTGATATCTGCATATATCTCTGTATGGTATATTTTGCCAAGAATTCAATAAAGCTATGGTTCATGTATTAAATTTTCAATGCATATCTCTGTATCTAATTAAATACACAAACATCCAAATGCAAATAATCATATGACAATTTTCCCTTTTTAATAAAAAAAAACACCTTTCGACGCCATTCAAGTTGTTTTTGAAAGAAGTCTCTCCAAGGCTGTGTGTATTTGATGAAAAAATTCAGTAAAAACAGTAAAATTGTGAACTATTATTACAAATGAAAATAAATGTTTTGTATGTTTTGCACAGGTCTGCAACAATCAAACACTTGAATATAAATCAAAAATTTAAATAGTTTCAATAAAAAAAAAATCTCTTTATCAGGATTTTGTCTTGTCTTCTCTAGCATTAATAGTGGCTTGGGTTCTGATCTTTTATTGTTGATTGATGTTTTGTATAAACAAACACACACACATATTATGTTTTGTTGCCAAGTAGTGTTGCTTTCGTCAACGAAAATTATGACTAAATATCATCGTCAACGAACCTTTATCACGTGACGAAAATGAGACGAGATGCAACGTAAATGCTGGTCATGTGACGATGACGATAATTAAATGTATAATGCAATATTGTTGACGAATAAAAACGAGACTAAATGTGGTTTACAAAATAAAAACTATGCTAAAATGTCTCTTCATTTTCGTTGACCAAAATGAGACGAAACGAAATGTTGTAACGTTATTTCGTCTCGTTTAGTCGCGTTATTATTATTTTGCAGTATTTCTGTTTCATGTGTCTCCCTTCAGGGGCTGTCAGGGTTGCCAGGTTTTCGCAACAAAACCCGCCCAATTGCTACTCAAAACTAGCCCAATCGCATTTCGAGGGGGGTTCCCCAGTAAAGTTCCAGGAGCTAAATATTCCATTCCAGGGGCTAAATATCACGTTATTGGGGTCGCTTCAACCCGCGGACATGAAAAACAACCCGCGGCAACAGCGTTAAAGTAGCCCAATTCCGCTGGGAAAACTGTGGACTTGGCAACAGTCTGCACAGACGCAAGTGACGTCACTTCCTCAAGCCCCACTCGCGGCATTATTTAGAAGACGACAACAAACAAAGTTAAGTCTGACACAGAGAAAGGGACCGATGGCCGGCTTCATCTGACTTCAGTTTACAAGCAATACAAATAAAAGACACACACATTTTATTTGCACTTTTTAGTATGTTATTGTAGCTCGAGCATTCAAGCACCTTGTTTCTCTTTGTTAAACTTGAATGTATATATATTTTTTCTGGCATTGTCATGTGATGCTATTTTATTTATTTTATTTTATTTATTTAAATGTATGTGTGTGTACTTCTAACATGTTTGGTTGGTAAAATAAATGTTGTAAATTCAAATCAGAGTGTCTTCCGTGTCTGGAATGGATGTATTCTTGAGTCTATAAGGTAACAATAATATAATAAGATAACCTTGTTTGAAATGGGTTTGGCTAAAAGAAAATGTTGGTTTCGTCTATACTACTAAGTACTTATACTATATTGACTGGGTTAAATAGAATTGCATTACTAAAAAGAGACTAAAATACAATTTTCATTGACTAAAACTAGACAAATGTCATCAGTTTTCGTCGACTAAAACAGGCCAGACTAAAATAAGCCAACTTTTAGTTGAAAACTTGACTACTAAAAAGAGTATGAACTATAAAACTAATAAAAACTAAAATGACAGCTTCACACAAAGACTAGACTAAAACTAAAATTAAAACAGGTCGCCAAAAACAACACTATTGCCAAGTCTAAACCAAGTCTTACTGTTTTATGCAATTTAATTGATCTTGTTCTTATAGGATGTTTAGATATTTGTAATGGAAAACATGACAAAAATACTGAATAAGAAAATTATGTTTTCAGTGTTGCTATAGATCTGTAAATAAACTGTCTGTGACCCTTCAGATATGAGAAATCTCATAATGATGAAAGGAATTATGTAACCGTGGCGTTTGTCCTCTGCTTTCCTATGGTGAAAATGAGCGTGATGAGTGACGGTGTGGGACTGTGGATGTAGCAGCTCATCTGTGAGAAGTTTTTTCTGGTTCTTCAGCGATGCTGAACACAGTTTGGACTGATGGATGAGCGAGTCCACTCCACACAGCACTGCTGAACTGCGCACATGTCTTTGTTTGGCAGTCATGTCGAGTTCCCCCTTCTGGTGTCTGTGAGTACTGTGGCTTTCACATTCACTGCACATCAAACAGCAAAACCCGGCTAGGCAAACCTTCACAGGGCCTGTTAGCATGTCATTCCTGGAGCCTCTGGAATCCGTTTCGTTTTGTGTCAGCAAGATCGTGTACAGATCAGAGGCAGGGATATATATGTGTATGCGTGTGGAGGTAACGAATTTTGTCAAACTGACATAACAAAAGATGTTTCTTCCACATCAGCCAGAGGTTTCTTTGGATTTAATTTGGGTTGTATGGGAGCCAGTTACTCTGTTTGTGATCAGATAGGAGAGCTCTGGAGGAATGACCCACAAGTTGAGAACAGGGCTTGCATTCAGAGAGAGCTCTTCCTCGATGCAGCGGCTCCTGCTCTGAGAAAGAGAGAGAGAGAGAGAGAGAGAGAGGGGAGTCGGTCGTGCTTTACTGCTGTTACTGCCGCTGCCTCAGGCCTGGCTGCCTTCCAAGCAGCAATCAATGCAGACTGGAGTCAATGGAACTTCAAATCTGATTCCTGTTCGTCTCTACCTCCGCAAGACTTAGAGACGGGAATCGAACAGAATTCTGATTCCAATTCTGACTTCTCAATGATTGCATTAATTATTTTTTTTTTTTTTTTTTTACTTTTCAAAGATGGTGACTGCTAAACAAAACAATACTGTTTTTGTTTACATATTTTAATGTTTTTATTTTAGTTGGAGTAGCAAGTCTCACAAGCCTAGAATGCACTTCATCTTGAGTTTGACATGACAAAAGTGAAGATTTGCAGTTTAAAGCTTAAAAATAAACTAAAACGGCTAAAAATCAAAATGTAATCTGACGTAATTTCTCTCATTTCAATTTGATTCCTTAACAACTGCTAATTTTATTTAGAAACCAGGATTTACATAGTCTTGAAAACCTAAATATATGAGGGAATTTTAAAAATTTTAAAAGTAATGGAATTTAATAAAAGCTTTCAAAGTAATCGAAATTTCTATAATAAATAGAAGTTTTAGGTAGAAATGCTATTTGTGAGTAAAAAAAGTAAATAAAAATAATAACAACAATAACAACAATAAAACATTATTTGTGACATTATTTTGCTATTTGTAAGTAAAAAAAAAAAAAAGAAAAACTTTATCATGTAATCACAAATACTTGAAAAGTCATGTACACTGAAAAAAATGATTCATTGAATTTACTCAATTTTTTTAAGGTAAGTGGTTGCAATCAATTTATTTTAGCTACATTTAAATAAACAAATTTAGTTTACTAACTTTCAACAAAATTAGTTTGTAGCTAAAATAAATTGATTGCAACCACTTACCTTAAAAAAATTGAGTAAATTCAATGAATCATTTTTTTCAGTGTAAATTCATTGGTCATTAAAATGTGAATGCATTTTTATTTTATTTCAATTTTTTTTAATTACTTTAACTTTGTGATTACAACACAAGTATCAAAAATTCATGAAGAGCCTTTGAATATTGTTTTGGAAAATGGGGGTCCTTGGTTTTTACTGATTCATAAAAAAGAACCGACTCATAAGAGTCATTTATTTGTGAATCGGACTACACTGCTTGTGCTTTATGTTTGTTGCTGACATTTAAGGACCATTAATGGTACCACACTTTTAATCTATTTTTCCCCATATTATTTCCTTTTCTAGAACACATTTGATGGGCAGGATAACTCAGTACAGGACAAGACAGAATGTTTGGTCCATTTCCCAAAGGAGAAACTGCATACATTAGGTGCTAAAACAAATGTCAACTTATAGGAGTACATCTAGCTACACTTCTTGCATTGCATGTTTCTTATCAATGTTTAAGAACTATTGAAAGTGCCCAACTTTTAATCATCTTGTTTTTTTTTTTCTAGAAAGCATTTGGTGGACAAAAGTCTGTTTAGTAAAGGGTAAGTCAGTATTTTTGGTTCATTTCCAAAAGAAAAACAGTATGCGCTATGTGCTAAAACAAATGTCAACTTTTAGGAGTACACTAGCATATAGAATTGGCCACAAAGCTAAAACTGATGTACTAAAAGCCACACAAATCCAATTTTGTGGTCTTTAAGGGGTGTAACATCAAATTTCAGTTTCCAGCTCTACTCAAGACACTCCCTTAAAACAGTTCTTCAAAAACAAAACTTCACGTCTACCTTGTGTAAGCATAGTATTTCTTTTACTTCTCAACTGAATCCAGCTGCTACTAAACTGCAATGCATTTGAGAAAGAGAGAGAGAAAGGAAACATGCAAAGACTGAGGAAAAACCGAAACTGCTTAATGTGTGCGGTTGACCCAATTCCATGCCGAATGAAAAGAAGACCATATACAACATGGTATTTATTTATGCACTTGCTTGATTAAGGGAAAAAACCTAGCTAATCAGCCTCCTCAACGAAAGGAAAACCCACTTCTAATCTGTGGTTACAAATAAGTAGTCTTACTTTAAAAAGTAGTTTAGGAAAGGCTGCTGTTGAGATCCCGCTTGATTTGTTTATTATGCCTTAAAGGAAAGTCGATGCTCCCAAACAAAGCTGGCCAGGATAAGCCACGAACTTTGCCCTACTGACTCACATTACCATTTCCGATATGTGGCAGGATACCAGGTTTTTAGTGCATCAGGAGTGAAAATGTATCAGGATGAGTTTATTGTGCAATGCAAAGAAAGTGTGCATTGCTTTTTTACCACATTTAGCAAGGTAAAAACACAACGTGTTAGCATGAAGACAAGTCTAATGCTGTGTGTTTGTCTGTGAATGAGTCTCGTTTGTCTCCTGCAGCCTCACGGTGAGTGATGATGATTGTTGCATCCCTTCCTTCTTCCTGCTTCATTTAAAGTGATCCCTCAGGGCTGTAGTAGCAGGTCTATTTTCTTTGTTTCAGTGAGACAGACCTGTCTGAAAGCCCTTGTTTCTTCTGTTATTTAGGCTTGAGTGGATGTCTTTTGTCGCCGATCTCATCCTGGGCACTGGAAGTTGGCACGGTGAGCATCTTTACCTGCTGACCTCACTGCAAAAGCAGCACAGCTTCCCTTTGCTCATTAGTAGCGCAATTAACCAGCGCGCTGCTGGGCAGGGACGCCAGACCGACCCATTCTTCATTTCCGTCTTCCAGGGCCGTAACCACCAATTATCAGACAGGGCCTCAATGTCCCACCAATATCTGATATTCTTTGATGCTGCTTTGTTTGTTGCTAGGATGAATAAAAGTTGCATTTTTAGGTTTGTCTGCCTCAGCTGTCCATCAGCACTCATCAATGTCAAAATGATTGAGATGGCCAATCAAATCAAAGAAGGCGGGGCTTGCTGTTTTCAGAATCTGAGCACAAATTACAGCCTGATACTTCAGTTTTAACATATATTTTAACAATTTCTAGAATAGAAATGTTAAATGGGTAGCAATAGAGCACTGCAGTGATGATATATGTGACCCTGGACCACAAAACCAGTCATAAGTAGCACAGGTATATTTGTAGCAATAGCCAAAATTGTATGGGTCAAAATTATAAATTTTCCTTTTATGCCAAAAATCATTAGGATAAGTAAAGATCATGTTCCATGAAGATATTTTGTAAATTTCCTACTGTAAATATATATATATATAAAATATTAGTAATATGCATTGCTAAGGACTTAATTTAGACAATTTTAAAGGCTATTTTCTCAATATTTAGATTTTTCTTGCAACTTCAGATTCCATATGTTCAAATAGTTGTATATCGGCCAAATATTGTCCTATCCTAACAAACCATACATCAATGGAAAGCTTATTTACTTTCAGATAAATCTCAATTTCGAAAAATTGACACTTATGACTGGTTTTGTGGTCTGGGGTCACATATTTTTGTTGGCCAACCCAGAATTTACTATCACCCTGGTTCCCTCGACATAAACCCATTAGAATTTTTCAACTGGCTTTTAGATTATTAAAGAAAATGAGGTCTATGACCAACAAAAGTTTATGATTCTTACATGTTTTGTTCATCAGTAAAACAATTCAGTCGCAAATGAATACAACTTATGAATTTTCAAGCCTGAATACAGTTGCCAGAAGTAAAAAGATAAACGAACTACACTATAAAGCTTCTGACAACTCTTTCAGTCTTTATTCATTTGCCCTGAAAGTTTGAGTTAGAAAAGTTTGCAAGAGTGAGATTATGAAACCCAACAAGGCTGTAAAAGTAGACTATAGTGAGTAGATGAGTTTATCTGTTTGGCATGATGATGTTTAATATCCGACAACCTTTGTAGTGCCAATTTAGTCACTTGTTAGCAACCACCTTTTTCAAGACAAGTAAAGGCTTTAGAGAGCATTACTGATGTATTGTATGCTGT
The DNA here is from genome assembly GCA_027422415.1 of Schizothorax lantsangensis. Lineage (NCBI taxonomy): Eukaryota > Metazoa > Chordata > Actinopteri > Cypriniformes > Cyprinidae > Schizothorax > Schizothorax lantsangensis. The sequence continues at coordinate 8,849,914 of CM049839.1, read as the reverse complement.
ATAATAAAACATGAATATGTCTTGAGCTTGTGTTCACCACAGACCTTATTTCAGGCGTTAAACCAAAAACCCATTCAAAAAACCCAAGACGATGGAACTGGAAGTGCTAAAATGCAACTCGTTTCTGGGTTCTGGCCTACAAAAATACATCATCCCTTCAGCACTCTATAATATCCAGTGATGCAAACATCTCAACTTTTTGACACTGTTTAGAATTGAAAATGCAGACTGTGATTCATGACATGTGATTCATGTAATTGAATGTGACAAGAAGAGAAACGTAAACAGTTGTTTTCAGAATAGTAGGATGAATGTGTGCATCTAGTCAAATAAAAAATATTATTTGCAAAAACTAAATTCCAGTTTTTGCTGTTTTGCTTTATGCTTCTTTCTACCCTTTCATTTCAATCCTTTAAATGTTCCAGACAACATAATGTGTTCGTTTTCAGAACGATGTCATCTTTTACATAAACTGTCATGCATCCAGACTGCTAAATATTGATGAGCTGGTGCTTTTCGCACTTAACGTTTATTATTAAAAGCGATAGGCGCGGGCTTCCCTGGTCCTGGCTGAGACGCAGAGGGCTGTACAGCATCCGAAGGGTTCTGCGGTGGCGCTGCAGGCGGGAGGGGCCGAGCGCAGAGGCAGAATGGATTAGGAGGGCCTGGGTGGGAGTGGTGCATTGTGGGGGAGCAGCCCCAGCTGTCCTGCGCTCTGCTCTGCTGCATGCTTCTTCTCCAGGCGTCTGGCAGGCAGCCAATGGGAGGAGGCGAACCAGTGGCACTCGAGTTCAGTGTGTCAGTGCGGGTAGCAGTCTGCAAAGGGATGGGCTAGTGCAAACACACACACACACTGCACCACTGCAGCACTGGCCTACTTTACCTTTTCACCTATGTAACGCACCGCACCGGTGCGTATTTGAACGCATCTCTGTCTCGGAGTTGGAAACGAACTGGGCGGCTTGTGTTGAGAACGCAGCCGTAACAGAAGAAGCTGTTTTGCTGCAGTGATGCAGAGCTGCAAAAAGCACATTCAATTACGCAACACTGCCATGCGTCTGTGTGTGGCGCAGACAAAGAGAGAGAGAGAGAGAGAGAGAGGGGGTGGGGTTTATTCAGTCGTTCGCTTAAAACAAGTGCATGCATGTGAATAAGTGAATGCATGTGCAATACATGCATCCAGAACAAGCCAAACAGATGATGTCAGAGTCTGTCTTCTGTGACCTCTCTTCTCTCGTTTCTGTCCATTCCTTCCCTCCCTCCCTGTCTTTGTTCCCGTTGTTATTTTTTTCCACCCAGACGGCAGGGACCGGTGGCTTATTAGCTAGCTCATGGCCACGCGCTGCACTCAGACAGGTCTGGGTCATGCCAAGCTAAGCCCCTCTTCCTCTCATTAAAGAGCAGCCGGGTAATCGCGGCTAAGCAGCTGGTTAACTCCTAATGCAAAACAGCAAATATTGCACGTGTTAAAGCGGCCTCTTCACGCTGCCAAAGGTGGACATGTGGAAAAACAAGCAGGGATGACCTACAGTTTGTCTATTCCACGCTAGCGCTATGCTTACTCTCGCTGACCTGAGATTACCTAAGAACCTTAAATGAACTAAGACTGAGGCAAAGTTATAGAAAAGCCTGATTCATCAAGGTGCTAGTCGAAAGGAAGCGGGTTATACTTTGACTGGCACGCTTGGGAAATCATATGTAAGGCATATAATGTGACACAGCCAGAGGGATGTTTTATTGCTCAGAGGCTGCTCTTTCATTGCTCAGGAGACTTAATGGAGTGCAATTTTCAACTTGTGTCAGAAGTTCCTCCTAAAATTCCTTTGGAGGAACGTGCTATAGATCAGATAATTTGGACTCGGAGGAACTTGATGAGTTTTGATTGCAGAAATTGGCCAATCTTAGTGCACTTTGAGATATCGTTGAGGTTTCTTCTGAAACTCTACTGGAGAAAATATGAGATTACAGAATTTTTTTTCTTCCAAGAGAAAGATCTGAGAGATAGAATGCCTAATTTTCTCTCCATTCATTGCATTTTAAGTGAAACAACTTATGAGTTTTTTCTTCCTTCATGTAGCACCTTCAAAAGCTTTTTGATTTTTCCAATATTCCTATACAGGAATTTTTAATTTTTTTTATCAGTTCCTGTTTCCAGTTATATTTTATATAAATATTGCCACAGGATATTTTAACAACATCAATAATAATTATTATTTTTTAAATAGTAAAAAATCATTTTGTATAATTGTTTTTATAAAAAATATATTACAAAATAATTTTTAAATTTAATAAGAAATTATTATTTTAATATGTTATATAATAATATTAATAATAATAATAATGAAAACAATTACTACTACTAATAATAAAAATAACACAATTATCATAAACAATTATAAATTTAATAAAATTGTAAAAAAAAAAAAATGTTTTGTCCTTCAAACTGTATTCATAAAGCTTATCTAGTCTGGACAGACTTACAGTATTTCATATAAATAGAGAGGGGAACCATCACATCTTTTTAAATGAGTTTTCTTATTTCTTGGGATGCAATAAAATGTGTGAGCTGTCATAAAACGAGTTTAACAGGAAAAAGATGTCCTCGTAAAAGTTGTGTCATGACAATGATCTTCCGTCTGTCACTCCATCTGGGCAGCAGAGAGGACATCAATCATACCCACTTTTGAAACGGATCTGGAAAGACATGCGAAGTGGTGGTTTTTAAACAGACTCTGTGGCTGAGGCTTTCGACCGCTGGCTCTCTCTCTCTCTCTCTCTGTGTGTGTGTGTGTGTGTGTGTGAGAGAGAGGAGTAATGAAGCCAGCACATACAGAGGCTGCTCCTCAGCCTTTGTTCTCCACAGTCTGTAAATGCGATTGATCAGCATTCGACATGCAATGCGATATCTTTCAGAGTAGTCAACTTTATCCCATTGCGTGCAGTCCAGTGTTAAATACACATGAAACATGATAATACATGTGAATATTGAATAGTAGTAAACATGTAAATATATACACTTATATATTATAGTGCTTCGGCAGTGTTTGATTTCACAATACAGAACAGAATACGCTCTATAACTATGCAAATCACAAACCAAAGTGACTCACTCTGAGCTTCTGAAGCTAAAAAGCGTAGAAATAAGCCATACATGTGGCTTTAGCATAATTCCCACCTCCAGATGTTTCTCAATGCAGCTCTTAAACTCAGATTGTGAGCTGGCTTGTGCTAAAACTAAAAAAGAAGGGGGGAAGAATAAAAAAGGGGTGAATATGAACAAAAAAAGCCCCTGACTCACATTCTCAGGTTTGGGGGCAGTTAATATTAGCATACCTATTGTTCCTCAGGAGTGAGGTGACAAAGAAAGTGCTTTTCGTTTCAACGCCCCTGAATTGGTTTGAAATTTTCTTTGTGTAAAAAGAAGCAGATTTCCCTGCCCCCACCCCGTCTTCCCACTCGGGCCACAAAAGGCACATTTGCCTGTAGATGCTTTGGGATCCATTGGGAGATCACCAATAAGCACTTCCACCATGCTCTTTAACATACCGGCCAACGACAGAGTAGTGCTTGAGAGTATTGTTAATAGCTAACCAGTCATTAACTATGCCAATATTTGTGGATGGGATGAAATATTGATTAGACATCTCCTCACACTCACTCGTAAATAAATTGATATGGAATTTTGGGTATGGGTATGATAACATGACAGTAACAGATGATTATGAAGCTTGTTTTGCACTGATAATCAGGACACCTCAAAAAATGAGATGAAAATATTTAAATCAGTTTCACAAACCTCAGTGGATTTATAAATGTTCTATTTTTATGCATTTCCAGCCAAATGTTAATGACCGAGTTGTAAACGTGAGGACATCTCAAGGAAATTAAATGATTTAACAATCACTTGAAAGTTGCTTGTGAGAGGAGAGGCTGGTGTCATTTGGACAGGGACTTTGCGTGTTTTGAATAAATGCATAAAATTATACAAATGTGGTGGTTCACTTTATAAGCACGCTGTAGCCGAAATGTGAATGAATGCTAAACGTATTTCAGAGAGAGAGAGAGAGAGAGAGAGAGGGTGTGCGGCAGACAAAGAGAGTGCTGTCTTGGCACGTTGTCCTTCATTGAGGCTTTTGAACAGCACATGTAAAGGTCACTTAGATGAAACCGAAAATAATTATAAATTGTTTTGCAGAACCTAAATTAGATTCAAACTTAAGCGGCTAATATACTCTAAATGCAAATTATCATTATTAGGGGCTTGACTAATATTGAAGGTGCACAAAGAAGGTTTTGTTTACATTCAGCTGGCTCCCAATAATCATCCCAATAATTGCAGTGGATTTGGCTTTATTTGCACCTTTCAGCCCGGATAGGTGCCTTGCACACATTGTGACAATGGATAATTACTTTGTTTGTTTGATTTATGCTTTGTTTGGATGATTTATGCTTTGGTCATGTGATGCCAACATGATGGCAATCAAACCATGTAGAAAGATCTTTGTATATGATATTTCTCAAAAATGCTGTTAATTTATTTATGCGTAAAAAATGTTATGTTAACAATTCCTGAGTGAAGCCACCTAGGGGTTAGTAATAACAAAAGGCCAAAAAATGATGCAGGTTTACTGTAACACTGCCCGAATCTGCACATTTTCAGCGTTATCGCCTTAAAATATAGTTATTTGATTTATTTTGCCAGTTTTTAACAAGTAAAGCAAATCCATGCCCACAAAGACAATGATGCTAACACTGCACCTCAGAACAGACAGTTATGTAAACCTCTTCCTGTATTTTTTCTGTATTCATAAATGTCATCCAATGCTTTATTTAATTGTTGAAGTTTATTCTTGTTTATACTTGCAATAAAAAATATATATTGTTTATAATTGCAATAAAAAAAAAAACAGTTATGTAAACCAACAGCTCTTTATTAACGCACGTCTTAACCACACTTGTTTGGGTGAAGCATCATGAAAACGAGAAAGTTAAACAATAACTGTAATGCACATAAAATGTGTTATGTTGCTTTTTAATAAGACCACTAAAGAAAAGGGCGGGGCGCGCCGAGCTGTGGCTGAACTCGGTCTAGGCCCGGGATCCGTCCAATCAGCGCGGCGCATGCAAATCGCAACCGAGCTCCGCACCGTCCCTGCCCCATCAGAACGAGGGGGTGACGTCATGCGCACATATTCTCCGGTAGTGCCGCGTCTGGCTGCAGCGAGTCAGACAGCGAACAGAAACGAGCTGCAAGGGAGGGGTGTGCACTCTAAAGGGGAATATCGCCACCGCCGGCTTTCCAGTCTCCGGGAATAACGCGTATTCCATGCTTCGGGATTGCACTGATTTATTATTATCACTTGTTTGGACACAAGGAGCAAGGACGCACATTGAATTCGCACCAGTGGAGCTTTTTTTAAAACCTACCGTTCCCAGCTCAATCCCACCCTCCTCCTGTAAGTTTTCCCTCTTTGTTTCCAGACCCATCCAAGATGCCTAGTTCGCTGTTCGCCGACATGGAGCGGAGCGGCAGCGGCGGACAGGGGGACGCCCTGGATGACCAAAGAGCCCTGCAGATCGCCCTGGACCAGCTCTCGCTGCTCGGTCTGGATAACGATGAAAATTCGCTGTATGACAACGAGCCCAGGAAAAAGAGCGTGAACATGACCGAATGCGTTCCCGTTCCCAGCTCCGAACACGTTGCTGAAATCGTCGGCAGACAAGGTAATCATCATCATTATCCTCTTCAAAGTAGCATGTGTAGTCATATGCATGGGGAATGTAGGTTATAGCCTATTTTCAACTGCACTGCCCTCCTTATGTCCGACCAAACAAAAGCAACCAAGCAAGGGAGCGCTGACACAACCCATGCATATCTACCTTTAATGTGTCATCACCTTAAATACACAACATTCCTGTGTATATCTAGAGCGAAGTGCCGTTTTCTTCAGACAGCGGCTCTTTCTTTCTTTGTCTCAATGGGCTTTATTTACACTCCCTATGTAGCCTATTGGGAATAGACTTCCTTAACCAGGAAACACCATTATATAGTCTGGATCTAGGCGACAACACGTTCTGTTGGTTATCTACAGAAAGCAAGTTGTTGACAGTATGATTAGAGCGTCAGACTCTCTGGAAAATCCTGAATTCAGCATGCGTTTTTTTTCTCTGCCTGTGCTATTTTTGACCCTGTATGTCAAGTAGCCGAGCATGTGGTTTGAATTTATGCCGCACCAAAAAAAAAAAGAGAGAGAAGCAAAATTGTTGTCCCCTGAAGACTGTGCGCTTGCACCCATCCTGCATCTTTTTTGATTTGTGCCCAATTGTTTGCTTTGTCTCATTTGTGTTTTTTTCTTTTTCTCGCAATTGTAGGTTGCAAGATTAAAGCCCTGCGAGCAAAGACCAATACATATATCAAAACTCCAGTGCGGGGAGAGGAGCCGGTCTTTGTTGTGACAGGCAGGCGAGAGGATGTAGCCATGGCTCGGAGGGAAATAATCTCAGCAGCCGAGCACTTCTCCATGATCCGAGCCTCACGGAACAAAAACAGCAGCTTAAACGGGAACGCCACGGCGCCCGGCCCGCCCAACCTGCCTGGCCAGACCACCATTCAGGTGCGGGTGCCCTATCGGGTGGTGGGACTAGTGGTTGGCCCCAAGGGGGCCACCATCAAGCGCATCCAGCAGCAGACGCACACCTACATCGTCACGCCCAGCCGTGACAAAGAGCCCGTGTTCGAGGTGACCGGCATGCCGGAGAACGTAGATCGGGCCAGGGAGGAGATCGAAGCACACATCTCCATGCGCACCGGCGGCCTGATCGAGTTCACCGATGAGAACGACTTCCACGCCAACGGCACCGACGTGGGTTTAGATTTGCATGGGAACGCCAGCTTGTGGAGCAAGCCCAGCTCCAGCGTCACTCCCACTTCGGGTCGCAAGCCGTTCTCCAATTACCGCAACGACAGCTCCAGCTCCTTAGGGAGCGCCTCTACTGATTCGTATTTTGGCGGCAACAATAGCAGCCCGAGGATGGCCGATTATAGCCCGCCAAGCCCCGCCCTCAGCTACACTGCCTCTAGCAACAGCAACAACAACAACAACAACAACAACAACAACAATGGATTTGTCTACAGTGGTGAGGTGATCTCGCCCGATTGCGCTGACTTGGCCTTCGATCCGTTGCCGGGATTCGACCCTACTCCGGCGCCGCCGGGCCTGATGTGGTCGCAGTATGAGCGCGCCGCCAACAGCACCTTGGCCTCATCGCCCGTTTTCCCCGCCAGTGCTTCCACAAATGCCAACGGGCTGCAGCGCCGAGCCAACCAGCCCAGGCTGTCCCCGCCTTTGCACCAGGCCAATGGTGCGGCCGAGCATCCGTTAGCGCGCCGGGTGCGCAGCGATCCGGGTGGAGGCACACTCAGCTTCCCCGGTTACTCAATGGGATCCCATCACCCTGGCGTTCCCTCTGACTCGTCCATCTCTTCGTCCTCCTCGTCCTCCTCTTCATCCTCATCTGGGACGAGCCGCAAGGGAAGTCGGGACTGCTCGGTGTGCTTCGAGAGCGAGGTGATCGCGGCTCTGGTGCCCTGCGGCCACAACCTGTTCTGCATGGAGTGTGCCAACCGCATCTGCGAGAGGAACGAGCCCAAATGCCCCGTCTGCCATGCTGCAGTTACTCAGGCTATACGTATATTTTCCTAAAGGGCGTCCATGCGCCCTCCGAGACTTCGTGAGAGCCTAATAACGTGTTATTGTACGTGTATATATATATATATGTATGTAGAGCTGCAGTATCCAAAAAGGGACGGCCATTGTTCATACTGTACTGTAGCTCGCGACAAATATTTTCAACATCTAATGCATGTTTTAAATATTCAAGCCTAGTAATCAATAGTTTTAGTCAACTGTACACAAGCAAGCGTTAATGAAGTAAGGACGGCCGACGGTCTCACCCGAGGTACCTTAGACTGTTAGCATAAACGAGCCTTTCGATGCCACTGATCGAATGTACTGGTAGCAGACCTGGAGTTCGGGGGAATCTGGACGGCTTCCTGTCTGACACACACACACACACAGAGAGAGAGAGAGAGAGAGACTCACAGCAGTGTGGAGATACTGCAGCTTAACCGATGGAACTCGTTTTGAGGGAGAACAGCAACATATCCTACATATATATAAATATAAATATATATGTATAGATAAAGCAGAAATTCCACAAGTTTTAAATATTCATGATGACATTAATACAGACTGAAGTATTTTATTCTTTTTTGACTTGAAAAATTATATTTCGTATTGCAAAGATGTTTACAGATATTTTAATTTAAGTTCAGTGAACTTTTTTGTAGCTGGGTTCAAATATCTTTTTATTTTTTAGTATGGCCTTGTGGCAACGAACACTGTATTATTTTAATATCACTCGAAAAGCGGATGGCGATTCAGACCACGAAATGTGCATTTGCATCGGACAGTATTCTGTTGGGTTGGAGGGTTTCTAGGTTCAGCAAAAAAAAGTATTTTGAATCCGTTTCACCCAGCATATTTTCTATTCAGTAATATAAAGCATATTTTATTCTATATTATTACGAAATATGTCGAAACGTATAAAACTTAGTACGTTCTGATAAAAAGGAACTGTTTAAGCTTTCTAAAAATTTGTATGAATTAGATTCCAGTGGGTATCACAGAGTTCTGTTCTGTTGCGCCACTATAGGTTTAGGATTTCTATTTTAATACATTTGTTTACCACTTGTTTATGTATATGTAGGTGAAGTTACTTGAGCGTCTATGTACTTTATTGAGCAAAGTTTAAAACAAAGTATATTTTATTTTATGATAAAAGGCCTTTAACCTCATGGTCAAATACTAATATTATATTTGCTGAAACAAGATTTGAAAATGTATCAAGAGTTTTATTTTTCTGACATTTAAAGTTCTACATGATAAAGTAAAACTTAAGTAATGGTGCTACTTCATGTTTTTTTTTTAAGTATTTCTATATAAGTCCAATAAAATGGTACATGAACAAGAAGTGTTGCTTCACTTATTGTGGAAACATCTGTACTGTGTTTTTTTATGCTTGCAGCTTCAAATTCCTTTTGCTGGAAAGTTTCTTAGGAGGCCTTTGAGAAAAAACACTGCTTGCTTTCGTAATACACCATCATATGTTGCATTGAGATCATATTTGGCCCTTAAAACCACTGCAGTGATGAAAAAATGTACGATTGGCTTTTACTCGTCTAGTGACGTCATCAGTATGGTGTCTGACAGGTTAAATACACTTATTATGGTTTTTCAAACTGTGAGAGACAGGTCAGGGGTTACGATGATGTCATTGAGTAATGTGCATCTTTATGTTTTCCTCCTTTTTCAATGCTGGTTTTTAATGTTCATTCCTTCCAGCAGCATTTGCAGTGTCATGTGGTTTTTTTTGTGGAAAGACTGACTGAGAATATTCCCTGGTTGTAGATAATAAATGCACGGCAAACAGGCTTTAATGACTGGTTTAAATGGAAACATCCAAATGCTGGCTTCATAAACCGTACTATTAGGAAACAATCCCAGCACTCGCAGAAAAGAGCTGACAAGTGTTAGACCTAAATTCAGAACACATGCCCTTTGTTGGGTTCACAGCTTGACTTCTTAACAAGACGGGAATAAATACAGGAAGCAAATATTTTGTCGGGCTGGTCCCAGGGTGGGTATATTTTGTATTATGTGTAAGGGAGAATGGAGCTGGTTGGCACAGGGTTGCACTTTTGGGTCAGAAGTGGGTGCTGGTGCAATGAACTACATTCTCCCTCATAGTTATCAGTTGGTTGGCACATGAAATATTAAATTAAGGTTAATTAATTATTCATAGCTGATGAGCCTCCCTGCTGTTTATTTAAATGAAATATGGAGCTAAAACTATAATTTAAGACTGTAAAAAATGGGTTAGAATTAATCATATAAATCATTTATCATATGATTCTGATTAATTATGTATACTGTTAATATATATTATTATCATAGGAGTCAGTTTGTTTTAAAGGGGTTTTTCATTTTTGTTAGTCATTAAGTTGGTCATATCATAAATAGGCCTAGATCATAAATTGCATCAATGTATTATATTATTATGATTCATTGTGTATTATTAATTTAGATATTTTATAAGTTTTAGTACACTGGCAACCAACCAATCTAAAGAAGGTTAGAATTAATTATATCATAAAAATGTATCATATATTATTAATATATATTGTTATGATTGGTGAAACACAGGGGTCACCACACTCGGTCCTGGAGGGCCTGTGTCCTGCAGAGTTTAGCTCAACTTGCCTCAACACACCTGCCTTGAAGTTTCAAGTATACCAAGCAAGACCTTGATTAGCTGCTTCAGGTGTGTTTGATTAGGGTTGGAGCTAAACTCTGCAGGACACCGGCCCTCCAGGAACAAGTTTGGTGACCCCTGGTGTAACATAAAATTTTCTTTAGCTTTCTAACATGATTAATTATGTATATTAATAATGTATACCCTAATAATAGGTGTTAGTTTTTTTAGAATATATATATATATATATATATATATATATATATATATATATATATATATTAGCTTTTAAACATTGCCAACCAAACTAAAAAAAGATTTTTAACCATAACTGTATCATATTATTATTATAATAGTATATATAGATAGATAGATAGATAGATATTATTATTATTATTATAGGTGTTAGTTTATTTAAAATAATAATTTTTAATACTGCCAACCAACCTAAAAACAGGTTTGTTTTTTAACCTGCGAACCACAGCTGGGTCAGGTTGCCCTATTGTATATATTTGTTTTATCAAGCTGCAGCATTGGCTTAATATTCAACTGTGAAAGTATTAATATCCTGGAAACATCCAGAATACCAATAAAATATCTCCGTCCTCTCCAAGTACATCATATTCCCAGCCCTTTGCTCCCCTAGCTAATAAAAACGCTGGATCTAAGTAGGAAACTGAGATTGGGAGCAAATGTCTGGGGTGTCTGTCTCCCAGCAGCCTTAGCTGGATGTGACAGTGACGATTTGTAGGAAGGAGGTCATTATCTATTTTTAAATCGCCAACTTAAGCCATTAGATTTAGCAGCGTGTCTGTGCGCTCCAGACCACCGTTTGGCGCGTCGCATCTGGCCAAAAAAACCCACTTGTGTTTATTATTCAAGCTTTTGGCCCTCAAAGAAGTATGAGAGGAAGGGATTGATCCGTCTTTGTCTCCGCCGGTGCTTCTCACTCTCTGTCTCCTCCCTCTCGTCATACAGTCATCTTTAATTCATGAGACACAGTGGTTGTCATTGTGCGCTGGAGTGGCTTGGCTCTCATTTGATTTGACTCCTGCCACCTGACAGTGCACTGCTGCTTGCTAACTAGCATCCAGGATTTCTGTCAGTGTGCACCATCTCACGTCCCCCGTGAGAGCGCCAGACACAGCTATTCCTGCTAACAGCCCTCCATCATCAACATACCGTGCTGATGAGCCATACATCCACCGACTGTCAACTATAACAACTTAATTTTCCCGAAATTACCCCTTAAAGTCCCACAAAGCCTACGGAATCAAAAGAGCAATTGGTTAAGACTATGAAAGTGATTAGCTGATGGGGAAAGTGTTCAAATGGCTGCAATAAGCCTCTGGGGATCGTACGACATTACCCGCAAAATGAAACTTCTGTGTTAACTGCCCAATGAAAACAATGAACAAACTTCTGAATGAGGAAACACACACGTATAATGCACTGCGTCATGCTTGTATGGAAGCTTGTTTCCACAACGGGATGAAAAAATAAAGATAATCATGACTTTTTATCTAGCAATTCAGACTTTTTTTTATCTCAGAATTGCGATATATAAACTCAGAATTGCAAGGAAATGTCTGAATGAGAACTCACAGTTTTGAGAAAAGAGTCTAAGACAAGAAAGTAAGAGTTGTGAAATGTGAACTTGGAATTGCGAGAAAAAAGTAAAAACTCTGAGTTTGTAGGCCTATATCACAATTCCGACCTTTTTTTGCAATTCAGCGCTTATATCTCGCAATTCTGAGTTTTTTCTGCAATTTTTAGCTTTTTCACAGAATTGCAAGATAGAAACTCAGAATTGTGAGATATAAGCACTGAATTGCAAAAAAAATCATCAGAATTGTGATATAAATTCACAATTGCAAGGAAAAAGTGAGAATTTGGAGAAAAAAGTAAGAATTGCGAGATGTAAACGGTGAGATGTAAATGTAGAATTGCTAGAAAAATGTCTGAATTGTGAGAACTCAATTCTGAGAAAAAAGTATATTTTTGAATGTTCTGAATATTGCAATTCTGACTTTTTTTCTTCAATTCTGCACTTATATCTCACAATTATGAGCTTTGCAATTATGAGCTTTTTCTCAGAATTGCAAGATATAAATGCAGAATTGCAAAAATAGTCAGAATTGTTAGATAAATTTGCAATTGCAAGAAAATATTAAGAATTCTGAGAAAAAAGTAAGAAAGTTTTTTGCAAGAAAAAAATCAGAATACCGAGGAAAAATAATTGTGTAGATTTGTGATATACAAACTCAGAATAAACTTGGAATTGGAATTGGAATTGGAATTTAAATAAACTTAAATAAAAAAAATCTGAGTTTATATCGCCTTTTTTTTTTTTTTTACAATTCTGCACTTATATCTCACAATTCTGAGTTTCGCAGTTCTGAACTTTTTCTCAAAAATGCAAGTTATAAACTCAGAATTGCGAGGTATAAATGCAGAATTGCAAAACAAGTCAGAACTGTGAGATATAAATTCACAACTGCAAGAAAAAGTGAGAATTTGGAGAAAAAGTAAGAATTGCCAGATGCAAATTCATAACTGTAAGATGTAAACTTTGATTTACAAGAAAAAAAGTCAGAATTCTGAGTTTATGAATTACAATTTTGACTTTTTTTCCCCAATATTCTGCATTATATCTCACAATTCTGAGTTTATATCTTGCAATTCTGACTTTTTTCAGAATTTGGCGAAATATTGCATGCCAGTTTCCAGTCACAGACAATGATATATGTAATTATTTGATATATATATATATATACAGTATACAGTATATATATATATATATACACATATACATGGACAAACATATATGAGAACTATTTATTGGCAGGATGTGTTTTCTGAGTTTTGTTTTTCTTGCCTTTCAGCTGTTAATGCTAGACAGTGTTCAGTTAGGCATACATAAATGTTAGTGTGATTCACATGAGTCTTAGTATGAGATGTGCAACATGCATTTTGGTCGTAGAAGGAGCACAGAACATCACCGCTTGCCAATTGATGGTTTTCTCTGGAAACAGTACTAGAAATACAGGCTTTTTGGAGTGTCTTAATTATGCTGGTTTGACAAAGCTAACATACTGTTATAGTACAAACTTAGGTTAGATTTTTTCTTTCTTTCAAAATCCCCGACCAGAGACCAAAACGTCTAAATGCAACTCATCCCAGAACTGCCAAAGTATACTGCATGAGGCCTACAAAACCTTCAGACGTCAAACTAACATTCAACTGTTCAAACATTTAGAGTTAGTCTTCACAAACTTTTGTTTTTAATTCCTCAGTTCATTTCTGGCCCTATACCAGTGTTTTCAAACATATTCAAAACTTCACCATTGTAACAGTAAATATCTAGCTTTAGTGGTGTGTACATATGATACAGCAATGGAATCAGGTACACATACTATGGTATTTAAATAGTTCTCCAGTGCTCTTAATATAATACCATGGTATGATCATAGTGCATCTTCCAAACACCATGATTAAAAATAACCTGAGTAGTATTTGAATTTTTTTAAACAAATGTATACTTTTATTTAGCAAAGACCCATTAAATTGATCAAAAGTAAAGACATTTATAATTTACATTAATAATATTTCAAAAGATTTCTTTTATATAAATTCTGTTCTTTCAGACTTTCTTTTCCTCAAAAAATCCTGCATGATTTCCACAAAAAATATTAAGCAGCTGAACTGCTTATAACATTGATTATAATAAGAAGAAATGTTCCTGAGCAGCAAATCAGCATATTAAAAATGATTTCTGAAGGATCATGTGAGACTGAAGACTGGAGTAATGATGCCGAAAATTCAGCTTTGCATCACAGTAATAAATTACATTTTAAAATATATTCAAATAGAAAACAGTTCTTCTAAATTGTAATACTATTTCAGAATGTTATTATTTTTACAGTATTTTTGATCAAATAAATACAGCCTTGGTGAGCATAAGAGACTTTCAAAAACATTTCAAATATTTTTAAAAAAATGTATAAAAAGTATATAATAAGTATAAAAAGGCAAATAAATAAATTAATTTATGGTATTTAATTGCTCTTTTTACTCTGATACTCTGAATAGCATACCATGGTAGATGTCCTAAAATAAACTAAAATAAAATTGAAAAAATAAAGTAAAAAAGTTACAATGTTGCCATGTCAGTATTTCCTCTGCTAACGGCGTAAATGTACATGTAAAATATCATAGTACTTCTTTAAAATGTGAAATTGTAAAACATTTCTCAATGTGGTTTAATGGAAAACAAACAGTGGTATGTGCACAGCTGGCTCTCATGTTTATTGTTTATTGCAGGGACGGGGCGAGTGATTATGCTTTTATAATTGATTTATCTTTAAGTGCATTGCTCAAGTGTATAATGGTGGTGTAGCATGACTGTGACCTTACTAACACTGCAGACCTGAGCAGCAGCCATGATGCACTTACCATTGATTCCCCTCACGGGCAAAAACATACGTAGGCATATATCTGTCTATTATAATTTTATGTACAAAAAGAAGAACTTTCTTCTTTAAATCATCAGTCATTGAAGAACAAGCCTTGTGTGAATTTCTAAATAATGAGTATAACGTAGATAGAGTACAGCAGTTATTGAGCAACTTTATATCTGATCTAAACATACTCTATGCCTTAGAAAAAAGCATTTAAAAAGCTTAATTTTGGTTATTTTGACTTATGAAGCAGAAATTATGAAATAATGAATCAAATACAGCAACCGGTCTCAGGCTTTTTCAATTCGTATTTTATAAGTGATTGAATTAGACCTCGAGTGGCTCAGTTCTTTGATGCTTTCCTCTCATCTGTTCGTTATCAATTATCTCTTTTTCAGTCATGCAGAAAGGCCTCTCAGACTCTCTTCCATTTATGCTCTTCATTTCTAGTTGCGTGTTTGCTGGTGAAGCATTGCGTGCCCTTTTCCTGGCCTGGACTTTTACAATCTAATGCATGTTTAAGCTTGTTCCATGGCAAAAGTCATTTCTGATTCATATGCTTCAGACATGAAAAGCGGGGGTTGGCTGCACAGCTTGAATCCTGTAATTTGATGTCTGAGACGTGTCTTTAGGGACGCCAAGGTGTGCTGCACAACTCAGAGAAAGAAATGATGGTGTGTTTCTCATTGTTTTACGACAGGGGATTTTCAAGTTTGATTAGAATGTAAAAATGCTCTAAACATTTGTACGTGTGAAGCTTGTAGATTCAGCTTGTTGCACCAACTTGCATTTCGTCTTGGATTTCTTGTAGTCGTTTTTATAGCTTCAAGGGGTCATGCAAAATGTTGGTGTATAGGGAAATATATAGAAATGCAAAGATGCATACTTAAAGCATACTCTTAAAAAATTAATGTTCTTTTTATGTAACTATGGTGCCATGAAGAACCTTTAACATCCATGGAACCTTCTCATTGCACACAAGGTTCTCTCTCAGACCTCGGCCTAAACACTTCACTCTGTGACTGGATTCAAGACTTCCTCACCGGCAGACCACAAGTGGTGAAAATGGGCCAGTTCACCTCCAACTCCATCACCCTGAACGTAGGAGCCCCGCAGGGCTGCGTTCTGAGTCCCCTGCTCTATTCTCTCTACACACACGACTGTGTGTCCTCTCACAGCTCCACTTCTATTGTTAAATTTGCTGATGATACTGTGGTTCTGGGCCTCATTTCCAACAATGATGAGACCGCATACTTGGGTGAGGTAGAGAGACTAACATCATGGTGCCAGGACAACTGTCTCTCTCTGAAGGTGAGCAAAACTAAAGAGCTGATTGTAGACTTCAGGAAGAGACAGCAGCGGCCCTACACTCCTCTTATGATCAGCGGGACCCCTGTGGAGAGGGTGAGCAGCTTCAAGTACCTCGGTGTAAACATCTCCGAGGACCTGACTTGGACTGCACACATTCAAACACAGGTCAAGAAAGCCAGGCAAAGACTGTACCATCTGCGACAGCTGAGGAAATTCAGGGTCTCACCAGCAATCCTGAAAACTTTCTATTCAGGGGCCATAGAAAGTGTATTGAAGAAGCTCTCTTCTTTGGCACTCAACGGAGGCGGTCGCATTTTTTCTCGCTCCCCGTCCTTGCCCTTTTTTCCCTCCCTGCCTGCTCTCTTGTATCGTCTCGTGTAATACTTGAGAGACTCTCTCTGCATTGCTCTCAAAAACTGGAAAAATTATGGATTTGATCAACTGGTCTCTCAACGCAATTGACACCATCTTCTCGACGAGAAGCTCGGGTTCTGGGGAACCTAACTGCCCTGACGGAACGTTCACCGCTGGCTACACGATGGACGCGTGGGACAGGTGGCGTGTTGTGTGTTTAGCGGCTCTTTCCGTGGAGGACATTGAAGATATCTACCTATTCGGAACCATGATAACAGGTCTTCTGCTGATGGGATTAGGCTTTGCCCTGGGTTATCGAAGAATTCAGAAAACGGGAACAGCTGTTCAAAGCCTCACAAGGCTGCCCGTCATGATTGAAGCAGTGGAAAGAGCGGTCAGCATTGAGACTGAGACTATTAACCGCAATATGGATTCTATCATGGAGAAGCTCACGGCTTTGCAAAGGAAAATTGACGGAGACCAGAACGGACAAAAAGAGTAGCCGTGGAATTGGAATGCGGTTACTCGCCCTAAGTCTAAACAATCACAATCTTATCTTTTCCGGCTCCCCTCTACCAGCACTGGCCTTGGCCAAGGCCGCTGTTGGAAAATCAACCCTGAGAAGAGCACCGCAGGGAGACGCTCTCTGCGTTCCTCCCCCATTCTTCAGACACCTGCTGATTACACATACACACACATACACACATACTGATTACAAACTATTACACATACACACACACATATGCATTCACTTCCCGAATCCCGATCCCACGCCTCCGTCGCTTTGAACCGCCAGCCTGACAAGCGGGTCTGTGACTAGCGCTGCTGGGTTAGCTGCTGGACCAGATGGCTGCTTGCCAGAGCTGGATTACCCTCCCCTGTTGCAAAGTCGTGTGTCTATGGTGTATTATGTGCTTTTTGCTGAGGTGTTTTTCCTGTTCTCACACTGTACTCCCCAAGGAGCATAGTCTGGGGGTTATTTTTTAACCTCTCTCTCCTCTTGTTTGCTGTATTTTTCTTCAAAAAATCCCTGCATTTCACTGCTGATTGTACTCTGTATGATTGTGTATGTGACAAATAAACCTACCTTGACCTTGACCTTGACCTTGACTCAGTGCATCTCAGTGTGGTACAGTAACGCCACAAATCAGGACTGCAAAGCTCTGCAGAGAGTCGTGCGCTTAGCTGAGCGCATCTCTGGGTCTGCCCTCCCCTCTCTGCGGGACATCTACCTCAAACGCTGCAAAAGCAGAGCTGCAAAAATAATCAAGGACTCAAATCACCCAGGTAACCGTCTTTTCACTCTTCTGCCATCTGGCAAGCGCTTCAGGAGCATGATGGCAAAAACTGAGAGACTGAGGAGGAGCTTCTACCCTCAGGCCATCAGGCTCCTAAACTCAGTCTCATAACATCTACAGGACTCAATTTAATAAACTGTAAAAAACACCCATCATTCTCCATCATCCGCATTGCTGCTATGTGTACATACCCGGTACAACCTGTTTGCACATTCCTCTTGCACATCCCTGTTTATATTAATATTTATTAAATCCACAGTAGACTGTATTGCACATTTTAGTTCATTGCACATTTTACTCCTTATTTTATTTTATTTTATTTTTTACTTATTTTTTATCTTATTCCTACCTATATTTATATATACTCTCCTGTGTTATGTTTCATCTTTTACTTTATTTTTTTGCACTGTCCATTGAGCGGACCCATCCTGACCTACATTTCACTATTGATTATACCCTGTATGATTGTGTATGTGACAAATAAACAAGAACCTTCTTCATAATGAAAAGAGGTTATTTTAAGGACTGTTCCCTGAAAGGTTGAAAATGGTTCTTCTATGGCATAAAATTTACAAAAGGGGATTTTTGCAGTGATTGAAGATTTTGGGTTCCCCATCTCTTTATTGAAACCTTTATAAAAGAACCACTTTTTTTCTTAGTGTAAAGAGCATTTTTTCTATTATAGAGGACCTTTTGTGCAATGAAAATAAAGATTCCAAAAGGGGGTTCTCGCAGCAATGTCATAGAAGATCAATGTTGGGTTCCCCAAATAACCTTTCAGTGAAAAGCTCTTAAAATAACTGTTTTTTTTTTCTTTATGTGAAGAACATTTTAAAAATCTAAAGAACCCTTTTCCACTATAAAGAACATTTTGTGCAATGGAAAGTTTCTACACTCTTAGGTGCTTAAAAGGTTCTTCACAGCGATGCCACAGAATAACCATTTTTGGTTCCACAAAGAACCATTCAGTCAAAGGATCTTTAAAGAACCAACAACTCTTTCTTACCTTTTTATAATTTGAAGAACCTTCTTTCACCACAAATAACCTTTTGTGAAACAGAAAGGTTCTTCAGATGTTAAAGGTTCTTTATGGAACCATTTAGACAAAAAGTTTCTTCTATGGAATCGTGAAGCACCTTTATTTTTGTGTAAGGATGTTAGGTTCTTCATAGAACCAAATATGCCCATAAAGAACCTTTATTTTTGAAAAGTGCAGCATGCTTAGCATTGAGCTGTAATTTAATAGTTAATTAGGGCTGTTAAATGTTTCTAAACGTGTGTTTAGAGCAAAATAAGTAAATAGAGAAATATGTGTTGATGTGTTATTTTCTGATATAGGTGGGTTCTGGAAATGTTATATATACAGTATATATATATATATATATATATATGTATATATATATATATACACATTTTGGAGGTTACCATGATGGCAAATGATGAGGATTTTGCTTAATACGGGAATGTCTAGGTAGTTCTAAGTGCATCTTTTGTTTAGTCTCCTCTTTGTTCAGTGTTGAAGAAAAAATACAAAAGGAGTTTAATCTAATGAATTAACAGTTTTACCCATTATTGTTGGGTAAAACCATTTTTGGAGGCCAAAACCTGGAAATGAGTTCGCATTTAGTGCTTTTGGTTCTGTTCTGCAGTCAATGGGTTTTTAAATAGATTTTGGTTGAATGCCGGAAATATAAGGTTAACACAAGCTCAACATATTTTAACTTGTTTTACCACATAAAATGCATCAGTAAAATCCCCTTGTCATTTTACATGCTTTAAAAAAAATTGGTTGCTAAGTGGCTAAATGGCACTGCAGAGTTTGTCATCTTGCCAAACTCATCTACTCACTAGTCGCTTTTACAGCCTCATTTTGTTTATAATCATGCTAAGAGTTGTTGGAAACTTCATGGTGGTGACACTGAAGTCAAGTGACCAGTTTGTTTATAGCCTACATTTAGCTTTTTACCACTTGAGTAATTTGTGAAGATTATCTTAATGTGTTAAAGTTATTCACTTTTGTTGCTCATAGTGCTCATCTTCTGCAATAATCCAAAAGCCAATGGAAAAATCCTACTGGATTTTTTGTCAAGGGAACCAAGGTGATGCGAACTTGATGGTTGGCCTACAAAAATACTTAATCACTGCAGCGCTTTTTTGTCAACAAAAATGCAGGGTGGGACTTGGTTCTGTGCGTCAGTTGTTGATTGGATTTTGAGTTGTGGATGTTGCACTCAAAATTGGAGACACACAATTATTGGAGAAGTCAGTCGCTTTCACCAGATCTAGTTATGACACTTTAAAAAAAAACTGAATTGAAAATGAATTGTTCACAGTAAGATCTCTAACATATACAGTGGGGAAAAAAATATTTGATCCCCTGCTGACAAAGAAATGATCAGCCTATAATTTTAATGGTAGGTTTATTTGAACAGTGAGAGACAGAATAACAACAAAACAAAATCCAGAAAAACCCATTTCAAAAAAGTTATAAATTGAGTCAAACAAATATTTGATCCCCTATCAATCAGCAAGATTTCTGGCTCACAGGTGTCTTTTATACAGGTAAGGAGCTAGCTTCCACACAATTTATTTATTTAGATTTAGATTTAGATAGAGGGGTGGATTTTAATTTTGTGCCGACTTTAAAGAAGTCTTATTACTGCAGTGCTATTGAAACTGTCTGACTGTATGCTTAATACACCCTGATATTAAAATGTAGAATAGACATCCTAGCCCACTGCAGAGAGCTCGATTGCCCTAAATCTAGAGGAAAATGAGTGTGATTTTGCTAATTTCTTTGTCAGCGTGGTCCGTTGCTCTCCAAATGAATTGTGTTTGGTCTGTGAAGACCCGTTCTGGAGGAGATATGGCTGTTCATGCGGTTTTCCTCCTGATCAGGCGCTAGAAGACAACAGCGTTTCCACCACGCAGAGGCTGGAAGTCTGTTTTTGGTGGCCAAGAGTAAGTAATTGTTCACAAGATGAATCCGGCCATTGACAAATTCCCTCCTGAGAGCTTTACAGAAATGTTTTATCGCACAAAAACATTTATATGCATAATATGCATTGGCTCTCTTAAAAAACGCAAATAGCATTTTCTTGCAATATAGGAAGTGCCAGGACCCATTTGGAAACAGATGAACCCTCCATTAGGTCATATGAAACCCTTCCATTTCCTTGAATTAGTGTGATGCAATTGCATGACAGAGGGCATTGTGGGTCAATAAAAGAAGACGACTTGCACTCATCCTATAATCACCACAAGCCATCTCTGGACAGATAAGCCCATGCACTCCGCAGCAAAGTGCTTCCCAGGAAATATGATTAGATACAAGCCTGTGTCGCTCGCAGCGGAGAGATTGCTTTATTTGAGGTCTTATGTAATGCTGTACGCTCGTCAGCTGTGGAGAAGAGGGGCGTTAATAACCGGGAATGAGATGCAGGAACAAGACAAAAGAAGCTAATGAAATATAAGACTAGCTGCTGGGTGCATTTTTCATGTGCGAACCCCTTTGTTTCTTTTGCTGAGGGATTTTTATGTAAAAAGTGCAATTAGGTAGGCGTCATAACTCTCTAGATTAGTAATTACTGCCTCATTTCTCCAGAGGACTTGGAAATTAAAGGGGGGGGGGGGGGGGGTATTTTGTTTTGCTACATTTTGCTTAAAGCTACTGAAACTCTTTCTAAGCTTTTCATCTGAGCCAATGACAAAATACAGCATGCTATTTTAAGTCTCATACACTACTTTTGCAGGACACGTGTGGTTTTCAGGTGCTGACAGTATGTTCTGACTGTTTTGGGTTGTTTGGTTAAATAAAGTTTTATCTGTGCGCAGAGACTTCAGGTTGTAATACAAATGCATGTGTCATTGTTTTAAATGAGTATACTGGAGCATTCACATACCCAAATGGCGAGATTTCGTTATACAGAGTGGAATTTAAAACATCGGCACACAAGCAGTAGTAACTGCAGAGATGTTTCACAAGTCTTATCAAGCTCTCTTCAGTATCAAACTCTGCTCCAGTTTAGGATCAAACATGTGCTACCAGTTTAATAGGTATGACCGGTGCGCCATCAGTATGTTATGTTTCTTACATTACTTCTTGTTTAGCTTAATCCAAAACTATTTACAACTGAGATTAATGCAAGCAGATTATTTATACAGACTTATTGCAGTTCAGAAAGTTTTGCAACATTAATTAGCACATAAATATTTTCAATCCTTTTCTCGGTCATACCGAATGCCAGCTATTGAAGGATGGGATATTTTGCAAAGATTTAACTAATTAAATAATGACCATTAATTTTTTGCTTGTAGTTGTATTGTGTCATATGGATAATTGTTTATAGAGTAATATTTTACTTTCATGTTGCACTTTTGTGTTTTCGGAGCTTGACAGACACTGATCACAATCCACTATCAGTGTATGAAAAAGAGCAGCTTTTGTGTGTGGAAGAAAAAACATGTTTGGATTGACATAGGGGTGAGTACATTTTTATATTTTTATTAATGAACGCTGCTTTGGAAAGATACACTAAAAACAGTAATGTTGTGAAATATTATTAAAAAAAAATCAAATAACTGTTTTTAATTTGAA
Organism: Schizothorax lantsangensis; assembly: GCA_027422415.1. Taxonomy (NCBI): domain Eukaryota; kingdom Metazoa; phylum Chordata; class Actinopteri; order Cypriniformes; family Cyprinidae; genus Schizothorax; species Schizothorax lantsangensis. Next base: position 8,827,580 of record CM049839.1, on the reverse strand, counting down.
TATATCTTAAAATATAATTTATTTCTGTGATGCAAAGCTGAATTTTCAGTATCATTACTCCAGTCTTCAGTGTCACATGATCCTTCAGAAATCATTCTAATATGCTGATTTGCTGCTCAAGAAACATTTATGACTATCATTAATGTTGAAAACAGTTGTGCTGCTTCATATTTTTTGTAAACCATGATGCATTTTTCCAGACTTCAGATTTATAAACAGTAGTGTGTTGTGAAAAATGCAAAACAAATAATTGCCATTTTTTCCCCATCCACTGATTCATAGAAGGTTCTAATCATCACCTTAATATTTTTTGATAAATTAGCTTGATGTATTATAAAAATATCCTGTAACTTTCTAAGCTCAATGTAAAAACACCATTAATTCAAACTAAACTACAAAAACAACTCTGAATTCTGAATTTATGATCACACAAGAATAAAATGCATGAGGCGTCCGTCACTCTTTACATCAAATAACAAGATAAAACAGCGTATGCTATGACCCTTTATTTACCTGACCATGAATGAACACGATACATGTAGATCCTGTGCTAATGCTGAGCTGGGACACAATCCCCTGCTCAAACTCATGACAGAAGTCAGTGTGTTTGATATCTCATCCTAAACGCTCATATTAATCTCCTTCACAATGACATGATGCTGATTAGCAGTCAGATAAAAGCCTGAGCTCCAGTAATGACTTTCATCCCAACACACACTGATTACATTAACTCATTGTTACAGGATAATGTGGAGATTACGGAGTTACTATGTAAAGTCAACTGTGCTTAGTTTTGTTTTCGCAATATGAGCATTATACTAGAAAGGTGCCCAGATCAGTACAGATTATTTCTTGGTTCATTGCCTCTCAGATGTGCTATAATGTGCTGGCTTTTTACCTCTTTAATTTATTGTGGTAATTAGTGCTGTTTGCTAAAGCATCACTGTTATTATTGCTCATTATTATTGTTAGTAATTTGAACAAACCACTCACCCTAAATATAATCATTTCAGGGTGTGACTTACCCAGCACCTTATACTGAATTACATTTATATGGGACAAGAAATACATATATATATAATGGCATCACATTTATTTATTTATTTTACAGAAAATGTGAAAATGGCTTGATTATTTGCATATGTAAATGAGCTGTGATGAATCCTGGGACCGTACATTGCTGAGCAGTGATGGACAGCTGATGATCTAACACAATACAGACAGAGAAACAGATAAAGCAACTATCTTCTGATATGAGACAGGCAGGCTGTGGAAGTGTCGGTAGAGTAGGTTTGTTTGTGTGTGTGTGTGCCGTTCACACCTCCAGCTGTCTGCACATCAAACGCAGGCCTGTGTGTGTCTGCGCGTCCCGTCGCCTGCTTCCTCTCACTGCTGTCTGTGGCTCTCATCTCAGCAGCACCACCACACATCCATTAACCCATGCAAATAAGAGCTACACCTGACAGACTCACTTGTGTGGAAGCTTACTTCTCCCACAGAACAAACATTTAAAAAAATAATTGCAACTTTTATTCTTATTACAAGTTCTGAACTTTGCAATAAAAAGTTGCAATTACTTTTTTTTTTGTTTATTCTGTGGTGGAGGCTTTTAAGAACTATAAGATTTTTTTTTCTCACAATTGCTTATTCTGAGTATATGTGCCACAATTCTGAAAGTAAATAAGTAAATTCTGGGGTAAAAGTCAGAATTGTGAGATATAAACTCAAAATTATAAATAAATAAAAATCAGAATTGTGAGATAAAAAGCACAGAAGATAATTAGGGCCAAGCAATAATAAAATATTATAATCTGAGATTAAACTCGCAAAATCAAATAAACTTTTGAGAATATAGTCATTGTGTTTCGAGAAAAAAAAAATTTCAAGAACAAAAGTTGAATGTTGAGAATAAACTCATTAAATTACGAGAAAAAAGTCATTGTGTTCCGAGAACTGGCTATTACTTTAGAAAGTTGATGGCTGTATACACCTCCATCCATACAACGAATGACTGTAACCCTCTGTACAGCCATTAATGGCAATGCCGTATGGTTACAGTTTAGCACAGTGGCTATTTGTGAAAATAGCAATAGATGCTGTTTACACTATAAGTGCAAATAGCCATAGATGCTACAACCCGAATTCCGGAAATGTTGGGACGTTTTTTTAAATTTGAATATAATTAAAACTAAAATACTTTCAAATCACATAAGCCAATATTTAATTCACAATAGAACATAGATAACATAACAACCGTTTAAACTGAGAAATTTTACAATTTTATGCACAAAATGAGCTCATTTCAAATTTAATGTCTGATACAGGTCTCAAAATAGTTGGGACGGGGGCATGTTTACCATGGTGTAGCATCTCCTCTTCTTTTCAAAACAGTTTGAAGACGTCTGGGCATTGAGGTTATGAGTTTCTGGAGTTTTGGTGTTGGAATTTGGTCCCATTCTTGCCTGATATAGGTTTCCAGCTGCTGAAGAGTTCGTGGTCATCTTTGATGTATTTTTCGTTTAATGATGCACCAAAAGTTCTCTATAGGTGAAAGATCTGGACTGCAGGCAGGCCAATTAAGCACCCGGACTCTTCTACTACAAAGCCATGCTGTTGTAATAGCTGCAGTATGTGGTTTTGCATTGTCCTGCTGAAATACACAAGGACTTCCCTGAAATAGACATCATCTGGAGGGGAGCATATGTTGCTCTAAAACCTTTATATACCTTTCAGCATTCATAGTGCCTTCCAAAACATGCAAGCTGCCCATACCATATGCACTTATACACCCCCAGACCATCAGAGATGCTGGCTTTTGAACTGAATGCTGATAACACGCTGGAAGGTCTCCCTCCTCTTTAGCCCAGAGGACACGGCGTCCGTGATTTCCAACAAGAATGTCAAATTTGGACTCATCTGACCATAGAACACTTTTCCACTTTGAAACAGTCCATTTTAAATGAGCCTTGGCCCACAGGACATGACGGCGCTTCTGGACCATGTTCACATATGGCTTCCTTTTTGCATGATAGAGCTTTAGTTCACATCTGCAGATGGCACGGCGGATTGTGTTTACCGACAGTGGTTTCTGGAAGTATTCCTGGGCCTATTTAGTAATGTCAATGACAGAATCATGCCGATGAGTGATGCAGTGCCGTCTGAGGGCCTGAAGACCACGGGCATCCAACAAAGGTCTTCGGCCTTGTCCCTTACGCACAGAGATTTCTCCAGTTTCTCTGAATCTTTTGATGATGTTATGCACTGTAGATCAAGGATATTATAGTTTTGAATTTTTAAATTAGTTTTTATTTTAATATCGTTTTCAAATTTCCTATAATTTCAGTTTAGTTTTAGTTAGTTTCATTAATGTTTTTGTTAGTTTTAGTTTAGTTTTTATTTTGTGAACACATTTCTATTTAGTTTTTATATATTCTAGTTTCAGTTATAGTTTTAGTAATTATAGTTTAACAGAGTTAATGGAACACTTCCAAACCAAGACATTTAATTTTAGCAAAGTTGAATGTTTGCAGTTTACAGTTAACTCTTGTGCAAACCTCTTAATAATGAAAATAAAATAATTATTTACAATTCAACAAAAACCAAAAATATGCAACTTATATGTATACAATTTATTAATTCATGTTCATATTCATTCATATTAAAGATGTAATCTTGTTTAATATGCCAATAATTTACAAACAACAAGCTAATCAAGGTTTTCAGATTCATTAGACAGTATCAGGCAGTTGAGTTTTTATCAGGGTTGGAGCTAAATTCTGCAGGACAATGACCCTCCAGTGCTGGATTTGAGGAAACATGCCCTGCGTCCCAATGTGCATACTATCCACCCTATCTGCCCTAAATAGTATTAAAAATGACTAATATCACATAGAACTTAGCATGGACAGTGTGCACATTGGGACGCAGGCATGTTCTTTGCAATTGTCATTGAAACTCTGTAAACTTTATTTTTGTCCATCTGTGTTTTCAATGCATTTATTTGTTGGATCTTTTGCACAGACGAGCCACCGGTGCACACTACTGTATGTCCCATCTCTCCCTCTATGAATGTACACAATAAGAAGAAACAATCTAAAATGCTTTGAAACCTCATACTACTCAAAAGTAAATGCGATAAGGTGATTTAAATTATGTTTGCACTTTACTTTGATGAGCCGCTCCAGCACTCACGTGCTTCAGATGAGCAACGCAATCAATCCGTTCTAAAGCCCCTTTTACACAACACGGCAAGCGGTGAAAACACAGCGCGGCTATCGCTTTCTCTCATTTTGGATGCGTTTTATACAGTCAAGGCGGTGCTCGTGTCATGGACTCGAGGCGGACGTTACCATAGCAAAGCGTGACAAAATGACTATTCACTAAAGTCAGCTCATCCAAAACTTTTAATTCTGTGTCTGTTAACTCACTCTCATGTTGTTCTCGCACGTCAAGCACGCTTTTAAACGTTCGTGCGCTGTAAGGTGTGCATTATTATTATTTCCCATGTCATATTTTATAGTTATTTCCCATTTCATAGCCCAAGTCTTATTTTTAAATGCAAAAATGCATTCTCTGTGAATAGCCGCTTAGGACGAAAGCGCCATGAAGCGCCATCTATTTCCCTAAACAACCACAGGTCCGATTTTCTGGCACAGAATGAGAGCTTATTAAATCACGAACACGATTTATTTTTGCTAATTATTATTTTATTTTAGTTAGTTTTTCAGTTACTGTTGTTAGTTTCGTTTAGTTTTAGTTTTTCATTTATTTAGAAATTTTAATTTTATTTCAGTTTCCGAAAATGTTTTTTGACCAATAGTTTTAGTCTTAGTTTCAGTTTTCGTTTACGAAAATAACCTTGCTTTAGATGATGAGATTTGCAAAGCTTTTGCAATTTGATGTTGAGGAACGTTGTTTTTAAAGTATTCCACAATCTTTTTACGCACTCTTTCACAGATTGGAGAGCCTCTGCCCATCTTTACTTCTGAGAGACTCTGCATCTCTAAGACATCCCTTTTATAGCTAATCATGTTACAGACCTGATGTCAGTTAACTTAATTAGTTGCTAGATGTTCTCCCAGCTGAATCTTTTTAAAATGTCTTGCTTTTTCAGCCCTTTGTTGCCCCCGTGCCAACTTTTTTCAGACCTGTAGCAGGCATCAAATTTGAAATGAGCTCATTTAGTGGATAAAAGTGTAAAATTTCTCCGTTTAAACATTTGTTATGTTCTCTATGTTCTATTGTGAATAAAATATTGGCTCATGTGATTTGAAAGTCTTTTAGTTTTCATTTTATTCAAAAAACAAAACAAAACAACGTCCCAACATTTCCAGAATTCGGGTTGTATTTACACTAAGTGAAAATAGTGATGTATTCTATTTACAAGTGACAATGGATCATTTACATATGCAAATAAACAGTTAATGCATTTTTTTTAGTAATATTCTATTTTCACTAAATGAAAATAGCTATTCTTTTTGCATTATGTAAAAGCAGATCTTTGCAATAAGTGTAAACAGTAATTAGATGCTATTTATTCTTATAAATAGTGACTGATGCTATTTGCACCTCAGTATTGTTGTACATTAACAGGATGCAATAATAATATACAGTGTAAATTTTATTTATTTATTTATTACTGATTTTAATTATTAAATAGATGCTGCCTTATTGGGACAACAAAGCCCTCCCTATAGCCTACCTACCCAATTATACCATCATTATTAAACACTCGTTAGGCAATTGATTTCCACTTTCTGATGTGATACGTGATGAGAAAAGCAAGTGGAGTGAGTTCGGCAAAAGGAGGATTCGAACTCGGGTCGATCGCATCATATGCTACATCCACGAGCATTACTCATTACGACATAAACTACTGCAGATGCAGTTTAATACTGTCCAACAAGATGAACGTGACATGAGTGTGTTTTCATTTTGTTTTGACTTTTTTTCTTGAAACACAACTTTACTTGAAACAACTTTTTTTACTCAAAATTTTCCAATATTTTTTCTCGAATCACAATTACTTTATACTCTTTTTTTTTTTTTTTTAGAAATTGCTTGGTCCTAATCCTCTTTCATATTTTTTAATCTATTAAGAATTTGTATCTTACAAATCTGAGTTTGTGTCTCACAAGAAAAAAAAAAATTCTGAAAAAAGTCAGAATTGCGAGATATAAACTCAATTGGAAGAAAGGAGTCAAACTTATGCAATAAAAAGTTTTAAAAAAAAATTGCATTTAAGTTTTATTTATTTATTTATTTTATTCCATGGCAGAAACAAGCTCCTTTTTTATCTCACAATTCAGATTTTTTTTTTTTGTATTGCAATTACAAGTTGATATCTCTTAATTATTTATTTTCTTCTCAGAAATACTAACTTTGAATGAGAAAATGTATATGCTGGTAAAAAATTTAATGTTTTTATTGTAAGCTTAAATTGTGATGGTTCCTAAGAAAAAGGACAATTGAGTAACTGGCCCATTTTGCCTGAACACTTGTGTTGATGTACACATTTGATATTTAAATGGTTAACATTTTAAATCCTATATAGAGACCTGACTTTACATGAAAACAGCACTTAGGGAAATTGAGCATTATGTGCAGAGACACTTTAATGCTGCTCTTGATTTGTGAAAAGCTGCTCAATATACCTGATTTCACCCCATTACTTAGCTGAAAATGAGCTTATGAATAAAAGGACACTATTGGTTCTATGAATGCAAATAAATCTCTTTGGTTAATAAAGTAACATTTAATGGACTGAAATCCATCATAGCAGATGTTTTTATTCAAACCATTAACCCTTTGTGTCCTCGTCCGCCTGCTACATCATTGCTTAATGACACAGAAAAGGGAAAAGCTTCATTAATCACGTGAAGCCCTGACTGAGCTTCCCTCTGATCAATTTCTAGCCTTTGGTGTCATTTAGAAGCAATGCAATTTTTCTGTTATGCTTTCATAACATCTGTAACATTGAGGACAGAGTAAAGGTTAACAGCTGGCTTAAAGGGATAGTTCACTTTGAAATTAAAATTTGGTATCTATCAGCTTACCCCAAGGGCATCCAAGATGTAGGTGTCTTTTTTTCTTCAGTAGATCCAATTTTGATGTTTTTAGGTCAAACCATTCTAGTCTGTCAGTCATATAATGGCAGGTATAGGTCACTGTCTCTATAAGAGGGAAAAAGAACATGCACAGAGAAATCCAAATTAAACAATTCCCCATCGTAACTACACATTGATGGCCTAAGACACGAAACGAGCGGTTTGTGTGAGAAAACGAACAGTATTTATATCGTTTTTTACCTCTTGTACACAACCATGTCCAAGTGATCTGAGTGCGCACACGCATCCGGTGTGTGACGTGTGTGCGCGCGCTCTGGCTCACGCTGCATTCACACAGGGCGTCGGCGTCAACGCTTGACGGAGGGCGTGTCTGAAGCGTGGTGCTGACGCGCCGTCATAGTTACAACAACCAATCACATACTTCTCTGGTGTTGCATGAACGGGATTGGGTATTTCCATGAGGCAATCTGATTGGCTGACGCCTCCGTTGGCGCTTGAAAAGTTGCGTCAGCACCACGCTTCAGACACGCCCTCCGTCAAGCGTTGACGCCGACGCCCCATGTGAATGCAGCGTGAGCCAGAGCACGCGCACACACACGTCACACACCGGATGCGTGTGCGCACTCAGATCACTTGGACATGGTTGTGTACAAGAGGTAAAAAACGATATAAATACTGTTCGTTTTCTCACACAAAATGCTCGTTTCGTGTCTTAGGCCATCAATGTGTAGTTACGATGGGGAACTGTTTAATTTGGATTTCTCTGTGCATGTTCTTTTTCCCTCTTATAGAGACAGTGACCTATACCTGCCATTATATGACTGACAGACTAGAACGGTTTGACCTAAAAACATCAAAATTGGATCTACTGAAGAAAAAAAGACACCTACATCTTGGATGCCCTTGGGGTAAGCTGATAGATACCAAATTTTAATTTCAAAGTGAACTATCCCTTTAATTCGCCAGAGTTTATGGCAGGACACTGCGTCACATTTGTAGAGGCCCAGAGAAGGTGAACACATTACTGGATATTAAAAATGATACACAACTACAACTAAATTATGGGCTAATTAAAAAAAGGGCCTCAATTAACTATTTGAAAATCTGGAATCTTAGGGTGCAAAAAAATCTAAATATTGAGAAAATCGCCTTTAAAGTTGTCCAAATGAAGTCCTTAGCAATGCATATTACTAATCAAAAATTAAGCTTTGATATATTTACAGTAGGACATTTACAAAATATCTTCATGAAACATGATCTTTACTTAATATCCTAATGAGTTTTGGTATAGAAGAAAAATCTATAATTTTGACCCATACAATGTATTTTTGGCTATTGCTACAAATATACCCCAGCGACTTATGACTGGTTTTGTGCTCCAGGGTCACATTTTTATTTACACAGAAATCAGAAATTCGTTTTGCTGCTTGAGTTTCTTGAATAAACCCATTCTTATCAAATCAGAAAAAGTCAAAAGCTAATGAACGATAATAATAATAACAACAACAACAGCAACAATAATAATAATAATTCATATTATTATTACATACCAGGTGGAATCATCTTCATTGTTTTGGTTGAAAATACATTACATTTATATTTTTATAATATAATTTTGTTTTACTTGCAAGATATAATTTAAAAAGGAATATTTTTTGAAGAGTATTAAAAAAAACTGACAGTTTAAAGTTTAAGTAGAAACAATTTTTCTGTCTTTGTACTGTGGCTCATTATATTGTTTGGCAGTACATTAAGTCAATAACAGGCACATAAAATAACACAAGTAAATATAATGATTAAGTTAAAATTAACACATGAATTGATATGAGAGCTGACAGCTGGTACCAGGATGTATTTACTGATAACACATCTTCATGTCATCTCCAGTAACTGAAGCATAAAAATCTCTGCTCTGCTTCACTAATTAAAGGACACAAACTTCTAGTGTTAATAAGGCTCTCACTGCGTTTGTTAGTATGTAAGGAAGAGAAAGCACAAATGCTGTCTGATCATCCCGCTCTCAGCTCCTGACCTTCACGTCACTAGTACTCTTGAAGAAAGATGAATAATTCAGCTCTGATAATTGGTTTAGTCAAATGACTTTTCCTGCTCCAATTTGAGGCTCCTGTTTTCATTTACCTGTGAACTAGCCCCAAAAACCAAAGGTCACCTAATGGAAGTATTTACTCCAAATACTTTATCTCAGTGTCTCTTGTGAAACTTACAAAAGGTTTTGTTATTTACATCTCCTAAAAATAAAGGTTTCAAAATAATCATTTTGGGTTCCTTACATTTTTGAGTGAACAGTTCTTAAAAGAACCATGGGCCTCATTTATAAAGCGTGTGTACACTCAGATTTGATCTTAGGGTATGTGTACACTTAAATATTTGTAAAAACTGCCTTTGACGTGGAAAAGTGCTTAGCGTCACGTCGGGGTCTGAGCAGACGACGTACACACTTTGTCTTGTCGGAGTACTGCAGGTTTTTGGAAATGTAAGCTGTTCTAAATGAAAGGATTTGGGCGATGACTGGTGAGCTTTTATATGTTAATGACATTAATTAGGAGTCATTTACAAGGCAGAAAGCTGAAACCATTCAGTTGAGCACAAGTTCAAGATCATTTGCGATTCATAGATTTCACATCTCAGAGAGGCGTACGAGCGTTTTCTGTGCATACGTTCATTTTATGAATCACACGTACACATATTTGAGAGATGATCGTAAGATCAAATTTAGGATGGTTTCTGCGCAACATTTTATAAACAAGGCCCCATTTTTTTTGCGAGTTTATATCTGACAATTCTGAGAAAAAATTGTGAGAAACCTGCAAGGAAAAAAGTTAATTATGAGATATAAACTCAATTGCAAGAAAAATGTGAAATAACGTCAATTACCTTTTTATTTATTTTTATTCCAAGGCAGAAAAAGATTTCAGTATATCATTTTGGTTATTCAAGATTCATATATTTGTATATTATATATTTCAAATGATATATTCAAATATATTTGTATTTTTGCCACTTTAAAATCAATATTTTGCCTTCAGTGATGCCGTTTTGATTAGTTTGAGATGGATTTAATGCTTGTGCTGAAAATCTTTCTCCTAATTTGGTGTTCCCAGTCCAAAAATGGCTGGCCTTTTAAAGTAGCATGTAAATCACCAAATCTTAGATTCAATCTTTTTGTTACCTTGTTTTCTTTAGATAGAACAGGTTTTGTGTTTCTTTTTGAACCTGATTGGTTATAAGTCTTATTGCTAATTCAGTAACTTTTTTTCCACTGTAAAGAACCTTTTGGGCAATGGAAAGGTTCCATAGAGGTTAACAGTTCTTCATAGAACCAAAGATTCCAGAAAATAACCTTTATTTTTGAGAGTGTACATAATGCTTGTGTAGTATGATGTAATTAAGAATGTTCTAGATTTGGTTCCATTTCAATTATGATGCTGCCTTAGAATGTAGGGTGTTTTTGCAGTGACACCATATGAACCATTTTTGGTTCCCCAAAGAACATTTCGGTGAACAATACTTTTAAAAGAACCATATTTTCTAAGTGTGAAGAACATTTTAATATTCTAAAGAACCTTTTGTGGGATGGAAATGTTCCAAAGATGGAACCATCAATGCAAAAGAACCTTTATTTTTGTTCTACGTTAATGTTCTCTTCAGCTGTGGCAAATGCTTCTCAATCTCAACACCTTCAAGTAGTCAGCTGTCTCAGATATCCTCTCCATCACCCCCGTTTTCTCCTCCAACTCTGATCCCACCTTCCCCCTTTCCTTTCTGCATTAAAACACACCAGTGGTTTCTCCTTTGATGTGATGGTGCTATTTGCTTGACAATAGCCGCTCATCCTGAGCTATCTCTTGTGTTTATGGCTCTTTGTGTGAAATCCAGCAAACTCCTACAGATCAGCCCCCTGCTCAAGTCTTCATTACCAAGCTCTCATAATCACCCTGTCTGTACGTTCATGACCTGAGAAGCGTGAAGTATGAATTGATCTCTCTGTGTCATTTCTGAAAATGGCTCACAACTGTAATAAAACCTCTGTAAACATAGACTTACAAATAAAAATGCTCATGCCTTAAGGCCTATAAATGCTGTAAGGTGCATGCAATGGCTAGTGTGTAGCAATTATAATTACATTTCTCACTGGTGTTGCCATGTGGTTGCTAAGCTGTTATGAGTGGTTTGTGCTTTCTGGTGGTTACTTGAACCAATAAGCACCCAAAACATCAAACTCCCACACTCTTAAAAATAAAGTTTTTTTTTGACGCAATGCCATAGAACCACCATTTTTTTGTTCCCCAAGAGCCCTCGGGGAACATTTCTTGAAAGTTTTTTTCTTAGTGTCAAGAACATTTTTAAAATCTAACCTTTATTCTTGCCATAAAGAACATTTTGTGGAACAAAAAGGTTTCATGGATGTTAAAGGTTTTTCATGAATCATTTAGATGCCAGTAATGAACATTTGTTTTTATGAGTGTGTAAATCATTAGTGATAATACCATTATGACTTCTACCCTTATAAATGTACCGTATGAATGGTTTTTCTAACTTTTAAGGGGTTTGTTGAAATTGGGCACTGGATTCTGAAATGGCTTATTCCCTTCTTTTCCATAAACTTATGTCATTTTTCTTGTTTTATTGGCTGCTGGCAAAAACTAAGTTCAATTGCTTTGAAACATCTCAAGAAGCTGCATTCAAGTTTAATACTTTAGCAATAATGACATATGAAACTCTTCCTTTTTGATTATTAGCCAGGTGACAAACTCAATCATGATTTAAATGTATAAACCATACTATGCATTTTTATGAACCATCTACGCTGCAATTAATGTGAGTATTATGTCTGGATGTGATGAAGATCCAAAATATGACATACTGGAACATTCTGGAAGAATAATGATGTAAAGTATCGTAAAAGTTATTCAGATAATAATTGTGTTTGGATTGCTTAATGGCTCCATATTGTTTAAATTAATTATTGTTTGTCATAAGCCAGTAACAATAAGAGAGCTGCTGCATACGAACCACTACAATGTTTGTTCAAATAACTCAAAAGAATCACTGAATCATTTCATGGAACCGTTCACTGAAATTAACTGCCTGAACGAACCAATTCGCTAAAATGAATCAGAATTCCAATACTTAATATAAGTGAGTGGACATTTTAGGTGAGCAGTTTATTACTTCATTTTTAAACATCTGATGTGAAAAATATAGTTATTAGTATTTCTAATTAGTGTTTTTTATTAGTTAGTCTCCAATACACCTTGTGTAGAAGCTGTATTTGAGTTACACATACTTCCCGCATGTGTTTATTACATACTTGCACTCAACACTCAGAATCCCGCTGCAACATGTGCTTATTGATTTTGCCCTTTTCTCTTTTACATAAGCCAGGCTGACTCGCAGCTCCAGGCAGACCGGCTGATGTAAATATAGATCGAAAAGTTCCTTGCATCCGCGCCAGAGAAAGCACACCATTGAGTCCTGACAACAACCTTTGCTGAGTTCTGCCTAGTGCACTTATAGAACTGACATCCATGGGTTCATAAACAATCGGTGCCAAGTCTGAAGTCAAGCTGAAGTTGGAGGCATGAAAGGTGACATTTGGTGAGCGCCAGCAGCGAGTTTCAAGCTCGGTGGAGGAGTTTGGAGAACTCAGGAGAACTTTAGAGAAGACGGAGGCCTTCAGCGGTGCAGGGCAGTGGAACTGCAGGGGATGGATGTTCAGAACAGACTCTTCCTCATGCCTCCCGTGACTGATCCGCTCTGTTCTCTGCTCGCTGAAACTTTACTTCTGTTGTGTTGACTCCACAGCTCCCCATAAACTGTGGCATATGCACCATGAAAAACATAAATATTTTTGTTTAACAATTGCCTGACAACCTGTATCACACTTATTATTTTATATATCTTAGAGGTGTAGATTCAATTATTTTTAACCCTATAAAGCCTACTGTATCATATTTGATATGCATTCCTTACTGGAATGAAGCAATGTAGGTTTACTTGATTATCCATGCATATTATTATTATTATTATTTTTTTAGAAAATGTGAAATATGATACATCAACCTTTTGAGGAACGTTTATTTGTTAAGATTTCAATCATCATTGTATAGCATTGCATTATATGTTTTGCCCCCAATAAAAACTACAGAGCCTCAATAATACAACTAAGCATTTAAATATTATCTTACCAAGACATATAGGGAGATATAGAGTGTCAACTGATATTATATGTAGTTTATGTAAATAGTCTGTTATAGTGTTATGAAGATCTCAGTGATTTACATTACAAATGTCATTTTTTTTCATTAAAAAAAAGTTCCACATGTCAGCGTCAATAGCCTCACGGTTAGTGCGTCGACATACAGCACAACTGTGCTCACAGCGACCTGAGTACGATTCCTGTCTTGAGGTCCTTCTCTCCTCCCAGTGCTTTCCTGTAGTCTGTCTCTACTGTCCTATCTATAAAAAATGCATAAAAGCCCATAAAAATAAATAAATCCACATGAATATCAGCATATGCACCAAATTGCATATTTTTGCTCCGTTTGGGCCTCTGAATAAAACTGAAACTTGATTATTAGCTCTATATTCTCCTATATAATATGTGCCATAAATTCCTGAGCTATCAAATATGACACTAAATATGACACTTTTCTTTTAATATATTGTCTAAAAAAAGTTCCATTTAAAACAGGGTTAAAGAAAAAAAAAACAATAGCGCAAGTGGGTAGTTTGTCAGTTTGTGTGAAAGAGACAATACATCCCTATCAGGGCAAACTCATTTAAAAATGGGTTCCCTTTTAATGAATGAGTGTGAAAAATTAGGTAAAAAACAACTCAATTCCCATAAAAAAATAAAATAAAATAACAAAATTGGCAAGAACAGAAAACTTAGATGTTTTGTCGAAAGTTTCCATCTTAAAAATAACTTATTTTCTCTCCATTTGAAAGACTTTGTGGTAAATTTGAGCATTCTTGGAAATTAAGTGTTCTTCCACCATGGCCTATAAAATGAAAGTTAATTTATTAAATATTGTGATATGGTCTGTAAATTATATAGTGTTGTTATTAATAAAATCCCATATTTTAGAAATGTTCCATTTGTTGAGTATAAAATTAATGTAGCAGCAAACATCTGCAGAATGGATATAAACATGCTAAAATGGAGAAGAGTCATATGAGAAGCTGAAATATCAACTGAAGAAAAACACCTGGATGCTATCTTCTCACTCAAAAGCTCCTCTACTTTCCCACACACCTGTTAACATGTCTAACGTTGAATTTTTTAACTGCTACTTTAAATGGCCTCACACCTGAGACTGAAATAATACAGTGAATGCTTGTGTTGTGATGCCGGTGATGTTTAGCAGTCCAGTCCTCAGGCTGTTGTTGCAGGGCTCTAGTGTGAGAGAGAGCTAATGAGTTCACTGCCAGAGTGGTCTTGATCAATTATTAACGGCGCTCCAAGTATCAGTGTCATAACTCCACTCAGCTTCAGCTTCCGGTTCCTACCGAGCACATCTGCTGCCACATGACGGAGGAAAGACTCACCTTTCCTGTATTCCTCTCATATCTCTCTCAACTCGCTTTCCCTTCCTTGCTCTGTCCTTCGGCTTTTCACTTCCTGTCCCTTTCCTTACATTTGCAGTTTTCTTTCCTTTCCTCTCTAGTGCTGTCTTTCTCACGTAACACTTCATTTGTCCTTTCCTTCTCACACATCTCACTTCCTTTCTTTTCATTTTCAGCTTTACATCACTTTCTGTCATCTTTAATTTCCTTTTCTGCTCCTACAAATCACTCCCTTTCTTTTCTTGTTACACTTCCATTCCTTTCCTATCGTCCTCTCACATCTCACTTCTTTTCCTTTACCTGTCCTTCTCACACATCACTTTCTTTCTTTGCCTCTTCTTTCCTGTTCTTCCTCTCATACCTCCCTTTTTTCCCTTTCCTTTCCACACATCTCACTTCCTTACCTTTATCATCTTACTTTCATATATCACTTCCTTTTCTTGATCAACTATTTTTCTGTCACTTTTTTTTACTTCCCTCACATCTCACGTTCTTTTCTTCATTCCTCTCATTTCACTTCCTTCCTTTTTCCTTTCCTCTCTTCCAATCTCAACTCACTTATTTTCCTTACCTGTTATACTTCCTTTCCTTACCTTTTGTCTTCCTCTCATACGTCCCAATCTTACCTATTCTTTCCTTTAGTTTCTTGTTCTCCTCGTCTCACATCCTTTCCCTTCCTCTTTTCTTTCCTCATCTCATACCTCACTTGCTTTTCATTTCCTTTCTGTATATTATTTTCTTCCCTTTCCCTTCCACACATATCACTTTCTTTTCCAATACTGTCTTGCTTTCCTCACATCACTTCCTCTTCTATGCTCTTCTTGTTTCACTTCCTGCTTCACTTCCATGTCTTCCTCACTTTTTACTTCCTTTAATTTTCTTTCTTCCTCTTACAACTCACTTCTTTTCCTGTCTTACTCACTTAATACTTCCTTTACCTTTACATCTCATGCTTTATCACATGCATCTCTTCCTTTCCTCCTCTCATGCCTCACTTTCTTTTCATTTCCTTTCCTTAAATGATTTTCTTCCAGTTGCTTTCACTTTTCTTTTCTTTTCCATCTTTTACACCACTTCCATACCTGTTGTCCTGTCATGTCTCACTTCCCTTCCTTTTACTCCGTTCCTGCTCTCATGCCTTACTTCCTTTGCTTTATTTCTATCACATCTCACTTCCTTTCCTCTCAATTCCACCCCCCTCCCCCCAATTATCATATTTCAACACACTCGGAGTCCAATAAAACGATTGATACAGATGATGTGTGGGCTGAGTGATATGCTTCTCTGGTGTGAAAGAGAGGAGGAGAGGGAGAGAGAGGGAGCGTGTGTAGTGTGCAATTAGAGGGGGCTTTTTCAGAGCGTTTCTGCCCTTTCAGAGAATATGATATCACTCACAGAGAATTTCCTGCTGCCTGTATTTTTGGACACAATGTACCAGGAGAGCATGGCAGACTGCAAGAAACACTGAGGATCCGGGCTTCCTCTGGAGAAGAACATTTCAATGTCACATCAACACGTCTGGCCACATGCACACTACAGATTCACACGGGCTTTGATGAACAGACTGACGGGTGGGATACAATGCAGTGCATTCTGGGAGATGGTATACTGTCATGAAATCAGTACACAGCCCTCTGAGTTAGAGTCTGAAACATGCCTAGACTTTCTTTTTCACTCGTTATATTACTCAAATTTCTTTCTAAATTTGTATTGTTTTGATAGGGTACTTTATTATATTTTAAATGATTTAAATATTTGAAGATGACAACAAATTAAATTTTTTGAATTTTTATTTTATACATTAAAAATCTGATTTTTCTATTTATTTTAAAATAAACAAACCGTTTTCTTTCTTTCTTTTTCTTTCTGTCTGTCTACATTAAAATCAATTTCCATTGTGAAAAAATAAAGATGTTTTCATTAGTGGTCTCGTATTTTTATATACATATGCTGGAAACAAAAACAAACCCGAACAATGCTGTGCACTGTTTTTTTTTGTAGTATTTTAATATTTTAAACTATTTATTTTTAATTGTCTGCTTCAGACTGTATAGTTTATTTCTCCTGTGAATACAGAGTTCTCTTTTTCTCTCTCTCTGTCTCTCTCTTAATGTCTCTCTTTGACCTCCCATTATGTGAGTGCATTGAATATGGAAATATGAAGTCCACCCACTCATGTTTCTAGCTCTCTGGTCTGTGTGCTCTCAGCTGGGTTTTATAAAATTGCAGTTGGACTTCACAGCAGTGCAAGCAGGTGCCACTGGAAACAAAGAACAAATATTACCCCCCCCCCCCCTCCACCTAGCATTTGTTTTCTCTCATACACAGAGACATCTGCCATTTCTAGACCATGTACAGTATGTAAAAAACAGGATTTTCATGGGGATACAGAAGTCTTTCATAATGAAAAAAATGCATCATTAAATCTTTTGTCTGATTTACTGACCATGTGGGATGCAACCAAACTATCACTTATTTGATTTACCTCACAAAAAGTACTATGGTCATACCATAGTACTTTGATTTGCATATTCAATGCATTAACACAGATCCAAGGTTAACTGACCAATACCATGATAGCAATGTTGTTAAGTGTCATAAAAACGTACTGTTCACGGTACTGTGTCAAAACTGTGCCTTACTGATCATGTGTGATGCATCAAAACATACATTTAGTTATTTATTTGTTGGATGGTTGGACAAAGTACCATGACAAAACCATGTTTTTTGACAGTTACCATAGAAGTACCATATGATTACTATTATTATTATTTTAAAAACATTAGTATAATACAACAGTTAGTAAAAAATACAATTAGTATTATTAACCTTAAACTTTTAAGCACCTGCTAAATAGACTAAATTAATAAATTAGATATAATAAAATAAATCTTATTTATATAATAATTGATATATAATATAATATAACAAATATGTTATGTTTTCCTGTAAAGGAGTTCAGTCATAACGCTTTCAAGCTCAATTGGTATATTTCCCAAGTGTGCCCTTTTGCACCGATCCAAGTCCAATTCCATAAATACTCATGTATTAATAACGAGCACAATCTGAAGAATGGGAAACTGATCCAAGATCAGCAGCGTTCGGAGTGAGTCGGCGTGCAACATGCCCAGACATGATGAAGAGGGCAGGTGGCTGCATGGCTGAGCTAGCGACAAATAACTTACAATAATCACAGAGAACAAACACTCAAGATTAAACCAGCGTGAGATGGTTTGCTGGTCTGAACTGTTAAGGATGGTTCCTCCGGTCTAAAGGGTGAGGGAAACAACAGAAGTCTTGCTACATCAGCATTCCCTCCCATCAAATACACATGGAAAACCTTCTCCAAGGCAATGGAGGCACTTGGCCTTAACGTCTCGCTAGGGATGGGTAAAGTGGCAATTCATTCAGCAGGGCATGTTTTCCTGATACCTAACCAGGAATCACAGCGCCTGGGATGCAGATGAGATTCTGACTCACTTAAGTCTACATTCCACTGTTACGATTGTACTAGAGCTGTTTTTACCACTACTGTGAAAATCGATGGGTGTGACAGACTAGAGAAAGTCCAATGCAAATTCTGTTAGATGGAAAAACAGGTACTTCTCAGCTCAACGTGAGTCACACGTCTCATCAGATCTGATTTCCAACCAGATTAAAAGTCAGAACGTTTGCCTCTGTATAAATATGGAAATAGCAGTATTTCTATTGGCTTTCAAAGGAATTAAAACATCACCACAATACACGACTTCTGTTTGCCCATCTGTCTGGTTGATGCCCATTTCTTGTCCCCACACACACACACACACACACACACACACACACACACTTTCTCTCTCTCTGGCAGCTCTTTGGGCCTGATGAAGCAGCTGGTGGCAGGAATGCACATGATGACTTGGCACATTCCCAGTGACTTTAATGCACTAAAATTAACAGCTTATTGTTGAGCTAGGCATTCACCGGAGGGCAACACCCTGGTCATATGAAATGTGTATTGTGTATCACAGGGATCAAGGCTGGATAAAATAATGTGTGTTTCACAGAGCAAGATTGCTTTTAAAACCTTGCCAGTTTTGGGTGCAGTGCTTTGTCTGAGTTTTAGTTATGACATTACACTGTCTTTTCCTCTTGCTTTTATCTTATTTATTTTTCTATTTTCTGTTAAGCTGCTTTGGAACTGCGTGTGATGCTAAATGTGCTATACAAATACAGTGAATTGAAATGGAGTCAAATCAGACTTTAAAAGAAAGGCTTAAAGGTATAATGACAAAGACTACACCAAATAATCTCTTGAGTACACTGCTTGCCAGACAATTGTTCAGTTATAGACTATTATTATGTACAGTTATATCAAAGACTATCCACTGATTTCAATACAGTCTACACTACTGTTTAAAAGTCTGGGTCAGTGTGTTTTGTTATGTTTTTGAAAAATGTCTCTTATGCTCACTAAGGCTGCATTTATTTGATAAATAAAACAGTAATATTGTGAAATATTGTTATTTAATTTTTTTTTTTCTGTGAATATATTGCAAATTGTAATTTATGCCTTTGATGCAAAGCTGAAACTTCAGCATCATTACTCCAGTCTTCAGTATCACATGATCCTTCAGAAATCATTCTAATATGCTGATTTGATGATCAAGAAACATTTCATATTATCAATGTTAAAAAAAACAGTTGTGCTGCTTAATGTTTTTGTGGAAACTGTGATACATTTTTATTTTCAGGATTCTTTGAAGAATAGAAAGTTCAAAATTTAAAACAGAATTTAAAACATTTAGTTAAAACAGAAATCATTTGTAAGGTTATACATGTCTTTCCAGTCACATTTGATCAATTTAAAGCATTCTTGCTGAATAAAAGTATACATTTCTTAAAGAAAATCCTACTGACTTTTGTGTTAGTTTATTCACACAAATCTATTAGTGTTTGCTAAGCATTTTACAAAGCCCTGTTAAATTGTGCTCCAAACTTTGTGCTACAGACACAAATTATACCTCAAATAATGACTTTACTAAGTGATTTTCACATGGTGTGCAATAAAACAGCTGAAAAATCCCACAGACTTACAATAATGAGGCCAAAATATCATAGTGACTTTGTGGACAGGTTCTTTTGACACAGGCATCCAGTATAACCCTATAGCAATCACACAGCAATGGGCTAACATTAAATACCTTAACAACACCTGGCCATCACCAAGAACACTGATGTATTTTTAGAAAACATAATTTGGTTGAACATGGCTAACAAAGAATACTGCCATCGTTTCAAATGACATCAAATATTAAGATACAACTTCAGTATGATCAATGCTCAAAGACAGACACAAAGCATATTTCTGAGAGAAATTCACCGAGACAAGTGATTGTGAAAAGTGGGTGGTACGTACCAGAATGGAATCTGTTGTTTAGAGGGAAGAAGTTGAAAAGCAAGAGATTTATGATACACTCTTAAAAATAAAGGTGCTTCACGATGCCATAGAAGAAACTTTCTGTCTAAATGGTTCCATAAAGAACCTTTAACATCTGAAGAGCCTTTCTGTTTCACAAAAGGTTATTTGTGGCGAAAGAAGGTTCTTCAGATTATAAAAAGGTAAGGAAGAGATGGTTCTTTAAAGAAACTTTGACTGAATGGTTCTTTGTGGAACCAAAAATGGTTCTTCTATGGCATCGCTTGAAGAACCTTTTGAAGCACCTTTATATTTAAGAGTGTACCATCTGTACAGGAAAATCACACCCGAGTAAGTTACTGCATTTTGATACTATTTGAAATAATGTGCACCATGAATCATTCATATGGAGACCAGGAACATGTATTAAATAAACAGGGCCCATTTTGATTTCATGTTGACTTAAAGTTTTTTTTTCTGTACTTTTTGACAAGGCATGATTTTTCTCCTCTCATCGGTCAAACTCTGGAAGGCACAGAATTTGTACAGAAGTTTTGTAAGAACATCACCCACCTCCAGTCTGAACTCCTTCAAAAGACGTGCATCTTACAGACAGCAGCCGGTAACAGCCTGACACTGCAGACAACAGAAAATGACCTCAGATCAGTGAAACAGCACTACACATTCACACATAAGTACTTTAAAGCACGACTAAAGCAGCGAAGAGATGTTCAGATCGCTTTCTGCCAAGCCGAATGACTTCGGGCTTCACTCCCACGTATAAACAAAATATCTCAAAGTAAAGAAGCCAGAACAGAGACTGACCTGAACCCTGACACCTGCATGTGTGTGTGTGTGTGTGTGCATGCTTGAGAACTCACACACTACCTCGTTTTATCGAGACACACTCCATTGAGGAATGCCGCCCCGTCTAAGAAGCACATCACTCATTTCCTCTAAGCCGTTTAAGAGTGTCACCTGAGTCTCGATCGCTCCGCAGGCCCACCTCCATCACTTTGATCTCTGCTTTAGCTAATGCCTTTAACACACAAGAAATATTGCGGGTTATTAAATGTTTTATGAACAGACGGGTCACACTCCTCAGCCTCATATGAACTTCATTAGTGTAGTTTATTCTCAAGAACACGTGCGTGAACAGACGTTAAGTGCACTAATGAAATCAAACTTTTGACTGCTCTTTAATAACAGAAGTGGTCACCTGCTTGTATCCGAACAGTCCCAGGTGTCTTCACGGTGCTAAATTATGACCTATTTGGGGCCAAAGGCAGTGTGCAACCCTTGACTTATGGTAAAAAGCCACATTTGCACAGTGTGGGCCGAAATAATTAGGCTTTTAAAGCTGACATGGACCATTTGGGGTCTCGTCGCCCCACTCGTACTCGCACTTTGATCAGCGGCATTTAATGGATGACTTATGATTCGCAGATTCCCAGAATCCACTCTTCACTTAACATGACGTGACAGAGGAAACACTTACATTCACAATCTTGTTGCCGGATTTCACAGCCCTCTTAACTGCAAGGAAGTCTTTAATTGATTGCCATAATGTGGTTTTACTTAAACACAGCACTGGATTGCATGGAACCGCTGTTTGTGGTGACCATCGCAGATGTGATGGCGGTTTTGGTTGGTGAAGCAATGCAATGCAACCGGTTTTATGAGACTGCATAAGAGTGAAGCTCTTTGTGTAATATTTTGAGCACTTATGAGTGTGTTCGATACAGAAAGAGGGAGTATCTGGCTTTGTTTCAAAATGTAGAGAGCGGTCTATGTAGGCAGCCTTTATAGACATTACAAGCATGCTTGGAACAGGTAAAATGTAGGCAGCATAATAAATTATTTGGCAAAATTCTAAATTCAAAGAGAAGGCAATCCCAAAATGCAATGCAACAAGCTCAGTGATAAAACATCTAAGACAGTGGATGAAATGAGAGAACGTTGATTATAAATATACTCAATGCATTAAACACTAAAAATCATGAATAAATAAATAAATAAAAAATAAAATAAAATTAAAAAATAACTAATATACGTATGTGTGATGTAAACAAATATTGAGTAAATTAGTTTCAATATTTTTAATACAAACAAAAAAAATTAAATAACATTTATTAAAATATTATTTGTTTTATTTAAAACATATTTGCATATATACCACAAATATTGTGTATTTTAAATAAAATAAAATATTAAATATATTTTTTAAATGTTAATATTTTTTAATATTTGATAGAATATTTATTAATTATAAATGTAAATAAATTAAATTTTAATAAATATATATTTTTATATCAACATATTTTATGCTCAAGTATCAAGTCAGTTTATTATGCACATCATATGAAGAGCACTATGATGCACAGAGCTGATGCAAGCGTAGAGTGTTTCAAATCACGTTCCATCTCAGTTAGGATGCTGCCTATGACAGTAATGGGGCTCACCAGATTTTGCACAGATCCTTTTTTACATGTCTGAGTTTGCATATATGTGTGTTTTGTATATGTGCAGGTGTGACAACACTTGTACAGCTGTGTCAGTAAACTGTGTGTGTCTAACAAGCCCAAACATGTTTTCCAGTGTCCTCCAGTGTGTCCGTACCCACCCGTGTGCATGCAGTGGGACCAAGAAGTCAAACGTGTCGTCCTCTCCTTTGCGTACAGTATTCTCCAGCCGCAGGGGATATTGTTGAGGGAGCGTGTGTGCTTACAGTAGGGCCTGGGAGAATGAAAACAAACTTGGCTCGGTGGTAAACATGTGGCAGTGCAGCCCGGGCGGGGGCCGCTGACGTCCATAAATAAACCTCTCTGGGTTGGCTGTGAATCCGTACAGTTGGCTCGACGTGGATGATGTCATTCTTGGCTGGCCAGGAACAGTGTCACAACACATCTGCACCGGGCCAAGTGGCACAGCAGCGGAGGAAGGTCCCGCTCAAGGACACAAAGCCTGACTGGAATGCAAAACACGACTTTCAAGCTCAGTATTCTTTTCTTGGTTTCTAATATAAATATTGAAACATTCTTAAATAGAGATACATTTACTTGAGAATCAAAACGACATCGGTTACGCTTGTTTTCTGAAAAATTATTCCAAATTAAATGAGCTTTGTAATTAAAGTAATCCTATTTTCTCTTTGAATTAAGTTTATTTTTCTAAACCCATTGGCAGATACTTTTTTTGTTTTAAGCATAAACTCACTTAATTTTTATATGTTTTCAGAAAACAAGACTTAAAATCTTATGTCAGTTTGCTTCTCAATTAAATGTATCTTGATTTAAAAATATTTTGGTATTTGAGGGTGTGAATATTCGTTTGCGTGCATGAGGGTGGGAACGTATGCTTGTGTATATGTGTGCTTGTTCGTCTACGTCTATGTGTCAGGTCGGGCCTTAGACTCCGCCTCACTCATCATCTCAGTCGACCCCCACCCCACCACTATGCCCTGCCGGTGGAGGATGCCGCCGGTGCATTGGTGGTTTCTCGCGCCGGGGCAGGATGCTCGGGTGAGCGCCGGCCCGCTCTCGGCGGTCGCTTGGCGGGGCCTGGCCCTACTGGCCTTGCTGGGCCCCGATTGGGGGGTGGGGGGCCTTTGGATCTCCGGGCCCAGGGCCCGGTCTGCCCTGGTGTGGTCGGCTGCCGGTGGAGCCTGCGGCCTTGCCGCCACGGCACCCTGGGGCGTCTACACTGTGACTGTCGGAGGTCCCACCTTCGGGCTCTCCTCTGCCCCTTTCTGGGTGGAGGCCGCGGTTGTCCCTGCGGTGGTTCTCCTGGGGGTCCCGTGCCCTGGGGGGCCCCCGGATGTTTGGGGCCCGGGTCTTTTCCATGCCTGCTTCATGCCTTGCGGGATGGGGCTGTTGTGCCCCACACACACTATTAAACATTTACATGGAGGAACCTTATGAACACAAGCGCGATCACACACACAGGTGTACACTCAAGCATTCACATTGGTGTAAAAACAGGTGCTCACAGACACGCATTGTCTTGATCTGCTGTTGCTTCAAAACTTATTTTGTAATATTATGTGTGCTGCCTAATAACATTTAACATTTAGAATTTATTGTGATTCATACAGATGTTGGTTGTTGCTGCAGTCTCTATGATGTTGTGTCTTCTGTTGTTTTCTACTGTTGTTTTCTCTTTTTGTCAGCAGGTATCGAAGCAAATTGTCTGTTTTTTTGTTTGTTTTTGTTGTTTTCTGTTTTTTTTTTTTTTTTTCCTCTCTCTCTCTATCCCCCATTCTCCTTTTTTCTCTCTCTCTCTCCCCCTTCTCTGTTGACTTTCCCCACAACTTTTTTTTTTTTTTTTTTCTTTCCTCTCCTCTTTCTCTCTCTTGTTTTCTCTGTCCCCCGGTCTTGTCTGTCATAGTGTGGTTAAATAAAAGGGTATATAAAAATTAAATTAATTAAAAAAAAAAAAAAAAAAAAAAAAAAGAAAAGGCTGTGAATGATGATAGCATAGCTACACATACGTACTGTCATGTGTTATCTGTGTTACTGACAGGCCGGGGAAAAAAAAAAAAAAAAAAAAAAAAAAGAAAAGGAGAAAAAAAAAAAAAAAAAAAAAATATTTTGGTATTTGTACAGCAAAACAGGACAAAAATACTAAGAAATATATTTTTTTCAGTGTGAAGGTTCAATTGACAATGTTATTGCAAAACAAGGCCATGAGTCTGCAGGTGCAAAATATAGAAACAAAAATTAAGGTCATGCATAAGAGAGTGATACTGAAATGATTACTCACTTGGCATTGTTCTGCTTTAGTCGAAGTCACGACCCATGAGCCGCATGCATCCTGTGCAGGAGTCCAGTTGAGGAAGAACAGTAAATATGCTAACAAAACCCATCTATTTATTACTTTTAACAGAAAGACCACTTTGTTTTTAATGTTGCTTTGTAACTGTTTTTCCTCATTTATTGTTGATTATGCATTCATAGAAGACAATTTCAGATGGCACTTATAGAGGCTTTTGCATCTGAACTCTTAATATATATATAAATATATACAGTATATAAAACACCAATAAAAAAGCAAGAACATACTTATTTTTGCTTTTTATTGTTTATATTTTATAGTGTGCAAAACTCAACTAAATGGGATGAAAAACAACATGGACAGGTATAATATTAAGGTAAGAAAAATATTAGGAATATAAGAGAATTACACAAGTCTCCACTGAATAATTATTAGATATAAATATATTAGTCATGATTTGATGCTGCAGGCCTATAATTAACATTAACAGGCAGTTTCTTTTTTTAGGCCTAATTTTGTGCTAATGTTTCGTTTCAGATGGCTTATTAAAGCTGAAGTTCTCCAGCAGTGAGTGGTTTTCATTTTCTTGTCAGTACTGTTGTGTTGTGCTTGCACTCTCAATTCTTTAACAAATAACAAAATAGCTCACATAAGGTGACGTTTTGTCTAATTTGCCTTTCAACTGAGTTCGACAGCCCTGCTCTTCTGTCACATAATAACAAGTGTGGAGAATTTGTGAAACAGGAGGTTGTGGTTATATATGGTGTAACAAAATAGTTAAAGATCTGGGATGGAAATGTAAAGATTTATGTACGCACAAAAGGTTAATGCTGGTTCCGCTCTAGGGAATTTGAAGTTATTGTAAAGCGAGGTCTCTTTAACCAGTTCACGGTTTTAACCCTCCACGTTCTTCTCCCGCAAACATGCAAGTTGTTGTCTCTTTAATTAAAAAAAAATCATTTTCGTACTCATTTTTGGCATGTTTTGTGGTAAAAAACAACAACTATTATATATATAAAAAATAAAAAGTTGAGAAAACATAAAAGTTTAAGGCAACCAGCTTCAGCAGATTTTTGAGTTCTCAACTTTTTTTTTCAGTTAATACAACAAAAAGTTGAGAAAACTCAAAAATCTCCTAAAAAAAACAAGTTGAGAAAACTCAAAAATCTGCTGAAGATGGTTGCCTTAAACTTTTAAGTTCTCAACTTTTTATTTTTACCCCCGAAAGGTTAAAGGCTAAAGGTACTCCTTTAGCGTAATTTTTTGACTTGCAGGGTCCTCAGTTGTTTGTCTTAGTTTAATGGTTTGCATGCATTTGTAAAAAATAGAAATCATTTTATATAAATTTATACTTTCACTGGAGCACCTAACCCACCCCTACCCACTTCTGAACAATATAAAACATGTGCAAATAAGTGCAGTCACAGGTATTTATTGCAATAACTGACCATAAACAAGCAGTATAAAAGCATTACAAACAAGTCGTGTTGCATTCCAAGTCTTCTGAAGTCATACGAAGTCTTTATGCGAAGAGTAAAACATGAGGTTTCAATCGCTGAAAATGATGTGTAAATAATGTAATATAAATAAAACTGTTGTGACTGTTTACATTGAAAAAATCACACCCCAACATATGCAATAATGGCAATATTATTACCCAATATATAATTTAATCATGACGATAAAATTCCTAGTACCTTTCACATTGGCATATTGACGCCAAGGGTTTCTTATTTAAAGCAATAGAGTCGAAAAATGATGCTAAAGGGGTACCTCGAGCGTCAAAAAGCGACGCCAAGTGGTCCTGACCAAGCTTCAATATGTGAGGAGTTGGGAGTGAGAACATGTTGACAAAACATGCCAAAAATAATGAGTACGAAAATGATTTTTTGAATTAGAGAGACAACAACTTGCATGTTTGTGCGGAAGAAGAACGTGGAGGGTTAAAAGCATGAACTGGTTAATGAGACCTCGCTTTACAATGACTTCAAATTCCCTAGAGCGGCACAGAAAAAACAAAGATTCCTTGAGCGTTGAGTTGTGTTCCTCACCATGATGAAAGCAACTTTGCTCTTTGTTGCTTTTCCTCCTGATCAGAGTCAAACAACTTCCCTTTGTAAGTTTAAGAGTACAACATCTCTCACACAGAGACGAGCAAACAACAGCGTTTCAATTACTACAGCATTCTGTCAGATCTCAGATGTGCCTCGAGAAACAAATAAGAATTACAAATAAAGACTAAAAATACCACTACTAAAATAATAATAATGCACATTTTAATTACATTTTAACTGCACCACCACTGCAGCAGGTAATGCATTGAAGCATTTTTCTGCAATAATTCAATCTAATTAGTAATTTGTGGCATTCTGCGGTCAAACATTTTTGACACGCTCTCAATTACAAATATACGCTTATGCTTGTATCACATTCTCTTCCTACACTACCATACAAGTTTCTTTATTGTTATGATTTTTTTTTTTTTTTACATCTCACCAATGCTGCATTTATTTGATCAAAAATACAGCAAAAATATTAATATAGTGACATTTTATTGCAATATAAAATAAAAAAAACTTCTATTTGAATATATTTTAAAGTGTAATTTATTTCTGTGATGCAAAGCTGAATTTTCAGTGTCACATGGTCCTTCAGAAATCATTCTAATATGCTGATTTGCTGCTCAAGAAACATTTCGTATTATTATCGATGTTAAAAACAGTTGTGCTGCTGACTATTTTTTGTGGAAACTGACACATTTTTTCAGGATTTTTCTACGAAAATTTCAAAAGAATAGCATTTATTTCAAATAGAATTTGTTTTTAATAATGTAAAAATATTTAATGTCACTTTTGATCAATTTAATGCATTCTTGCAAAATTAATTTAGTAAGAATAAATACTTTTCTTACTGACCCCCAAAAACTCAAATTAATATTTCATGCCTATGCATTTAATTACTTTGTAAATAGTTGTGCAGTCCATTTAATTTAAAGTCAATTAGTCACTATTGTAAAATAAAGCCCTTTAGAATGAACTGACCATCCCGTCTGGGTTTATTTTGCGATAACGACTGACTGCACATCATCCCTAACATATGTGTGAGCATCTGCTTACAGGAAAAACACAAATAATCCAAACCTCTCAAAAAAAGTGGCTGTATGCCACCCGACTAACCAGTTTATTAAAGATAGATGCCGTGCGTACGGACTCAAATCAATGTGCGTCCAGTAGTCAGGCCTGACGCTGCAAACAGCTCAATAAATATCGAATGATGATCATTTGTTTGCAGCAGCGGTCGGATTCAGACACGCTGGCAGATACACAAACTCAATGTGATTGGACCGACTGTCGAGGTCCTCCTCTCTCCACACATGCTGTTGTTGTTGTTTCAAGAAGCCCTGAGGGTTGTTTTTGTGATTTCTTTCGCTTTCTCTCTTTGTTTTCCCTCTTGAAAACAAGCTCCACCTTTCTCCCCCTTGCTCAAAACACTGTGCATGTTGACAGGTTGAACAGAAGGTAAGTGGTCTCTCCTCGCGCAGCTTTCACCCAAGTCATTTACTTACCCTCAGCCTTCTGCGATCCTTTATTTACCTCAAACAAATCCTGCTGATTCCAATCATTAGCTGGTACTTAAATATTATATTCCAAGGTCAGAAGATGCCAATCACATTCTCACCAACTTGAAGCAACCGGAATACACATCATATACAGTGCCCTCCACTAATATTGGCACCCTTGGTAAATATGACCAAAGGCGGCTGTGAAAATAAATCTGCATTGTTTATCCTTTTTATCTTTCATTCAAAAAATTCACAAAATTCCAACCTATCATTGAAGTAAAACAATTGAAAGTGGGGAGAAAATCTCATGATGAAATAAATGCTTTCACTATTTCATGTTGGCCACAATTATTGGCACCCAATTATTGCAACGTCCTTTTCCCAGGGTAACAGCTCTGAGTTTTCTCCTATAATGCCTGAAGAGTTTGGAGAACACCTGATAAGAGATCAGAGACCATTTTCTTCATACAGAATCTCTCCAGATCCTTCAGATTCACAGCTCCATGACGGTGCTTCTTCTCTTCACTTCACCTCACTCATTTTCTGTAGGGTTCAGGTCAGAGGACAGAGACAGCAATGGTAAAAGATTCATTTTGTGCTCAGTGACCCATTTTTGTGTTTATTTTGATGTTTGTTTTGGATTGTTGTCCTGCTGGAAGATCAAAACATGGCCCATTATAAGATTTCTAACAGAGGCAGTCAGATTTTGATTTTTTATCTGTTGGTATTTGATAGAATCCATGATGCCATGCATCTGAACAAGATGTCCAGGACCTCCAGCAGAAAAACAGGCCCACAACATTAAAGATCCAGCAGTATATTTAACCGTGGACATGGGGTACTTTTTTATCCCTGTTTGTACTAAACTCATCTGGTGGGTTTGCTGCCAAAAAGCTCTTTTTTCAGTTTCATCTGACAATAGAAGCCAGTGCCATTTGAAGTTCCAGTCGTGTCTGACAACTGAATTTGCTGGAGTTTGTTTTTGGACGAGTGAGGACATTTTTTCTTGAAACCCTCCCGAACAACATGTGGTGATTTAGGGGATGTTTGATTTTTTTTTTTTAGGTTTCTGACCCCAAGACTCAACTAATCTCTGCAATTCTCCAGCTGTGATCCTTGGAGAGTCTTTGGCCACTCAAACTCTCCTCCTCACCGTGCATTAGGACGATATAGACACACGTCCTCTTTCAGGCAGATTTTTAACATCTTTAGTTGATTGGAACCTCTTAATTATTACCCTGATGGTGGGAATGGAGATTTTCAATGTTTTAACTCTTTTCTTACAGCCACTTTCTATTTTGTGATGCTCAACAATCTTGTTCTTCACATCAGAAATATATTTTTTGTTTTTTCTCATTGTGATGGATGATAAAGGGAATTTGACCTTTGTGTTCCTCATATTTATAATCCCGTGGAACAGAAAGTCATGGCTGGACAATTTCATGCTCCTAGTCACCCTGGTGTGCTAAAAAATGTAAATATGAATGGGAATATACTTCAGAGATATTTTACTCATAAGAATTTCTAGGGGTGCCAATAATTGTGGCCAACATTCATTGGAGAAAAACATTTATTTCATCATGAGATTTTCTTCCCACTTTCAATTGTTTTACTTCAATGATAGGTTGGAATTTTGTGAATTTTTTGAGTGAAAGATCAAAAGGATAAACAATGCAGATTTATTTTCACAGCCGCCTTTGCTCATATTTATCAAGGGTGCCAATATTAGTGGAGGGCACTGTATATTTCATACGGCATCGGATAAACAACGTAGAAGAAAATCAATCTGAACAGAGCGTGAGGGTAAAGCCTGCATGTGTCGAGAAGTTTCTGAAATGTCACATCTACAGCTGTCTCAAACTCATTCTCTGTCTGCAGTAATCGCAGGTTGAAGATGTCACTGACCTGGAGTGATGTTCTTGTGATGTGGAAGCCACTTCTGTAGTTTAAGATGCATTAGAGGCACTATAAAAGCATGCTGTGGAAAATGGAGGCTAATTGACAAGAGCAGAGAGGCATCCATTACTGCAGGTCAGAGAGTCTGTAGATAAAACACACAAATATCTGGTCATGTGGCAACAACTGACACAACTAACTGACATGAAAAAGAACATAGTGCATGGAAGAGAAAATGATACTTGCTTTGAAATAGCGGTTATGCCATTGAAGACATAAAGGGCACAAACCTACTTACAAGATGTTGTCATTTTTGTTGTTGTTGTATTGGCTGATGTGAAAGTTGGCTTGAAACAGAAGTGCACATTGACTTAAATACTATTTATTTCCTATGGTGTAAAACTTTATTAAGAGTACTTAAAGGCACAGTTCACCTGAAAATTTAAAATGTGTCATCCTTTAGTCATTCCAAACCAAAAGGAGAAATGTTCTAGCCATTCATTTCCATACAATGAAAGCAAAAGGGGGAATTGATGCTGTCAAACTTCAGAAAAGCAAGATAAAAAGTGAAAGTAGTCTATATTCTAGTACACAGTACCATGCATTCACTATTTCATGTCTTCTGAAGTAGTATGACAGTTCTGCGTGCTAAACAAAAAGAAATTTAAGCTGTTTATTACTGAAAATTTGGATATCAAGCCTAATGTGACCGTCTAATTGTACTTTGATTTAGGAGCTATAATAAATTATGACAAAATAGTCATTTTAGGCTGAACTATTCCTTTAAACATGGTTACGGACACCTTTTCCTATAGATGCATTATTAAAGATTATCAAAATTGACAGTGAAGTAAAATGTTACAAAATTGATCAAATAAATGCTATTCTTTTGATCTTTCATCAAAGAATCTTTAAAAAATGCATTATGGTTTTCACAAAAATATGAAGCAGCACAACAGTTTTTAACACTGGTAATAATAATAAATGTTTCTTGAGCAACAAATCAGCATATTAGAATGATTACTGAAGGATCACGTGACACTGAAAACTGGATTAATGATGTTGAAAATGACATTTTAGAATATTTTAAAATAGTAATGAGATATTTTAATATTACTATATTTGGTCAAATCAATGCAGCATTTTTAAGCATAAGACTAAAAAAAAAAAACTCACAAACGTTTAAATGGTTGTGTATCTTGTGTAACTGTAAAGAATATAATAAAACAAAACACTGATCACATTTTTGTTAAATCCTATTACTATTCACAATGGACCAACATCAGAGGAAACATTCAGAATTAGGTGATGAAATGTGTTGCAAGTTGTTAGATATGATAACTATACCCGGCATTACTTCCTCAAAACCAACAAAGAAAATTAATTGTGCTATGTGACTAATTTTTTACCAAAAGCATGGCTGAAATGTCTGAAAGGACAAAATCCTACTTCATTTGTTTTAACAGGCAAATAAAAGGCCGTCTAAACACAGGAAAGAGACAATAAAAGACGAGCAGCACCCTTGCTGGAGTGTTTGTGGATGATAGGAAGAGGTACTGTAGTTAATGTGGTAAGGGCCCAAATGAGAGCGAGCAACTTTGATGTGAACCAAAGCCAAAGGGGGGAAAACAACACTACAGTCTACAAACAGACCCATTTGGTCCCACGCCTGCAAGTTGTTAAATATTACAGCCGTCCCATTTATGAAGACCCACCCTACTTGTTAATGCTGTGTAATGAGGCATATCTGGGTAAGAGCACACTGGGCTCTGCTCTTATTTGTGTGCTCTGCTCTAAGGTCTTTATAAAGTTACACGTTTGAGGCGCCACCTGAGTATATCCACCTGTAAGGGATTTAGTTTGCATTCAGTTCTTTTTGGTCACATTACTATCTCTGATTTCTAGTTTTCTTTGGTCATTGTACTGACTTAATCTTCAAATCCTAATCTTTGAACGAGTTAAATGAAAATGTTTGATCATCAATCTTTATCTTTAATCATATTCTGAATTAGAAAATAATTTTGTTCAGTTGTCGTGTGACAATTTTGTCGATTGTTCTAATTTCTAAAATGAATTGGAATAAAAAGGTAATTGCACTTTCAGCACCACAACAATTAAAATTGGGTCTGATGGGGTTCATGGATGGCAAAAAAACAACAACAACATACATATACAGGTGCATCTCAATAAATTAGAATGTCGTGGAAACGTTCATTTATTTCACTAATTCAACTCAAATTGTGAAACTTGTGTATTAAATAAATTCAATGCACACAGACTGAAGTAGTTTAAGTCTTTGGTTCTTTTAATTGTGATGATTTAGGCTCACATTTAACAAAAACCCACCAATTCACTATCTCAACAAATTAGAATACTTCATAAGACCAATAAAACATTTTTTTTAGTGAATTGTTGGCCTTCTGGAAAGTATGTTCATTTACTGTATATGTACTCAATACTTGGTAGGGGCTCCTTTTGCTTTAATTACTGCCTCAATTCGGCGTGGCATGGAGGTGATCAGTTTGTGGCACTGCTGAGGTGGTATGGAAGCCCAGGTTTCTTTGACAGTGACCCTCTGCTCATCTGTATTTTTTGGTCTCTTGTTTCTCATTTTCCTCTTGACAATACCCCATAGATTCTCTATGGGGTTCAGGTCTGGTGAGTTTGCTGGCCAGTCAAGCACACCAACACAATGGTCATTTAACCAACTTTTGGTGCTTTTGGCAGTGTGGGCAGGTGCCAAATTTAAAGGTGCTTTAAAAAGCTGGTCAGCAGAAGGAAGCATGAAGTGCTCCAAAATTTCTTGGTAAACGGGTGCAGTGACGTTGGTTTTCAAAAAACACAATCCCAGCAGGCACCAGACGTCTATGTAACGTCAGGTTGACGTTGGACATGACGTCAGACAGACGTTGCATTTTGGTTGAAAATGAAAATCGGGTTGACGTCAATATTTGACGTCAATTTGATGTTGACTTAACATTGGATTTTGGTTACACACCCTAAAAACAACAAAATCTCAACGTCAGCTGACGTCAGTATCGGACATCAATTTAACATTGACATTAGACGTTGGATTTACATTGAATTTTGGTCACCCAACGTCGCAACCAAAATTTAACCAAATATCAACGTCGTATGACGTTGTGTGCCTGTTTTGTGCCTGCTGGGAATGGACCAACACCAGCAGATGACATTGCACCCCAAATCATCACAGACTGTGGAAACTTAACACTGGACTTCATGCAACTTGGGCTATGAGCTTCTCCACCCTTCCTCCAGACTCTAGGACCTTGGTTTCCAAATGAAATACAAAACTTGCTCTCATCTGAAAAGAGCACTTTGGACCACTGGGCAACAGTTCAGTTCTTCTTCTCCTTAGCCCAGGTAAGACGCCTCTGACGTTGTCTGTGGTTCAGGAGCGGCTTAACAAGAGGAATATGACAACTGTAGCCAAATTCCTTGACACGTCTGTGTGTGGTGGCTCTTGATGCCTTGACCCCAGCCTCAGTCCATTCCTTGTGAAGTTCACCCAAATTCTTGAATCGATTTTGCTTGACAATCCTCATTGTCTGGGGACAAGGCTGCGGTTCTCTCGGTTGGTTGTGCATCTTTTTCTTCCACACTTTTTCCTTCCACTCAACTTTCTGTTAACATGCTTGGATACAGCACTCTGTGAACAGCCACCTTCTTTGGCAATCAATGTTTGTTGCTTACCCTCCTTGTGAAGGGTGTCAATGATTGTCTTCTGGACAACTGTCAGATCAGCAGTCTTCCCCATGATTGTGTAGCCTAGTGAACCAAACTGAGAGACCATTTTGAAGGCTCAGGAAACCTTTGCAGGTGTTTTGAGTTGATTAGCTGACTGGCATGTCACCATATTCTAATTTGTTGAGATATTGAATTGGTGGGTTTTTGTTAAATGTGAGCCTAAATCACCACAATTTAAAGAACCAAAGACTTAAAGGGATACTCCAGCCCAAAATGAAAATTGTGTCGTTTTTCACTTACCCCCATGTCGTTCCGAACCCGTAAAGGCTTCGTTATTCTTCAGAACACAATTTAAGATATTTTGGATGAAAACCGGGAGGCTTGTGATTGTCCCATTGACTGCCAAGTAAATTGCACTGTCAAGGTCCATAAAAGTATGAAAAGCATCGCCAGAATACTCCATCTGCCATCAGTGGTTCAATCATAATGTTATGAAGCGACGAGAATACTTTTTGTACGGAAATAAAACAAAAATAACGACTTTATTCAAAAATTAGGCACAGTAACGTCTCCTCTGTGTCTCAGTCTTCTGTATCAGCCTTGACACAGGGATGCATCTTCTTCGTCGATTTACACCCTGATTTGAACGCAAACAGCGCACCCTTGTGGCCCGGATGATATAGAAGAGTGTGCATTTTGTGTCCAGGGGATAATCTCCAAAATGGCGCTACACTGGCACAGAGGAGACGTTATGGTGCCTAATTGTTGAATATTAAGTGAAAAAGACTTAATATTTAGTTGCAAATCCTTTGCTTTCAATAACTGCATCAAGCATGTGACCCATTGACATCACCAAACTTTTGCATTCTTCTTTTGTGATACTTTTCCAGGCTTTCACCGCAGCCTCTTTCAGTTTTGGGGGGTTACTCCCTTCAGTCTCCTCTTTAGCAGGTAAAAGGCATGCTCTATAGGGTTTAAGTGTGGAGATTGACTTGGCCAGTCTAAAACCTTCCACTTCTTGCCCTGAACTCCTTTGTTGTTTTGGCACTATGTTTTGGGTCATTATCTTGCTGCATGATGAAGGATCTCCCAATCAGTTTGGTTGCATCTTTCTGTAAATTGTCAGACAAAATATTTCTGTAGACTTCTGAGTTAATTTGGCTGCTGCCGTCATGCGTTACATCATTAATGAAGATTAATGAGCCTGTCCCAGAAGAAGCGATGAAAGCCCAAGCCATTACATTACCTCCACTGTGTTTCAGATGAGCTTGTATGTTTGGGATCATGAGCAGATCCTTTTTCTCCAAACTTTAGCCTTTCCATCACTTTGGTCCATAAAATCAGTCCATAAAACCTTGTCCCAGAATTTTTGAGGCTCGTCTCCTATTCTTCTTGCTAATGAGTGGTTTGCATCTTCTGGTGTAGCCTCTGTACTTTTGTTCATGAAGTCTTCTGTGAACAGTAGATTGTGATACCTTCACTCCTGCCCTCTGGAGGTTGTTGCAGATGTCACTAACAGTTGTTTTAGGGTCTTTCTTTACAGCTGTCACAATGTTTCTGTCGTCAACTGCTGATGTTTTCCTTGATCTACCCGTTGGAGGTGTGTTACTTAGTACACCAGTGGTTTCTTTCTTCCTCAGGAGATTCCAAATGGTTGTACTTGCTATTGCCAGTGTTTGTGCAACGGTTTGACTGATTTTTCATCTTCTCTCAGCTTCACAATTGCTCGTTTTTCACCCATAGACACCTCTCTGGTTTTCATGTTGGTTACACGTCTAACTAACTATAAATGCAGTCTGCACGGATCTGAAACTGAGCGCAGACATTCAGTGCTATTTATTGTTTGAATAATCAATTAATAGGACACACCAGGGCAACAAAACACACCTGTCAGTCACATTTTCCAAAACATTTGGTAACATGAGCAATGGGTGGGTTCAAACAAATGGTGCTATCCTCTAAGTTGTGTATCAGATCCAGATGAAAATACCTGTAAATAAAAGCTGAAATATTAATCTCGTCTCATATTCATCTTTTGATGTCAAACCCAAATGTTTTCAGTCTACAGCAAAAATAAAGGAATTGGCCTCACTGTTCCAATACTTTTGGAGGGGAGTGTGTGTATATATATATATATATATATATATATATATATATATATATATATATATATATATATATATATATATATATATATATATACACATACATACATACATACATACAGGTGCTGGTCATATAATTAGAATATCATCAAAAAGTTGATTTATTTCACTAATTCCATTCAAAAAGTGAAACTTGTATAATGTATACATTCATTCCACACAGACTGATATATTTCAAGTGTTTATTTCTTTTAATTTTGATGATTATAAGTGACAACTAATGAAAACCCCAAATTCAGTATCTCAGAAAATTAGAATATTGTGAAAAGGTTCAATATTGAAGACACCTGGTGCCACACTCTAATCAGCTAATTAACTCAAAACACCTGCAAAGGCCTTTAAATGGTCTCTCAGTCTAGTTCTGTAGGCTACACAATCATGGGGAAGACTGCTGACTTGACAGTTGTCCAAAAGACGACCATTGACACCTTGCATAAGGAGGGCAAGACACAAAAGGTCATTGCAAAAGAGGCTGGCTGTTCACAGAGCTCTGTGTCCAAGCACATTAATAGAGAGGCGAAGGGAAGGAAAAGATGTGGTAGAAAAAAGTGTACAAGCAATAGGGATAACCGCACCCTGGAGAGGATTGTGAAACAAAACCCATTCAAAAATGTGGGGGAGATTCACAAAGAGTGGACAGCAGCTGGAGTCAGTGCTTCAAGAACCACTACGCACAGACGTATGCAAGACATGGGTTTCAGCTGTCGCATTCCTTGTGTCAAGCCACTCTTGAACAACAGACAGCGTCAGAAGCGTCTCGCCTGGGCTAAAGACAAAAAGGACTGGACTGCTGCCGAGTTATGTTCTCTGATGAAAGAAAATTTTGCATTTCCTTTGGAAATCAGGGTCCCAGAATCTGGAGGAAGAGAGGAGAGGCACAGAATCCACGTTGCTTGAGGTCCAGTGTAAAGTTTCCACAGTCAGTGATGGTTTGGGGTGCCATGTCATCTGCTGGTGTTGGTCCACTGTGTTTTCTGAGGTCCAAGGTCAACACAGCCGTATACCAGGACGTTTTAGAGCACTTCATGCTTCCTGCTGCTGACCAACTTTATGGAGATGCAGATTTCATTTTCCAACAGGACTTGGCACCTGCACACAGTGCCAAAGTTACCAGTACCTGGTTTAAGGACCATGGTATCCCTGTTCTTAATTGGCCAGCAAACTCGCCTGACCTTAACCCCATAGAAAATCTATGGGGTATTGTGAAGAGGAAGATGCGATATGCCAGACCCAACAATGCAGAAGAGCTGAAGGCCACTATCAGAGCAACCTGGGCTCTCATAACACCTGAGCAGTGCCACAGACTGATCAACTCCATGCCACGCCGCATTGCTGCAGTAATTAAGGAAAAAGGAGCCCCAACTAAGTATTGAGTGCTGTACATGCTCATACTTTTCATGTTCATACTTTTCAGTTGGCCAAGATTTCTAAAAATCCTTTCTTTGTATTGGTCTTAAGAAATATTCTAATTTTCTGAGATACTGAATTTGGGGTTTTCATTAGTTGTCAGTTATAATCATCAAAATTAAAAGAAATAAACACTTGAAATATATCAGTCTGTGTGGAATGAATGTATACATTATACAAGTTTCACTTTTTGAATGGAATTAGTGAAATAAATCAACTTTTTGATGATATTCTAATTATATGACCAGCACCTGTATATATATATATATGCAATAATTCAATGCAGTTAGTGATATAATCATATATTTTAGGAAAGCAAAATAAATGTTTAGTTGCTGATATCCAGGATGCCCCTAATTAAACACTCAAATTAAATTAATTAAACATTCTAATTAAACCGTAATTAAATTGTGTCACTCAATATTATGAGTAGTTGTACAAGTACAATATTATTTCCTACATTCAAAGGAGGATGCAAGCAACACATGGAACTAAATGTGAAATTTTGAAGTAGAAATACTGAAATAGTATATTCTTCTAAAACCTGTTTTGTATTCACACAAAATTACTTTCAGGTACACAAACTTTTGAAGAGCTTGATGAAAGTTCAAAATGTGCTCAGAGTGAAATGTTTTTGGGATGATTAATGTCGTTCTTTTGCTGTGAATAGACCCTTTACACTTCACAACCCCGTGTAAACAGGCAACCTCGTTCACAGAGTGTGACATGAATTGAATGCACACTGACAGCGATTGTCCACCTATAATTTGATGGATAAAACAAGAACACTCCTCAACAGTAGACGCAAACCTCCCCCACATTCTACCACGAAGCAAAGCGTTATGCTAAGTAGCAGCAGTATCTTCCCTCAGCTGGAGACGAGCTCTTGGGAAGGAGGGCCACATCATGCTTGCTGGTTCATGAACAATGTCTTGGCTTCAGTTTGCCTCCCGCTGGGCTGGGAATCAGCAGGCCTGCTGTGCGCTTGGGATGGAAGATTCTGGATCTTCAGCACAGGACCTTTAGATGGGCGGTCAGATGCCACCAAACACATCCTCCCTCTATCATACATGTTTCATTCAACTGTGCTCTCTGAGCTCCATAGTGGATTATATGTCTGAAACTGTCTGGAAACAGGGCACAAAATAGAACAAAATAAAAAAAAAATCATCTCTTTCGACACTATTTGATTTCATCCTAAATAAAAAAAAATAAAAAAAATTGTCTTCTATTTATTCCTTCCCTTTCTAGCTTGTACTTATTTGAACAATGCCTGAAACTTAGTATTACGAGCACTTCCTGTGTCTGTTTGCCTCTTTAAGATGAATCGCTTGATGTATTCCCCAATTGTAAGTCGCTTTGGATAAAAGTGTCTGCAAAATGAATAAATGTAAATGTAAAAAATAAATAAATAAATAAATGAGAAAACATTTTGTGTTTCTGAGTTAATATTTAAAATGTTCTGTCCATTAACTTTACTATAAACACAGTTTGCATAAACAAGCCTTGCATATTGAAAAATCTCAATTGGATTTAGTCAACTGGTTGATCCACTGGGTGATCTGAATAAAGCTTTCTCCATTGTCCACCTTCACCAATTTTTCTACAGCTTTTGAAGAGTGGACGGCCCTTGTTTGCCATTAAAAACAAGTCATTCTCCCTCTTAAACCCCCTTCAGTGTCAGTGCAAACTCGCATAAGCTGAAGAGGAGATTTGACTCATGACTGCAGGGTAGAAGAAAGCCAGGCTTAATGATTCAAATGTTCAAGAAAGCCCTTGCGAGCCCCAGGAGTGAGGGTGGAAAGGGTTGTCTGGGAACAGATTGATGAGGCTGCTAAGTGGACCTCAATGAGCCACAGGAACGAGGTGAAAAACCCACGCATAATCATCACACGACGCCACTCACAAGCATTTCCATAATCTGCCACTTGCTGATCGTCACTGATGTAAGACGGAGTATGTTCTTTGTGATGTTCAATGCATTCTAATGATCTTCTCTAAAATGGCTTCACTTGAAGAATGTTATTGAATCAAGACGTTCAGTGCTATTGACTGTCTGTGTAAAAGTGTTTCTTCAACTATGAACTATGAAAAATGTTCAGATTATTAAAATGTTCATCACACTAAGACAAAAAATGGTTCTTATAAGAACTGTTCACTGACAGGTGGTTTTTGAGAACCCAAAGTGTTCTTCTATGCGAAAGCTTCATTTTTAAGTGTTGTTAAAGCTAATTTTATAATGATATTACAGCTTGTTCGGAAATGACAATAAAAATATCCTGTTCACAAGAGATATTAAACGTGTTTTTTGTTTTTTGTCACGCATCATGTTTCATATCTCAAGTATGCTCTTCACTGACATTGTTTGATTGTTAAACAAGTACTCTAACATTTGAAGAATAATTTTTTTTTTTTTATTACGGGTAAAACAGTAGTATGTTTTCATTTTCACACTTTAAATGTGGAATGGTTTGTGTTTATTTTATTCTTTTTATTCTAATTTTATGATAGATTTTAAAAGTTTAAGATTGAAAACCAGGGTCTGGGACAAGAGTCAAACAACACAATCCCAAAATACATAAAATCCACTTTAAAGGTAGCAAAATAAATAATGAAGATCTGGAAAAAAGTTCCCAGGCCAGTTTTGATGTGACCTTCATGTAGCAATAAGAAAAATCAACACCTGCATGGGACATAAAAGTTGAGGAAACACCAAAAGTTTTAAAGTAAATGGAAGTAGTGTGCATAAATATAATTGCTCGTCACTTCTGTTTTCAGGAATAAAAACAGTACGCTGCATAGCTTTGTTTTTTCCTCCACGTAGTTCAGAAAACTAAGAGGACTAGTTACAGAAATGGACTGGAAAACAAAAACCCCTCCTCTTTTGACTCTTGAATTGCTATTGTTAACTGATGTCACACGCTGCTGACCTCGAGGACAAACCTTATCAATCATGTCGTGTCTATCAACATACTTTTAAATTCGAAAACAGATATTAGTGTCTGTTTTTCCTCTGGTTTGACCACATATCCTTTTGTAGCCAGTTGATAATGGGCAGTACAAGCACTACAATAGCATTAGCATAGTTTAGAGCTTTATGTAAGCAGAATAATTGGACTGATTTAAATTTGCAGTCAGTTGAGAGGACCCTCAATGGACTCTCCCTCGGCACTTCTCAAAAATCCCTCCACACAAGAATAATCACAGGGCAGCCGGCAATTAGAAACGGCACCATTACCTTTAATAGCTGCGTATGAATTAAAATAAAATGAAATGCAGACATTACATGAAAGAACAAAAGCACTGAGCTAATAAATAAAAAATGGAGGGAAAAAGAACAAAAGGTAATAAATGAGTGCCGTCAGCATTAGGAAATTACCGGAAGTCAGATATGCACCGTTATTTAACCCAAACATGTGTTTTGATGGAGACATAATTGCAGATATCAGTATTACCTGGACG
The DNA here is from genome assembly GCA_027422415.1 of Schizothorax lantsangensis. Taxonomy (NCBI): domain Eukaryota; kingdom Metazoa; phylum Chordata; class Actinopteri; order Cypriniformes; family Cyprinidae; genus Schizothorax; species Schizothorax lantsangensis. The sequence continues at coordinate 8,786,555 of CM049839.1, read as the reverse complement.
AGACATGTGACACACATCTGAAAACCAGATCTCAATAATGGCATGATTAATTCAGGGTTCTCACATTTCTGACCAATGAGTTTCTATGACTTTCCAGGCATTTGTAATCACTGATCTGATTCAGACAGATTCGCTAATGAAACATTCAGACCAATTCAAGAATTGGTTCATTGAAAATAACCAACTCAAAAATAATGATTTGCTTACAAATAGGATGATACTATGGCTTGAAATTTAGAAACTCATAGCTAGAACATAACTGCCATATTTGAAATAGAAAATCTCAAGCAAACAAAGGCAATGTAGATATCTATGAAACACTACAAGAAAACGTGGATTCAGTGAATCGACAAGCAGATTAACTAAAATAGCTAAGATTGTTGCCTGCCGTAATGAAATTCATGACTTCATATCATACACACAAAAAAGCAGTTAACTCACAGGCTGAACATGTAAAGAATAATACAACATGATCTGTGTAGTCTGATTCACAATCAAGTCTCATGAGTCGGTTCTTTTAATGAATCGTCCAGAAGACTAGGTTTAAATCAGTCTAACAAATCCTTCACTGAATTAACTCACAGAACTAATGAATCAGCATATGAGTCACTTACTGAAATGAAAAGTGTTAGATGTGGAAATCATAAAAGAGGTTTTGTCTAGCAAACCATTTGAGAATTCATTTGAGACCTCACTAAGAATTCAAACAAGAATGTAGGTATATATCCAAGACCAGAGACTACATGTAATAATTTATCAACAAATTATGAAGTACTACAACTAACCGCATGCAGTGTGTTTAGCATTTAGAGAGATGTTTTTTGCACAGGGATGTACAATGATATGCAAACCCATTAGCACTAACTTGCAGGTATCTCCCGGAGGGATCATTTCATTAGTCTGGCTATAAAGAGGATTAATTGTCATAAGAGCGAAGCACTGCCATGTGTTAGCCAAATAGCATCTCTGCATATGTTACAAGTTCAAACCGCAGCCTACAGAAGCCACAGACTGAAAAAATTAGTTCAATCATCACTAATGAGCTGACAGCATTTATTGTACACAAGAAATGCAACTAATTGTTTATATTTCTATGCATTCATTAATGGTGCCAATTACACAGGCCTGACAATTTGTCTGTGATTGGAGGTTGGCTCTAGAGAGAAAATGCCTAGAATAAATATAGATACAGGTGCATCTCAATAAATTAGAATGTCGTGGAAAAGTTCATTTATTTCACTAATTCAACTCAAATTGTGAAACTTGTGTATTAAATAAATTCAATGTACACAGACAGACTGAAGTAGTTTAAGTCTTTGGTTCTTTTAATTGTGATGATTTAGGCTCACATTTAACAAAAACCCACCAATTCACTATCTCAACAAATTAGAATACTTCATAAGACCAATAAAAAAAAACATTTTTAGTGAATTGTTGGCCTTCTGGAAAGTATGTTCATTTACTGTATATGTACTCAATACTTGGTAGGGGCTCCTTTTGCTTTAATTACTGCCTCAATTCGGCGTGGCATGGAGGTGATCAGTTTGTGGCACTGCTGAGGTGGTATGGAAGCCCAGGTTTCTTTGACAGTGGCCTTCAGGTCATCTGCATTGTTGGGTCTGGTGTCTCTCATCTTCCTCTTGACAATACCCCATAGATTCTCTATGGGGTTCAGGTCAGGCGAGTTTGCTGGCCAATCAAGCACAGTAACACCATGGTCATTGAACCAGCTTTTGGTACCTTTGGCAGTGTGGGCAGGTGCCAAGTCCTGCTGGAAAATGAAATCAGCATCTCCATAAAGCTTGTCAGCAGAAGGAAGCATGAAGTGCTCTAAAATTTCCTGGTAGATGGCTGCATTGACTGTGGACTTCAGAAAACACAGTGGACCAACACCAGCAGATGACATGGCAGCCCAAATCATCACTGACTGTGTAAACTTCACACTGGACTTCAAGCAACATGGATTCTGTGCCTCTCCACTCTTCCTCCAGACTCTGGGACCTTGATTTCCAAATTAAATGCAAAATTTACTTTCATCTGAAAAGAGGACTTTGGACCGCTGAGCAACAGACTTTTTCTCCACAGCCCAGGTAAGATGCTTCTGACGTTGTCTCTGGTTCAGAAGTGGCTTGCTAGCCCTTTTCCTGAAGAAGTCTGAGCGTGGTGACTCTTGATGCACTGACTCCAGCTTCAGTCCACTCCTTGTGAAGCTCTCCCAAGTGTTTGAATCAGCTTTGCTTGACTGTATTCTCAAGCTTGCGGTCATCCCTGTTGCTTGTGCACCTTTTCCTACCCAAATTCTTCCTTCCAGTCAACTTTGCATTTAATATGCTTTGATACAGCACTCTGTAAACAGCCACACCTTTCAGTAATGACCCTCTGTGACTTACCCTCTTTATGGAGGGTGTCAATGTTCGTCTTCTGGATCATTGCCAAGTCAGCAGTCTTCCCCATTATTGTGGTTTCAAAGAACAAGAGATATCCAGAATTTATACTGTATGGATGGTCATTTATTGAAACTCAAATGTAAATATTCTAATATTTTGAGATACTGATTTTTGACTTTCATGAGCTGTAAACTCTAATCATCAAAATTAAAATAAAAAAAAACTTTTGAAAGGTTTTAACTTGAGGGGAGTGTTATCAGAGATCTGGGTCAATAAATTATAGATGATGTGTTATCTAAGAGAAAAGTGCCAGAATGTTTCTAAACTGAGTTGCTTTCATTTTCATCTTGGGTCTGCTTCTTCAAGCTCGATATCACTTCTGTCCCATTCGTGACTGACCACATTTGCATGCAAGATCTAATATATATATATATATATATATATATATATATATATATTTTTTTTTTTTTTTTTTTATCTATCCTGCATCCTGTTTTCTGAGACTGAAATAGTACTATGACGGATCAACACTGAATGGTCATTCAAAGTGCAAAGACAGCCCTGGGCCAAATGTGACCAAGGGAGGGGTTCATTTTTTTTTAAGCTGTATCAGGATCCAATAAATAAATACATACAAATAAAAATACAAAAACAAATGTAAATAATGGCTTAGTCCAAACTGGTGCTCAACCGCTTCTGACCTATCTAATGCTCCATCTAATAAAATAGGCATCTTCTGGGCATTTCTGGGTTTATATCCAGAATACATTAATATATAACATTAGTCAAGCATAGAAAAAAAAAGCATCAATTTGATGCCAAAAAGGATATTTTTGTTATATATTGCAATATAAACTTTCATTGTATGCTCAATGAAATGCTACCACTAAGCAGACGAGTGAAAAATGAATAGTGTTTGTGAGGAAAGTCACTGGGACTCTGCTTAGTGTTTCAAATCATTTTGCAAACGGGGCAATACGCTTATAGGCCAGATGAAATATTTATTTTCCAATCGCAATAGACAAATTTAGACTGAGGCAATAGTTTCCCCTGGCAGATTTTCCCTCTACAGCGATAAAACATCTGTGTCAGCATCACTGGAAACAATGTAGAACAGAGACACATCACATGGACAGACGGGAAGTGCAGAAACCAAATGAAGCATGCAGTCACTCTGATAGATTTAGGAAATACATTTTGAATTGATTGCTACTGTTGAGATGTGCAAACACATTTATGGTTTGCTTGGGTCTGGTTACTTGAGAAGCAAAATTGCGTAAGAGAATGAAATAGACAACACGTTTAGGCTCATGTGTTTAACAGCTTGTTGAACTTCCACTCTGGGTTTCGTCTCCCAACCAGAGACACGATATGTTCTTGGTGTCATCTTTGATTTTAATTTTCAGTTTCCCATACCTGCTGTTCATCCTCTTTCCCATCGCTGCAAACTCATCATGACAGCTTCCCTTGTCTGGGGCAAAGCAGACCAACTCAACAGATGTTCCACAGCGCTTGGCTGGTGTTTCTCCTTCGCCAATGCATCTGATTAAAGAAATGTCTATAGGCTTTTAAGATTTAGGCTAGGGTTGTCAATTAATTAAACAAATTAATCAAATCAGTTATACAATATGCCAATCAATTAACTGGATCATTATATCAGTATTCGCTGAGAAGAACATGAGGTACTTAACAGACATGCTTTAGTCTTTTTCCCCACTGCCCACCAAAACACTAAAAACTGAAGTAGTTGTCTGAAACCTGAGGGGTTTTTTGAGGACGTTGCCTGTTGCTGCTGATTTAAGTTACAATGTGTTCACAGAAAGCCGATTGTTGAGTAAAGTAACATGGCGACCTTAGTTTGTTCCTTCTTTATCCTCTTGTAACTGTGTGAGAACAGACAGACGGCCGACATTAATGATGCATCCGCTTGAGCTTAAAACAGCTTGTGTTCATTAATTGATTGACTATTATGTAATCATGGAGAATCATTAATGTAGTGCACAAAGAGGAAGTGTACATTGGCAAATAAAAGATTTAGAATTAGCCACGAGGAACTGCGATTTCAAAAGAAAAATGCACTCTGATTATTTGTTAATACTATAATGGCAAAGCGAATATATTTCTAAACAATAATTATAAATAATATCATTATCGCTACAGTCCACAGCAATCCATTTTACACTTGAGCTTGTCAAATCGGTCTTTTTTAAAATTAATAACACTAAAAACTGTCAGCCCTTCTAATAACTTCTGCTTTAAAATTTACAGGTGAAAGAGCTTCAGTTTAATATCAGTGCATTGCCTGGGTTGACTGAATTTAAATGCTAATTAGCATCAGCTACACTACTGGCATCTCAGTGTGCATGCTAATGCACATAACAGCTCATCCACTGACAGTTAGTATAACAGGTAGAATAAATTCTCAATTTCTATCCTAATTAATCCAGGAAAACTACAGGGAAAGCTAGAATGCAGCACATGATCCCAGATGGAAAGCTGTCTTATGGGGACATACTGCATTAGTGGGGTCATAAGAAGTCTTGAGCATTTATTTAACTAAGCAAAATTTGTAACTAACTAAATAAATAACAAACATATCACAACAGTTCTTGCTCATTTTGAGATGAACATCATAGCCTGCAGTTCAATGAGAGCCTATACCAGGGGTCAGCAACCTATGGCACATGTACCAACATTGGCATGCAGAGGGATAATCATGGAAAATGTACATTTTGAGGTAATCATTCCTCATAGTCTCACAGCTATAAATACCATTACATTTTGAGACTTACCCTGTGCTAGGATGCAGATGTTTTTCATTAAATTTTTCATGCAAAATGTGAATACTAAATCAGTCAAACTGTTTGGTGAATCAGATTGAATCGTTCACAGGAGTCATTGTTCTGCACAGTTCACTTCCTCGCTGTATAGGCCAGGGGTTGGCAACCTTTTGGGCATGAAGTGCCATTTTTTATTTTTCTGGTTAACCGCTGTGTCAGTGAGCCATGCTGTATTTATATAATCATTTTTAAATGTTCAGATATAAATCTGTATTTGATTATCATTCAAATACTACAGACTTTCTAGTATTCCTGAAGCATTTTTTCATAAAAGTTTTTTTAAACTTTTCAAAATCCCAAAAAATTGTTTATTGTTTTTTTTTTTTTTTTTTTTTTTTTTTTCTTTTTTTTTTTTAATTAAATATATTTATTTATTTATTTATTTATTTATTTTTTTTTTTTTTTTTTTTTTAATATTAATTAATTAATTAAATTTTATATACCCTTTTACTTAACCACACTGTGACAGACAAGACCAGGGGACAGAGAAAACAAGAGAGAGAAAGAAGAAAGAAGATAGGAAAAAACAAAAAAACAAAAAAACAAAAAAAAAGGTTGTGGGGAAAGTCAACAAAGAAGGGGAAGAGAGAGAGAGAAAAAAAGGAGAATGGGGGATAGAGAGAGAGAGGGAGAAAAAACAAAAACAAAAAAACAGACAATTTGCTTCAATACCTGCTGACAAAAAGAGAAAACAACCGAAGACACAACATCAAAGAGACTGCAGCAACAACCAACATCTGTATAAATCACAATAAATTCTAAATGTTAAATGTTATTGAGCAGCACACATAACTAATATTACAAAATAAGTTTTGAAGCAACAGCAGATCAAGACAATGTGTGTCTGTGAGCACCTGTTTTTACACCAATGTGAATGCTTGAGTGTACACCTGTGTGTGTGAGCGCGCTTGTGTTCATAAGGTTCCTCCATGTAAATGTTTAATAGTGTGTGTGGGGAACAACAGCCCCATCCCGCAAGGCATGAAGCAGGCACGGAACAGACCCGGGCCCCAAACATCCGGAGGCCCCCCAGGGCACGAGACCCCCAGGAGAACCACCGCAGGGACAACCGCGGCCTCCACCCAAAAAAGGGCAGAGGAGAGCCCGAAGGCGGGACCTCCGACAGCCACAGTGTAGGCGCCCCAGGGTGCCGTGGCGGCAAGCCCGCAGGCTCCACCGGCAGCCGACCACACCAGGGCGGACCAGGCCCTGGGCCCGGAGACCCAAAGGCCCCCCACCCCACAAACGGGGCCCAGCAAGGCCAGTAGGGCCAGGCCCCGCCAATCGACCGCCGAGAGCGGGCCGGCGCTCGCCCGAGCATCCTGCCCCGGCGCGAGAAATCACCAACGCACCGGCGGCATCCTCCACCGGCAGGGCATGGTGGTGGGGTGGGGGTCGACTAAGATGATGAGTGAGGCGGAGTCTAAGGCCCGACCTGACACATAGACGTAGACGACAAGCACACATATACACAAGCATATGTTCCCACCCTCATGCACGCAAACAAATATTCACACCTTCGCCCCACATGTAGACACACAAAAATGGACACAGTACCCACACTCACACTCCCCATATGCACTCTATACTCCTAGATCCAGGCACCACCACCCCCAGAGGGGTAGCCAGCGCCCGATCCCGGAGCTGAACCCCTTTCGCTCCGGCGTGGGGACAGGAAGACCACCCCGGTCCCCGCAGCAGCAGAGAAAATCAACAGCCCAGACCCCGACCGGGCGGCCAGCTCATCCTCACAGCCCCCGGCCCCAGACAGAGAACAGAGAACAGGGGTGTGAAAAAAAAACAAAAAAAAAAACGACCCCATGCTTCACCCCACCCGCTCAAATGTAGTGTTGGTGTGTGTTGTTCTAAGGTGCTTTAAAACAGGGGTGCTTTAAAACAGGGGAGGGGCACCCTCCACAAGCTTGTGTCAGCTCGTCCCCTCCCTAGAGCCCTCAATGTCTATGTGCAACTTAAAATTGAGAAGTGGGCACTGGCACCAGAGGGAAGGCTGAATGAACAGACCGCCCTCCGGATGCCATTCAGTGTGCCCACCCCCAAGGCCCTATATGTATGTGTCATGTGACAGTAAGTAATGAGAATGTCTAAGCTGTAATGTGTAATTGAGATGCAGGCGGCCACGAGGAGACAGAGGAGTACCACCTCCCCCGCATCCCAGCGACTCACCCGCACCTCAAATCCCTACCTATGTGTTGGTGTGATGGAGCGGGAGAAGTGAAGCCTTAGGGATGGGGAGGAAAACATCAGAGGGGGCAAAATACCCCCCCCTCTGGAGCCAGCTCCCCCGCTGACCCCCATAGGCACCCCCGTTACCCCAAATCTGCCCAGGGCGGGGGGCCCAGGCCCATCCAGACCAGGGCCCATGGCAGCCCGGGGCGGCCCACCAGACCCCACAGCAGAGGAAAAACTACCCCACCCCATCATCCAGTCACTTCCCAAACTACGTAAGACAATAAGACACCCAGGTAAAGCCCGTATACCCCGCCTCTATTGGACCCCCCCCCCGCGGAGGCACCGATGCATCGAAGACCCCCACACCAGAGCCGGGCCCAAGCGCATGCACCAACCCATGCTCCCGGCGGCACACCAACCAGGACCCAAGCCCCCCAGGCCCAGCCGTGACCCCAAGCCGGAGGCAGAGCGTCCCCAGATCCCCAAACCCCCCCCGGACCAACCCCGGAACAGTGCGGCCGCCAGGCTGGCAACCTACGTCCGCCGGCACAGGCATCCCCAGCAGCGCCGCATGCCGCCGCCAGAGAAACAGCATCTAAGAGTCACCAATACCCCATCCAGGCCAAGGCCGCAGCCCCAGCGCCAAACCCCCCAAGAAACCCATCCCCAGGGAACCCCCAGATGCCCCAGGCCCATATTGCCACCCCACGCCAACAACAAAAACCACAGCCGGACAGAATCGGGACCCCCACCCACACTAGGTGATGGAGCTGATCAAAGGAGCCCAGAGAGATTGATCTAATGTGTCAGCAGAAGCTGTTTCAAGGCTAATATAATCCCACAAATAATCTCTATATTGGTTGATATTAAGATTATTTTTATTTTTCCAGTTCATGAGGACAGTCTTCTTAGCAATGCATAGGGCAGTGAAAGCCATGTGGATTGTGTTATCTTCTGTAGTGACACCATCTAGGTCGCCCAACAAGCAGACTAAAGGAGAGGCTGGAATAGAGCATTTAAGACACTTTGATAAGTCTTCACAAATCCTGTACCAGTACCTCTGAACAGGTGGACAGAACCATAGAGCGTGGATGTAATTGTCAGGTGTATTGCCTTTACAGTGTGAGCAGTTGTTAGAAGCTGTAAAACCCATCCTGAACATCCGATGACCTGTGTAGTGCACTCTATGCAGAATTTTGTATTGTATTAATTGTAATCCAGGATTTCTAATCAGTTCAAAGGTTTTTAAACATATCTGAGACCAGAAATTATGGTCCCAGTTTACTGATAGATCTGCTTCCCATTTTGCAATAGGAAGTGATACTGATTCATCTATATTGGAAAGTGCCCTGTATATTTTAGACATTAATTTGGGGGTTTTGAGATTAAGAAAATCTGACACACTTGGTGGTATTTGTAAATTGATATGATTAGACTTAAATTTCCTTTTTACAATAGATTTAATTTGTTGATATTCTAAAAATCTGTTCTTATTAATCCCATATTGTTTAATTAATTTGTCAAAGGGAATAAAGTCTGTCCCTTTGAATATATGTTCCAGGTATTTAATACCTTTACAACTCCAATCTGTGAAGTTTATCATATTGTTGTTTAGCAATATGTCAGGATTGTTCCAGATAGGGGTACGTTTGCATGGGATTAGTGAAGACTCCGTCATTTTTAGAAACTCCCACCATGCTGTCAGAGAAGAGCTGATACTGATGCTTTTGAAGCATACGTGTCGTTTACTGATCGAGCTAATGAATGGCAGATCCGAAATCTCTATATTATTGCATAATGCCTGTTCTACATCTAGCCAAGGCTCATCTAAGAGGGTGTGTTTTAACCACCCTGAAATGTGTTGAAGCCTATTGGCTAAGAAATAGTGGTAAAAGTTAGGTAGATCTAGTCCTCCTTTATCCTTGGTCTTTTGCAGCGTTTTTAAGCTAATACGCGGGGGTTTACCTTTCCAAAGGAATTTAGAGATAGAGGAGTCCAAAGATCTAAACCAGTCAGGTGGTGGTTTACTCGGGATCATTGCAAATAAATAATTAATTCTTGGCAAAACCATCATTTTTATTGAGGTGACTCTTCCCATGAGTGATATGGGTAGAGACCTCCATCTGGTTAGATCATCTTCTACCTTCTTTAAAAGTGGGATGTGGTTTAATTTAATCAAATCTGTCAGCTTAGGAGAAACATTAATACCTAAATATTTAATATTTCCAGATTGCAATGGAGTGGAAGAATTCTGGAAGGAACAATTAATTGGAAGAACTGTTGATTTTAACCAGTTTATTGAATAATCTGAGACTCTTGAGAAAGAGTTTATTAATGTAATTACCTCAGAGAGAGTGGTTTGTGAATGTTGAAGAAAAAGTAACACATCATCTGCGTAAAGACTAACTTTATGTTCTACATTCTTGCATTTAATGCCTTTAATCACTGTTGCCTGTCTAATTGCTGCTGCTAGTGGTTCAATAAAAATTGCAAACAGTGAGGGGGAGAGGGGGCATCCCTGCCTGGTGCCCCTCTTAAGACAGAAGCTAGAGGACGTTTGGGCATTTGTCCTGACACATGCTGTTGGAGAGTTATATAATATTTTTAACCAGTTTATGAAAGAGTTTCCAAAACCAAATTTGTGTAAAGTTGCAAATAGAAAATTCCAGTTAACCCTATCAAAAGCTTTTTCTGCATCTAGAGACAATATTGTAATTTGAAGGTTTCTATTGCATGAATAGTCTATCAAGTTAAGTAACCTACGAGTATTTGTTGAGGAGTGCCTGCCTTTTATGAAACCAGTTTGGTCGTAATGAATTATGAGAGGGGTTATCTTCTCTATTCTTTTTGAGATAGCTTTGCAGATTATTTTAGTGTCCACATTAATAAGGGATATTGGACGATAGCTAGTAGGCAATACAGGGTCTTTGCCTGGTTTTAGTAAGAGACTAATGTTGGCAGAATTCATATTTGGTGGAAGTCTGCCATTTTCTTTGGTTTCCTGCAACATTCTGTAGAATGTTGGTGCCAGAATAGCCCAGAATTCTTTATAGAATTCTGCTGGAAAGCCATCTGGACCTGGAGCCTTTTTATTGGGCATACTGTTCAAAGCTTCCTGAAGTTCATCTGATGTCAGTGGAGAATCCAATGCCATCGCTTGATTGTCTGTTAATTTCGGAAGAGTTATATTGTCAAGAAATTGGTCAACTTCGTCTTTAGATGGGTTTATCTGTGGAGAATATAAAGATTCGTAAAAATCTCTGAAAGTGTTGTTTATTCTTTCAGGGTCATATACTGTATCCCCAGTTAAATCTTTAACAGCACATATCGTTGTTTTTTCTTTATTTATTTTTAACTGGTTCGCTAAGAATTGACCTGATTTGTTACCATATTCAAATTCTTGCCAGCGAAGTCTTTGTGCTAAGAATTTAGTTTTTTTATTAATAATTTCATTTAATTCTAGTTTTGCTTTACATATTTTTTTCAGCATTTCCTGTTCCTGGGAGGATACGTAGGATTCTTCTAAAGTTTTTATGGTTTCTTCTAATTCCTGAATACATTTATTTTCTCTTTTCTTTTTATGCGATGAGAATGAGATTATTCTACCTCTCATCACAGCTTTGCCTGCTTCCCAGAGAACAGATGCTGATGTTCCAGGCAGGTCATTATAGTCTAAATATAAAGCCCACTCTTCTTTAAAATATTTAATAAAATCGTCGTCTTTAAGCAATGATGTATTGAATCTCCAGTTATTACTTGGTGGAGTGGTCTTCTTATTTACTAGAGTTAAAGAAACAGCAGCATGATCGCTGACAGCTATAGTGTGTATCTCTGTGTCCGAAATGTCACTCAGCAGTGAGCTGCTGACTAGGAATTATTTGTTAATACTATAATGGCAAAGCGAATATATTTCTAAACAATAATTATAAATAATATCATTATCGCTACAGTCCACAGCAATCCATTTTACACTTGAGCTTGTCAAATCGGTCTTTTTTAAAATTAATAACACTAAAAACTGTCAGCCCTTCTAATAACTTCTGCTTTAAAATTTACAGGTGAAAGAGCTTCAGTTTAATATCAGTGCATTGCCTGGGTTGACTGAATTTAAATGCTAATTAGCATCAGCTACACTACTGGCATCTCAGTGTGCATGCTAATGCACATAACAGCTCATCCACTGACAGTTAGTATAACAGGTAGAATACATTCTCAATTTCTATCCTAATTAATCCAGGAAAACTGGATTAATGCATCCAGCTACAGGGAAAACTACAGGGAAAGCTAGAATGCAGCACATGATCCCAGATGGAAAGCTGTCTTATGGGGACATACTGCATTAGTGGGGTCATAAGAAGTCTTGAGCATTTATTTAACTAAGCAAAATTTGTAACTAACTAAATAAATAACAAACATATTACAACAGTTCTTGCTCATTTTGAGATGAACATCATAGCCTGCAGTTCAATGAGAGCCTATACCAGGGGTCAGCAACCTATGGCACATGTACCAACATTGGCATGCAGAGAGATAACCATAGAAAATTTACATTTTGAGGTAATCATTCCTCAGTCTCACAGCTATAAATACCATTACATTTTGAGACTTACCCTGTGCTAGGATGCAGATGTTTTTCATTAAATTTTTCATGCAAAATGTGAATACTAAATCAGTCAAACTGTTTGGTGAATCAGATTGAATCGTTCACAGGAGTCATTGTTCTGCACAGTTCACTTCCTCGCTGTATAGGCCAGGGGTTGGCAACCTTTTGGGCATGAAGTGCCATTTTTTATTTTTCTGGTTAACCGCTGTGTCAGTGAGCCATGCTGTATTTATATAATCATTTTTAAATGTTCAGATATAAATCTGTATTTGATTATCATTCAAATACTACAGACTTTCTAGTATTCCTGAAGCATTTTTTCATAAAAGTTTTTTTAAACTTTTCAAAATCCCAAAAAATTGTTTATTGTTAATGTTGTCTAATGAACACAACTATATGTGTGTGTGAATGTCGACACCGTCATTATGATTCGTAGAAGTGGCACTTCTAGCTCTAACACTAGGCACCTCCTTCATGCCATCTTCATCAAATGTGTTGGAAATCGTCATATCCATTTTTTGAATGGTGGAAATTAAACCCTTTACGTTAGCTTAACAATTGATAATTAAGTATAGTGTAAAATTAAAAAGTTAATTAAAATTAAAGTTAATTAAGCACAATAGAATAGTGTTTTGGCGGGAAACTAAATATACGTGTTGTTTTGACAAAACGTTTTTGAGTAAAATGAACAGTTTCACAAAACCATTTTTTTTGTGTATAGGTCCATGCCATTCGTTAGCTCTAAGTTGTCATGTATGCAAAGCTTTACTTGCCATCCAATGCTCTTCTAATGTTCTTCATAAGATCCATGTGATTCTTTCTATAATACAAAAAATCATATCACATAACTTCAGAAGACTTGGAAAATGGCACCCATGTCATATGGACTACTAATGATGTGTTAAGGAAACATGATGTAGAGATGAAGAATAATGTACAGGCTACTAATATTCTACGTAGTGCTTCAAGAAGCAAGACCTTGGACTGAATTGAGTGTAATCAATTGGAAATAACTTGAAACACTTGACCGAAATAAAAATGGTTTATTTATCTTTGAACTAAAATCAAGCCTTTGATTATAGAGTATTATAAAATTCACTTTTGTGATGAAAATTGAATGGGAAAAGAAGCACAGCCACATTATGGAAAAAAATCATTAATGGGACTCTGTGGGCTGTAGTTATTTTTATCGATCCTTATAACAGCCTCTATCACTTAAAAAAGTTCTGAAACAGTCTTGACTTTGAGTGTCTGTGAAAGAGAGATGTTTCCCTTTGATTTTTCTAAGAACTGCACCTATATATTAGAAACAGAGCTGCCAAAAACAGGAAATTGTTACTTTTGGCTTCCTTTGACATTCTATTGGAACATTTCTTAAAAGTCCAGTTATGATGTCCACTCTGAGAGCGCTATTAAATTTACCAACAGACCTCCTTTCTGACCTTTTCAGTCGCGATGAACAGAGAGCTTTGTGATTTTATCAGACTTTCTTCTGAAGAGGCGAATCGAGTCAAGTTATAAATATGTCTAGCTACAGCCTCCAGTCACTGAGGACATCCACTTATGAGAGATGATTTCATTCTCAGTTGAGCGGCTGAGGTCCAGAAAATGGGAATATTTTGAAAGACTGTTATTAATACAAAACAGATATACAAAACATATTCTGCCAAAAGGTCACGGCCTGCTGACTTTACTGGCAGTCAGCTGCTCTGAGCCGTGATGGTAATATCAATGCTTTTCACACCGTCTGCACTTTTAGTCGGACATGTTTCTAAAACCAATTCAACCAGCAAGTTTTCAAAGCAAGTAAAAAAAACACGCTTTCAAATACACACAGGCTCTTAGCTTCTATCCTTGATGGACATTTTACAGAGTTCTTGCTAAACGGCTTAAAAGCACAACCTCAAAAATGACCACAGAACTGATTCCGCACCCGTCTCGGCAAATAATTTCTAAACACCACAAAGCTGGAATTTCAGTCAGGGCTGCTATACGGAAAGTGCTTTTTTTCAAGGCCAATGTGAAAAAAATGAACAGGGTTCATAAACTGGATATGTAAGCCACATTCTTAGATGCTCCACAGTCGTTCACTGACATATTGACACGTACTGCAGACAAAACTGACATGTACTATTCAAAAGCTCACAGTTTTAATTGGCTTCTGCTCAATTTACGGCCATCAGACAGTCTATTATTGTGGTATCATGCATTTCAGATTAACCCACTCCTAAAAAAAAAAAAAAAAAAAAATACACTTTGGTCAGAAAGTGTCTTCCTGTTTAAGTAGGAATGTCACCTAAGCAATGAAACAAACGTAACATGTTCTGATGAGTCATCTTTCTTCCCATTTTCTTAATCCATATGGGTTACACTTACAGGATGCCAAAGAATGCCTTCAACCCACAGTATCTGTTGCCAGTTAAACATATCAGGAGATCTGTAATAGCACTGGCAGAGATCTTATAGAAGCCATTGGGTCAAATGATTGTTCTGCATGGTTGCATAACGACAATATAACATAACCAGGTGAACCGTATACTGAAAACACTGATCATAATGTTACGACAATGCTATTATTTTCATAGATGCTTCCTTAAATTCCTTTAAAACTTGCAAGTCATCACAGAAATGATGTTTGAAATTATTTGCTGTTCTGTAGACCCCAGTATGCACTTAGTAGAAGCCAAGTTACACCAGTGCCAATGTGGATGGGTTGCGTGATGTGTCCTTATTATTAAAAACCATGAAAAAAACACAAAGAACAAAAAATACAATCAGGACTAGATTAAATAGGGGTTCACTTGCAGTGAGAATAAACATGGTTTGTGTCGACCTCAATGTGTTTTGTGCGGTGAATTATTAGCTGCCCAAATTCCACCATCAAAGTTCAAGAACTAAATGCTGAATTTATAAACCCAAGCCTGCTGAGCTTTTATGATAATCATAAGTTAGTAACACAAATAGCCTAATTTTTATTGCTTGATTTTAAGAACACTGTTGTTAATTTTTGTGTTAACAAAATCTTGGTCCTGGAGGAAAACCAGTTGAGACCAATGTAAGTATAAGAAAGCCAGTATAAGTTTGGGACAATTGTCAAAAAATAAGCCAAACCATTTCCACATTTATTCCTCTTGTGGTTTGTGTCACATTAAATGTTTCTTCCTCATTTATATTTACATGAGCTTTGGCCATACCATTTGCTAATCATTTAAGAGACCCATTTCGATTTCATGAGCCTTTCTGAATGACTCCGTTTTACTGTCTAACTTGCCAGCCACAGCCTTCTTAATGAAGTACATTAGGATTGCCTTTAATTAAACCACTGCAGCGGCCTTAATTCAATTTCATCCCAGAGTGTTTGTAGTCCAATTAGATCAATTATACGTCGGCCAAACACCGCCACAAGCAAGATCTGCATGACACGACAGACATTGTTCACCTCTGCATGTTCAGGCTATTAGAAGGACAATTAAATTAAGATGCAGAGCTTTTAGATTAGCATGGAGATTTTCAGTCATATTAAAAAATATGAGATAAAAGAGTCACAGAGTTGATGTGAGGACATGATGTCCAGAAAGATAATCATAGTTTTTACAGTAAAATATAATGGATGTGTACTGCAATTCTATTTTTAATTGATATATTATTTCACATGAATATATATATATATATATACACACTTGTAAAAAGCATAATATAACATACGTAATAACATACTTAATGAATATAGAATTCATTCTGAATTCTTCTTAAAGTATATTATATACTTAAGGTGTATATATATATATATATATATATATATATATATATATATATATATATATATATATACACACACACACACACAGTATCTCACAGAAGTGAGTACACCCCTCACATTTTTGTAAATATTTTATTATATATTTTCATGTGACAACACTGAAGAAATGACACTTTGCTACAATGTAAAGTAGTGAGTGTACAGCTTGTATAACAGTGTAAATTTGCTGTCCCCTCAAAATAACTCAACACACAGCCATTAATGTCTAAACCGCTGGCCACAAAAGTGAAAAGATATAATAAAATATTTACAAAAATGTGAGGGGTGTACTCACTTCTGTGAGATACTGTATATATATATATACATACACACAGGTGCTGGTCATATAATTAGAATATCATCAAAAAGTTGATTTATTTCACTAATTCCATTCAAAAAGTGAAACTTGTATAATGTATACATTCATTCCACACAGACTGATATATTTCAAGTGTTTATTTCTTTTAATTTTCATGATTATAAGTGACAACTAATGAAACCCCAAATTCAGTATCTCAGAAAATTAGAATATTGTGAAAAGGTTCAATATTGAAGACACCTGGTGCCACACTCTAATCAGCTAATTAACTCAAAACACCTGCAAAGGCCTTTAAATGGTCTCTCAGTCTAGTTCTGTAGGCTACACAATCATGGGGAAGACTGCTGACTTGACAGTTGTCCAAAAGACGACCATTGACACCTTGCACAAAGAGGGCAAGACACAAAAGGTCATTGCAAAAGAGGCTGGCTGTTCACAGAGCTCTGTGTCCAAGCACATTAATAGAGAGGCGAAGGGAAGGAAAAGATGTGGTAGAAAAAAGTGTACAAGCAATAGGGATAACCGCACCCTGGAGAGGATTGTGAAACAAAACCCATTCAGAAATGTGGGGGAGATTCACAAAGAGTGGACTGCAGCTGGAGTCAGTGCTTCAAGAACCACTACGCACAGCCGTATGCAAGACATGGGTTTCAGCTGTCGCATTCCTTGTGTCAAGCCACTCTTGAACAACAGACAGCGTCAGAAGCGTCTCGCCTGGGCTAAAGACAAAAAGGACTGGACTGCTGCTGAGTGGCCCAAAGTTATGTTCTCTGATGAAAGTAAATTTTGCATTTCCTTTGGAAATCAGGGTCCTAGAGTCTGGAGGAAGAGAGGAGAGGCACAGAATCCACGTTGCTTGAGGTCCAGTGTAAAGTTTCCACAGTCAGTGATGGTTTGGGGTGCTATGTCATCTGCTGGTGTTGGTCCACTGTGTTTTCTGAGGTCCAAGGTCAACACAGCCGTATACCAGGAAGTTTTAGAGCACTTCATGCTTCCTGCTGCTGACCAACTTTATGGAGATGCAGATTTCATTTTCCAACAGGACTTGGCACCTGCACACAGTGCCAAAGCTACCAGTACCTGGTTTAAGGACCATGGTATCCCTGTTCTTAATTGGCCAGCAAACTCGCCTGACCTTGACCCCATAGAAAATCTATGGGGTATTGTGAAGAGGAAGATGCGATATGCCAGACCCAACAATGCAGAAGAGCTGAAGGCCACTATCAGAGCAACCTGGGCTCTCATAACACCTGAGCAGTGCCACAGACTGATCGACTCCATGCCACGCCGCATTGCTGCAGTAATTCAGGCAAAAGGAGCCCCAACTAAGTATTGAGTGCTGTACATGCTCATACTTTTCATGTTCATACTTTTCAGTTGGCCAAGATTTCTAAAAATCCTTTCTTTGTATTGGTCTTAAGTAATATTCAAATTTTCTGAGATACTGAATTTGGGGTTTTCATTAGTTGTCAGTTATAATCATCAAAATTAAAAGAAATAAACACTTGAAATATATCAGTCTGTGTGGAATGAATGTATACATTATACAAGTTTCACTTTTTGAATGGAATTAGTGAAATAAATCAACTTTTTGATGATATTCTAATTATATGACCAGCACCTGTATATATATATATATATATATATATATATATATATATATATATATATATATATATATATATATATATATATATTCTTTTTTTCCTCCAGTAGTTAACAAACATAACCTATCCACTAGTAAAGAACCTCTCCAAATGATGAACACCCAGCTAGTTATCTGCTGGCTTGATGTAAATTACAGTCCCTGCTGTTGCTCAGTTTCCATTGTGTAGGAGCTTCTGCTGTGCCGCTGGCAAAAAAGTAATTACGATCCTCAAGTAGGCAGCAAAAGCACTGAGATATTATATCTGACCAGAAATTTGGCACACTTGCACTCGGCATTCTCAGATATTAATTCGGGTCATAGTAGTACCGTGATCTTAGACATAGCCTTTGATACTTATTTGCTTCCTTCAATTGGTCTATTATTTAAAGTTTGAGCTTTCCTTTTTTTTCTCAGTCATATTGAAATAAGCCTGCTACCCAACAAATAAAGCAAATTGCTAAAAGACGACTGAATGATTGTTCTGCATCCTAACTAGGATAATAAATGGCCGTTATCCAATCTCTCTGGAGCAACACAAGGCAAACAAGCCTGACTGGTGATAGATGATTTGAGATTCAATCCTATAACCTTGTTGTGGCTACCAGTGGATAACCGTAACCTAACCAAACCAGTACTAAAACAATGTTGTGCATCCTACACTGTTTAAAGTGATCATCATTTTAACAGTAAAGCACAATAAAAATCCTATGGTAAACACCTGTTATTTGGCTAATGGCAAGTTCCTTTAGTAAATGGTAAAAATGGTAAGAAATCTAACAGGATATGCTGTTAAATTTATAATTTTTGAAAATGAAATAGAAAGTCATCTTACAAAAACTTTTTACAAATTTACATTCCCAGAATTCCCTATGTGACATTTCACATTTGATGTTTTTTTCATTGAAATAACTGTTTATTGTTAGTTCCTTCTTTGGTCACACTTTATTTTAGGAACCAATTCTCACTATTAACTAATGATTAACTATGACTTTTGCATCAATAAACCTAATTTGCTGCTTATTAATAGTTAGTAAGGTAGTTGTTGCGTTTAGGTATGGGCTCGGATTAAGGGATCTGAAATATGGTCATGCACAATTAGGCATTAATATGTGCTTTATAGGTACTAATAATCAGCCAATATGCTAGTATAATGCAGTATAAAGCATAAGCAACTAGTTAATAGTGAGAATTAGACCCTAAACTAATGTGTTACCTTTTCTTTTTTGTTATGTATGTTAGGGTTTGAGGTTAATCTTACATTAAGTTATTCTTTATTTTGCCATGATGGGGTTTTGTATTGCACCTTCTATACTTACCTCAGCTTGTGGAAAAGCTACCTGTGATGAGCTTTGATACATCATGTGGTTTTCTTATTACCACCTGTGTTTTTGGATTTAAAAACAGATTTTATTGCTTCAGTAAGTTTGTATATTAACATTATATCAGTTAATGAAATATATGCTTTTTAACTGTATATTTCAGTTCAGTCTGTGAGTCTTAAAATGTTGCTACTGTATTTTCACAGTAAAGTTCTGGCAACCCAGATGCCATTTTTACTGTAAATTTCATTTTTTTTTTTTATACGACAGGAAAGTCACACTCCACACATCCTGGCAACAGGTGTCAAGCAGATGTCATGGAAAGTTCTGGAATACAAAGCCATTTTCCCCCCAGCGGGGTTCAGATCTCCACAACCTCCCACGGAGGAGAGCTGGGAGCGGGCCATTGTCCTCCTCCCTGAAGAACAACAGAGGATTCCACCATCCAGCTGAGAGTGCTGGAAACCATTATATGACAGTCGCATTTGATGGCCGAGTAGAGATGGGATATATAAGATGTTCATATGTGACGCAAGCACAGGATGTTCTGCATCTGTAATGTATTTCTTGTGGTTGGTGTGTTATGTTACGTTCAAGTCATGCTATTATTGATCCATGATTTACTATAAAATAACAGCAGCTGGGTTGCCAGCACCTTACCGTAAAGCAACATTTTAGGTTTAAAAAAAAAAGGTTTGGGTTTTACAGTAAAAACTCTGTACCCGTATATAATTAACTGATACTGTATGTTAGTGAAATCTGATTTGTATCTTTTTAATGCACTGACAACCACTAAAAAACACAGGTGGTAATAAGAAAACCATATGATGAATCAAAGTTCATCACAAGTAGCTTTACCACAAACTGAGGTAAATACTAATTTATAAATGGTGTACAGTGTCATTCACAGAGATACAAATGCCATCATGGTAACACACAACACTAAAATAATGCAAAAAAAACATTAATTTAACAGCATAAGATGTAACATAAAACCCTGATGTACATAACTGAAATAAACTAAGAAACAGCTCACATTTGATGGGTTTTCATTGAAATAACTGCCACAAAGGGAATTCTGAGAATGTCAATTTACTGTTTCTACTGTAAATTATAATATGACTTGCTCTTTTTCATTCCCAAAAACTTTGAATTTAACAGTATTTTACTTAAAAAATTGCATGAAATGTTTCCCCATATATTTAGCAAGGAAACAGGTTTATACTGTCTTTTACTGTTAAAATTATGATAATTTTTAGTGAAGGTTCAGATCCTCCCTGGATCACAGTGATAGTGCAGTTAGCATT
Organism: Schizothorax lantsangensis; assembly: GCA_027422415.1. NCBI lineage: Eukaryota > Metazoa > Chordata > Actinopteri > Cypriniformes > Cyprinidae > Schizothorax > Schizothorax lantsangensis. Next base: position 8,766,143 of record CM049839.1, on the reverse strand, counting down.
AAATTTCTTGAAATGTTAAAAATCATGTCTCTCATCTGCTGCACTTAATAATAAATGTTCTTAAATGATTTTCAAGCACTTCAGTTTCAGCCAAATATCCTCCATCCGAATCTAGTTTTTAAGTGTTTTCTTTTTTTACATATCTGAATTGCCTTCCAGTTACGTGAATATTAAATCAAGGATTATTCGCTCACCTAAACACTCAAAGTTATGTTTTGTCATAAACTGATAAAAACTGAAATTAATTGCAAAGGTTAAAAGTCCACATTAAGTCTACTTGTAAACACTTCTAAACACTCCAAATTAGATAAATTTTTGATTAGTCAGCCTAACTAATTAATGCTGATCAAACTGGCCAAATATGCATTATCGTTTTAGTATATGACATTTTCAGCATCCACTCAAGGTAATCAAACTTCAAATGACTTACTTATAGTCATCTCAGCATATGAAGCTGGGAAAGAAATCATATTTTCTGAAAACATATACAGATTACCTTTAAAAGGCTCATATTTTTGTGGCTCAGGTTGAAAAAAGGTGCAAACGTCTTTTGTCAAAAGGGAGAAAGAAAGAGAAAGAGAACGGGAAAGCAAAAGAGCCTAAGACATGTCTAATTGGAAATGACTGGTTTGAGAGCATATCCACCCTCAGAGAGAAATCTGCTCCTCCGCCTCGGTCCCCTGGGCCCCTGCACACAGAGGATTAGCCCAGAGCTAATGCGGATCTAGTGAGTCACAGCAGCATGTTGTGTATGAGCGCGTTTGAAGGGACAATCAAAATGATCACAGAACACCACCAATCCTCCTTCAGCCACAAATCCTGAAGCCTCTAGAATACCTTACATTAAGTCATATTGAGGCTTTGTCGGCTTCATCCTATTCACAAGTGTTTTTTGTTTCTTTTTCCTCCTCTCCTACAACAATTGGCCCATTTTCATGAAATGTCAGAAAGTATTCTTAATCATTTCATTTAAAAAAAAATAAGTTACTGAGCTTCACATTTTCCCATTCTAAAACTACCACAAATCTGAAAAGTAAACTTAAAGTAATAAACTCTAACCCTAAAGCAATTACATATTTCAATTTGGTCACAGCACCTTATGAAATTCAGGTATATATACTTGTAATTCTAATGCTTAAATACTTGTAATTTGGTGAGAAACTCAATTTATATTACAGAGTTGAAAAGCCAGTGCGCACACATGACTAATAATGACCAAAACTAGAAAAACAAACTAGCACAATCCTTAGCCAAAATGTTTGTAATGCCAAAAAGAAAAAAACTCTCTCTCTCTCTCCAGATATATACAGTATATATATATATATATATATATATATAATTATTTATTCATTTGAGATTATTTATTATTTATATAATTATATAACTACATATTGTCAGTCCTCTGTCGTGTGTGTCATGTGTTCCCGCCTCTTGTGTCCATATTTGGTTTGTTTCCTGTGATTGTTTAATGTGATTATGAGTTAAGTCTGTTCCAGCTGTGTTTGTCTCATTAACGTGTGTATATTAGTTCCTGCCTGTTCAGTTTAGTGTCGTCTGGTCTACTCGTTACTCCCCGGCGTTTCCGTCCATGTCAGCCTTGCCTTGTCTTGCCCTGCCTTGATGTCTCCATTAAAGACTGTATATTTGAGTTTACCTCCTCGTCTGCGTGTTCCTGTATCCTCCTCGTGTGTGTGCACCGTGACACATATTCAATTATATTATAATAAAAGCATTATTTTAAGACTGAAAATACCACAGTATAAGATAGATGGATAGATAGATATTTAAAACATATTGAAAAATAAATAAAAAATAATATTGAAATATTAAACAATATTGTTTCACTATTTAGACTATATATAGCCTATTTCAAATAAAAAAAATATACTATATAATTATACTACAATGGAGTGTAACGGCGAACAATAGAAACAAATTAAATTTCAATTTGTTTGCAATACATGAAACTGTTAGATCTACCAAAAAAAGTGACAGAGTTCAGTATGCTGTTAATTATAACAGTAGTAAGTCAAGGGGACACGTAAAGCAGGGTTTCTTCAGCAAATTATTTTGCGTAATCTGAACCACATCCTCATTACTAGCTCTTTCTGAAAGGCTCCTCAATGGAAATAATACTTGCTCTGTGGAGACCCTTACAACTTCTCATTCATGTCAAAAGAATCTCTTCGTGTAGAGAATTTTGTCACTTCACGGTTTAATTTCCACAACCGAATATGGCAGCATTCCCAGTCCTGACAAATGTAAGGATATTTCAGTTGAAATACAGTGACCTGTATTTAAGAGTAAAACCACGTTTCTCGAGTACTTTGATTTATTTCTTCCTGCCAGGACGATTAGTTGGACCACAGCACCAGAATCCGCTTGCCATCACCTTGAGGTTCAAACTGCACAACTGCACATATTTTTGGCTTCGAAAAATAGTATAACAACTCTGTCTCCTTCAGGCAAACGCTCTGTGTTTGCCAGCTCTGAGTTGCCCAAACGCTACCTAGTAGCAATTTTCTGCCTGACAACACATTTATTTTGTTCATGATCAAAACTTTCAGTCAGTTTCCTTTTTAGAAAACATCACATGAACATAAAAGTGCACACAAATCCCTCTATATTAATTACAATTATTATTGTATCAGAACAAACCTCCCTTACAGAGCAAGAAATGTTTTGTGGCCTAGCAGTCAGTGCATATATGTCCTGCAAACTGAGTTGTGGTGCTCATGCGGGAGACTCTGCTTTGCATAATTTCCTGTCATCTCTCCACTTTCTAAGCCAAAAAATGGCAAAAGAGATGATTTAAGCATTTGGGTCAATCTATGAAACAGGTGCCTTTTCCAGCTGCAGAGGGAGATTTATGAAACACATATTTTGTATAATGTTAAACAGTAAATTGAAATATACCCATCTTAAGCTAAACAAACAGGCCTGTATTGTATATATATATATATAAATAAACATGACATAATTAAAACATAATATATATCTATAATTAAAATCACATTATTAGTTAAAAGTTTGGGGTCAGCAAGATTTTGTTTTCCTAACAAAATTAAATCATTAAATTGCTCAAAAGTGAGAGTAAAGACATTTATAATGTTACAAAAATGTATATTTTTAATATAAATATTTAATATGCTGTCCTTTTGAACTTTCATTAAAGAATCCTAAAAAAGTATGAAGCAGCACAACGGTTTTCAACATTGATAATAATAATAAATGTTTTAGCAAAATCAGCATATTAGAATAATTTAGCAAATCAGCATATTAGATCATTTAGCAAATCAGCATATTAGAATAATTTCTGAAGGACCACGTGACACTGAATTGTTCCTGTCGTCACAGCAATAAATATAATTCATATTGTATATCTTGTTTTCATTAAAACTGACATATTTGCTAATACAGCAAGGAAAAATAGAGAAAAGACAATCTTTATGAACAAAGACAAAGAGGGGGTGAATATAAGAATGAATAAAATAATGTGTATCATGCAAAATAAAAGTTAACATTAGCGATTCATTTTTTAATACATTTTATTAGACGAATACGAAGGACACAAATGGCACCTGTTTTATAGAATGAACCATCTTTTTGAGATCTTATAAGAGCTTCTCACTGATGTTACATAACAATCACAATGTAGCAACAACAGCAAACAGCTCAACCCAACACCGACTCAAGAACCCAGAGGCATGGCTCTCCGAAATCTTCAATAACTGCAGATATGGGCCATAAAGTGCAGAGTGTTGAGGCATTAATAAAATGTCCCAGTGATTCAGTTGCCTCAGCTGGAAGGCCTGACACCTAGAACTGCACTTCCGTACCACGGCGCTAAAAGAGAAAAGTCACTGCGCTAGACCTGGGAATGTCTTAATGAGGACAGTCTGACATTTGAAGACACCACCACCCTACGCCAGAGCAGACAACCTCTGCTCAAATGAGAAACACAGAGAGCCATGCCTGAAGAGAGAGAGCAGAAAGAGCAGGGTCAGCAAGTTTTGAGAAGATTAGGGGTAACTACGCATACCCATGTGACCCAGTGTTCATTTGATTCAGAAAGCAGCCCACATCTCAACTTCTGCTAGCTCTGTCTCATCAGAATGTGCTGCTGTGTCTGAAATCACTCACTCGTTGACTATTCCCTATATAGTGAATGCCACATATTGCACTATATGGTGGAAAAAGAGTTAACAAAATGTTGCTGATGTAAAATACTAAAGAAAAGAACACTTAGATATAATAAATTATTCAAATAATGAAGAACAATGCATATGTTTGTGAATGGTATGATATAATGCACTGTATGTGTTTTATACATGCATGTATTTACAATTGTACTGTATTTCATGTTAAATATAAGCATTTTTGTTCATAGTGATTTCAAATACTGATGAAATGTACTATATAAAGAATTACATTATACATTATTACATTGTACATTATTTAGTTTATTATTATGTTTCATGCTGTATGGAAACCTTCCAATTGAAGTGATTATGAGATGACATCTTACGTATAGGCCTAAATATAAATTCATCATTAACATTGATTAGACCTACAGATACCTGAATATCTGAATCATCCACCAAACTGTCATTTCAAATTAAACTGTTAATTAGTCAGTTTGTTTTTTAAACTTATCATTAAGATGAGTTAATGGGAAAAAAATACATAACTCATTAGCACTAGTATAATTTTGCCTAATGCATTAATGAATTAGTAAGTGTACACTGGTTGTACACTAAGTGCATTATGGATATAGAAAAGTGAATCATACAGGGCATTAAACTGTTCACTAAAAAAGCAAATAGGGAGTGATATATGAGAACTCATAATAGTGCCATAGAAGTGCCTCCTACCATCCTAAATTGTTCACAAAACTGAACTGAATCTTTATTTCACCATTACGACAAAAGCCAAACATTGATGAACACTCTTTCACAAACTCCCTTTCCTTTCATACTATGTCTTTGTCTTTCCATCTTAAGTGTCTGTCTCTGCTTTTCTCTTACTTTAATGCGTCACTTGTCCTCTCTCTAATCTTCGTCTGTCTCGGAAGCACCCGCGGGGATGTACTATAGCCATTAAAAGTCTCTGAAGAGCTGCTTCACTCTCTCCAAGTGTTTGTGAGGGCGTCCACATATGCGTGTTTTCAGAGGTTAGCGGTAAATCGTGAGTGTCTGCGAGCTTAATCAAATCGAACTCTTCTCTCCGTCCTTCTGTCTTTATCTTTGAGTGTTCACTGACATTGTTATCAGTCGTGATGGTTTAGTCCTTCAGGAGCTCTCACACTCTCTAGCTGATAGCCTCACCAGCAAGAGCTAGTTGAGATATTGGCCTGTGATTGAGATCTTGAAGGAATATTCTGGGTTATTTGCCTTTGAGTTGAATGGGAATGCTAACAGATAGCAAGTGTATTAAAATTCTATTATCAGGCTGTTCAAACAAACAGCAATTTTTTAAAAGTCTTAAATCATTATTAATATAATATAATAAAAATAATAACAAATTACACTACTACTATAAGTATATCCAACTTTACACTCACTTTAAGCAGTATGTACTATATGCTTGTAAACTACATTACTACTACTACTATATTACTATACACTATGTAAACTAAACTAAATGTGACCCTGGACCACAAAACCAGTATTAAGTCGCTGGGGTATATTTGTAGCAATAGCCAAAAATACATTGTATGGGTCAAAATTAAAAAAATATATTTTATGCCAAAAATCATTAGGACATTAAGATCATGTTCCATGAAGATATTTTGTAAATTTCCTACTGTAAATATATAAAAACTTAATTTTTGATTATTAAAATACATTGCTAAGAACTACAATTGGACAAATTTAAAAGCGATTTTCTCAATATTTTGAGTTTTTTGCACCCTCAGATTCCAGATTTTCAATCTCGGCCAAATATTGTCCTATACTAACAAACCATACATCAATGGAAAGCTTATATATTTAGCTTTCAGATGATGTATAAATCTCAATTTTGAAAAATTGACACTTATGACTGGTTTTGTGGTCCAGAGTCACAAATAAGTATTCTAAATTAGCAATTAAAAGTTGCTAGATATTAGAAACTTTTCAAGATATTAAAAGTTATACAGGTATATCATCTGTAATAGCGATTATAAGGAGTGAAGATATTAAGATATTATAAATGTCAACTTTGTGATTTTCTGTAAAGTTGCTTTGAAATAATGTGTATTGTGAAAAGTGCTATACAAATCAATTTCATTATTTTACTATATAGCAAATCTGAGCTGTGTGTTTGGTTCAGTTGTCACAAAATGTAACTATATTATCACCCCTCTTTATATCCAACTTCATCTACATACAGTATACTTACATAGGGCAATATATACCATATAGCTAATCTCAACTGCGTCATTGCTTGTATTGGTGCAAACTGTTATGATATTATCGTCCGGCCCCAATGTGCTAAATGTGACAATAAGGCATGAGAAAAAAAAGGTATTATAAAACATGATTTTCTGTAAAGTTGCTTTGAATGTGTATTGTGAAAAGTGCTAGGCCTATATGAACAAATTTGTTTATTTTAGTAAGTTATGCTATGCTTCCTTCACTTATGCTTTACTGTAAACGCGTCGCCTGTTCACCGAGGGACGAGTCCAAATTATTGTTTGAGGTAAACGACAGCATGGCACAGATGGCGCACACAGACATTAAGTCGAAAATAACACAATATTCCTTTAAGTATGTTGTGAACCACAGGCTCGTCTCCATTAATTAAGCGTGGTGTATTCTCACGCACTGACCAACCCTTCTCTTGGCATGACCCTTCGAACTCCGAAAGCATGGGAAGAAGTAAGCCTTCGCTCAAGAACGATGCTCCTCTTAGTATTCAGCTTCTAATCAATTGTAGTGCATTTGTCGAACGAACAAAGAGCAGGCCGCAGTTTTGATATTCAACAGACTCGGTTGCTGAGGAGTATCAATACTTGCAGGTTTTCTCCCACCCTTCCCCCTGTTCTCATGTGTGTGAGTGTGTGCTCGGAGCGTGCAGAAGACCCTGTGTTCCCACTGGCTGTGAGCGCAAGCACTGAGGACCTGGGGTCAGAGGTCACAGAGTCCTATGGTGTGACATCATGAAAGAGCTCAAAGGTCACAAGGTCGTGTGAGGGGAGGAGGAGACACAACAATGACAAAGTGACATGGGACAGGCACCGAATTCCATCACATGACGGCAACCATCCAAGTGAAATGATCCGAGGAGATGGATCTGGGTTGATACGATTAACCTTCATGATTCTTTGCTTGAGCTTAATTGAGTAAATTTGATCTTGCACCCAGAGCAAAAATACAAGAGAATAATAAATAAAAATAGAAACATATCAGACAACTGTTAAGATAGAGCTATTAAACAAATGTGGTAGAATAGATAAAAGAATGACTTAAGAATGATAGATGGATGGATGGAAAATATGAAAGAAAGATACACGACAATAGATAGAACAACAGAACGACAGACAGAAAGGTAGAACGATAGATAGAAAGATAGGGCCTGTCCAAATACCCACATTTGCGGTCTGTTGTAGAGACTACTGAACAGACATTTAGAAGTTTATTTTAAATGCAAAGTATTGAAAATCCCCCCCAAAAAAGCTCTGAAAACACGTGTCTTATTGGGTAATGAAAAGTTCTACACACACTTGTGGTCTTCACACACTTGGGCCAAATACAGGAAATACATCATGTACGTAGACAAGTGGTCAAGTGCAAAGACAGCAAGTGTGAGTATTTGGACAAGCCCATAGAAAGACAGATAGAACGACAGACAGAAATATAGAATGATAGAGAGATAGATAGAGAGGTAGATAGAATGCTAGAACAATAGAATGTTAGAACGACAGAACGATGGATAGACAGACAGATAGACAGATCCATTTCTGAAAGATAAGATCAATCTGTCCTATACTTTTCAGACTTGACTTGATTTGATAATTTAGCTGAAGTGAGAATAACATTAGTGCACTTACTTGACCGATTACTCTCTCGATCAGATTCATTCCAGTGTGCTTCAGGCTCTTTATTTATTTATTTTAGATGTGTATGAAGAGCAATACTGCAAATGAACAATGGCATATGAATCATATAAACACAAAACCACTTTAACTGAGAACAGAAACTCATCGACTCACTCGTGTGGATCGAGACATTAATGGATTTCACTTGACTTTGGTGAATTTTTTAGTCTGATTTAAAAAAAACTAAAAAAAACACGTCTCTGGTTCTGAGAGCTGGCGATAACAGCCTGCGATTTATGACTAATTGCTGGTAATTAAAAAACCTTCAATTTTCCCACTTCCAGTGAGGGAGTGAAATGACTGTAGTGGAATCTGTAGTAATGCAGAAATTATATTCCATTATTGAAATACTGAAATCTCTTTCTGCCTAATGAGATGCAATAATGGATTGTTTTTCTGAAAGGTCAAATTTGAAACAGATTTTGCCGAATCTGCAAGGATTCATAAATGTTTCTGAATTCTGTGGGACTAAGAACTAGGGAAAATGTTCTGTTCTATATTTAATGATAGATAAAAAAATAATACTGTTATTCACAAAGATGAATCAGAATACCTGCTACCTTTTCATGTCGAATATGCTTTTATCTTCACAAACATGTCAAAAAGTGCAACATTTATTACAAAATGTTAAAACAGTAATGAATTAAAAAATAAATTACATGAAAAATGGCAAGGATGCTTCTGTTGAAAGTGCAAATTAATGAATGTTATTGTTATGACTGTTTTACGAGCATTAAAATGAATGGTTCAACCATAAATAAACATTTTGTCATCAGTTACTCACACTCATGTTGTTTCAAAACTCAAAAGGAGATGCAAAGAATCATTTTCAGGACTCTGCTTTCCAAGTAACAACATTGCATGTCATTTTTACAGGTAAGCTACAAAACAAGATCATCATAAAAGTTGAATGAATGCATTTAATTCACTGCAATCATTACTCACTACAGATCTTGTATTCAATTGAAAAATTGTGTTTTTAATTGTGATGAGCGATTAGACACTTCAGTTTCAGACTGATCCTTATGCAAAGTAAATGCATGACTTCAGAAGTCTTGATTATATCGCATTGTATGGAGACTTTGTGTTCTTTTTTTAAGCTCTTAAGTATAAATCACCATTCACTTCATCACCATTGTATGTAAAACATCTCCTTTTGTGTTTCACAGAATAATAATAAAATATACCAATAATAATGATGCCAATTTAGAACAACATGAGAACGAGTAAATGACAGAAATATTCATGTTCAGGTAAACCATTCCTTCAGGTGCACATTATAAATCATTTAAAGACACTATACAAAATGTCAAGTGAGAAGTAATTTTCCCTAATCAAGAATGCTGTTGCCCAGTGTTGAGTCTGGGCTGACAGTCAGACTGTCTGTCTCTTTAAATAAATGGTAAGAAATGAGAGAGAGCGAGACACTCATCCGCTCCATCTGTGTGGCGTCTAGCGCCTACATATGACACATGCCATCATTCTGTCTGTGACTCATCAGCCTCACAGGAAAAGCACTTTAACATCCACCATGCTTTCACTCCACTGACACTGTGGCAAACTGGTACATACCCTATTTTTTTCTTTAATTCCAACCAACAAAAAGAGAGAGCATTACCAACAGGAAAAAAGTGTATGTGCATTCAGTGTAATTTACATTTACATTTATGCATTTAGCAGACGCTTTTATCCAAAGCGACTGACATTGCATTCAAGTTAGTTTTACATTTTATCAGCTCTTGCTTTCCCTGGGAATCGAACCCATGATCTTGGCGTTGCTAGCGCCATGCTCTACCATTTGAGCTACAGGAAAGCCAATGAGTCCTTGATTTCATATAACACAACTGGATCATTCCTGTTCATCCTGAATTTGGTAAATTGAACAATGAATATGCTTTTGTTTTTATACTTTAAATGTGGTATAAAAGCATAGGTAAAGGTAAACCAGACTCTGGTTATGTTCAAGCACTTAAATGCATATTATATCGTGATTTTTTACACAATGACAAGAAAATGAACTGGTTGGTAATAAAGAGATACATTTAGTATTGTTTAATGAGCAAATGAGAGAAATATTACATGAGCATGTCATGTTACATTGTAAAAGTTTGGTGTCAGTAATTTTAAGTAATTAAAACTTCTATTCAGCAAGGAAACATTAAATTAATCAAAAGTTACAGTAAAGACATTTATAATCTTACAAAAAAATCCTGATTTGAATAAATGCATTTCTTTTGAATTCTAATAAAAAAAAATAACACTAGCTTCTCTAATATTTTTGTATTCTATCTATTTGTTTTCTTTTTATTTATTATACAATTAACAAAAGCAAAAAAGGCCTCTAACACTAGCTTGCTCTATTCTTTTTCTATTCTATCCGTTTTCTTTTTATTTAGTATATAATAAAAACTTGCTATGTGTACTTGTAAGTGTTATAGCACTTGCATATCATTGCTCTTTTGTTGATTTTGATTGCTTCCATTGTCCTCATTTGTAAGTCGCTTTGGATAAAAGCATCTGCTAAATGACTAAATGTAAAAAGTAAATGTAAAATGAATTTAACAAAATAAATAAAACTTCTATCATCCCAAAGAGTGCTAAAAAAATAGTGATTTTTCGCACTCCCGAGATACATCAATACTGCAGCCTGCTGGCCTTTCATTCAGCACACACAGATCGGGATTGACCTTTTGCTTGGACCGTTTTGAACCGACGCGCTGCTTTTACAGAGAAACCTGTGTGTGTGCTCACAAAGTTTCTCAAGGTGAAACTACAAAATGCATCTCTAGAAGAACAGGTTGGATGTGGATGGTGATGACTACAATACAAGGGTGTAATTTCACATAGAAGCGTGTGTGCACTTTTATATGCGTCTCAGTCACTGAAGCAGTGGGTGTGTGTGTGATATCTCTAAATATGCATCCAGACAGCACATATGCGTCATCTTCTGTGCCAAATGACCATCCCCGTCTCTTGCAGGCTGTGACGCTCATTTAAACCCTCTGGTTTTAATGAGTAATACCAGTTTTAAGGATAAGATTACACTGAATCTGAAAAAGTTAGTCACCATGAAATCAAAATGGATTACTGGACATGGACATTTCTGATCTGCTTTGTCTTTGTAATTGCTCATCACAATATAACAACATGCTCTGCCTCTAAAAAGTCTTTCTTTTTCATCAGTCTTCTTATTTTTCAAACGCTTTCCTCCAATCACCTGTCATTTAGAGTTCACTTTAGAGACTAATTATTTTCCAATGGATAAAATCACCAAGTGGTGATTGCTTCAGTCTGCTCCTGTTTTGCTGATCGATTGCTTCAGTCTGTTGTACTGCTGTACTGCTGAGAGGTTTGCGATTGTAGCTCCGCTTTTTATTGAATATTTACCTTACTTTCACTGTCTGTTGTTTAAAGTAATAATATATAACTTAATTCCCACCATATTTCTGGTATTATCTATCAAACTAATCTGATCGCTCGCTTTTAAAACCGCGAGTGCAGCGCGTTAGCATTCGCTAGCCGGTTAGCTTGTCACTGGCGGTTCCATTCGCGTTGCTATTCGCGCCTATTATTGTTTTCTTTTTAATCGCTCCGTTTTCATTTCTCTCTCGCTCCGTTTTTCACAAGTTCATCAAACAACAGTGGTAAGTGGTAGGTGGTAAGTGGTAAGTTAAGTTGGTATCATTCATCAATCACGGTGAGTAATGGCTTCTTCTCCTGCTATTGTTATTTGCACAGTTTGCCACATGTATAGTTTATCTCTCTCTGTCAGCGATGAGGGATTCACATGTGATAAATGTAGGGAAATAGTTAGGCTGACAGAGAAGGTTTTAGAACTAGAGACACGCATCCAAACTTTAGTTGAGGACAGTAAGAATGTGAGGGCTGTAGATACTGCTTTGGATGTGATTAGCTCAGGGACTCCTGTACATTGTTCGGTTCCGGTAACGTTAGCGCCCCCGCAGCAGGGCAACTGGGTGACAGTGAGGCGGCCTAGTCGCGGGTCAAAACACCGCTCTTCCGTTCCGATCAGAACATCAAACAGGTTCTCCCCACTCAGTGACGCACCCACTGAGAAACCTGGTGAAAGTGCTCTAGTTATTGGCGATTCTATTGTACGGAACGTGAAAATAGAGACACCAGCCACCATAGTCCATTGTTTACCTGGAGCCAGAGCGCCTGACATCTTGACAAATTTAAAAGTGCTGGCTAATGCTAAACGTAAATTCAGTAAGATTGTTATCCACGCCGGCGCTAATGATGTTCGACTTCGCCAGTCGGAGATCACTAAAAATAATGTTAAAGAGGTGTGTGAACTTGCAAGTACGATGTCAGACACTGTAATATGCTCTGGCCCCCTCCCTGCTTACCGGGGTGATGAGATTCATAGCAGACTGTCATCACTCAATGGCTGGATGTCTAAGTGGTGCCCGCAGAATAGCATAGGTTTTATAGACAATTGGACGAGTTTTTGGGGCAGACCTGACCTGTTGAAAAGAGATGGTGTTCATCCCTCCTCGGGTGGTGCCGCCCTTCTCTCTAGAAATTTGGCACATAGTCTTAGAGTTCATACTTGACTAACTGGAGCCCAGGTCAGGAAGCAGACAGACTGGCTAAACCGACCGTCTGCTAGCCGCCTCACGTCACAGAAGTCAGTTAATTCTCAGCACATAGAGACTCCTTCACCTAGATATCACACTATAGAGACTGTGTCTGTTCCCCGAACTAGAAAATACAGAAAACGTCCAAACCAATTTATGAGTAACCATTTAATTGATGTTCAACAAATAAAAAATGTTTACAACACACAGAAACAATTTATAAAACTTGGCTTACTGAATATCAGGTCCCTTTCTACAAAATCACTTTTTGTAAATGATTTGATTAATGATCATAACCTAGATTTGCTCTGTTTGACAGAAACATGGCTAAAACCAGATGAATACATTACTTTAAATGAGTCCACCCCCCAAGATTACAGCTATAAAAATGAGCCACGTCCAAAAGGCAAAGGGGGAGGTGTTGCTACAATTTATAGCAATATTCTCAGTATTTCTCAGAGGGCAGGCTTTAAGTATAACTCATTTGAAGTTATGGTGCTGCGTATAACATTATCTAGAGAAACACGTGTTAGTGATAAATCCCCTGTGATGTTTGTATTGGCTAATGTATACAGGCCACCAGGGCACCATACAGACTTTATTAAAGAATTTGCTGATTTTCTATCTGAGTTAGTACTGGCTGCAGATAAAGTCTTAATTGTTGGCGATTTTAATATCCATGTCGATAATGAAAAAGATGCATTAGGATCAGCATTCATAGACATTCTGAACTCTATTGGGGTTAGACAACACATTTCAGGACCTACTCATTGTCGAAATCATACTCTAGATTTAATACTGTCACATGGAATTGATGTTAGTGGTGTTGAAATTCTGCAGCAAAGCGATGATATATCAGATCATTATCTAGTCTTGTGTAAACTCCATATAGCTAAAACTGTAAATTCTATTCCTTGTTACAAGTATGGTAGAACCATCACTTCTAGCACAAAAGATTGCTTTGTAAGTAATCTTCCTGATTTATCTCAATTCCTCAGCATATCCAACAGCTCAGAACAACTTGATGTAACAGAGACTATGGACTCTCTCTTTTCTAGCACTTTAGATACAGTTGCTCCTTTACGCTTAAGGAAGATTAAGGAAAAGAGTCCAACACCGTGGTATAATGAGCACACTCGCACTCTAAAGAGAGCAGCCCGGAAAATGGAGCGCAGCTGGAGAAAAACAAAACTAGAGGTATTTCGTTTAGCTTGGCGGGAAAGTATCCTATCCTACAGAAAAGCATTAAAAACTGCTAGATCTGATTACTTTTCATCTCTTCTAGAAGAAAACAAACATAACCCCCGGTATTTATTCAATACAGTCACTAAATTAACGAAAAATAAAGCATCAACAGGTGTTGGCATTTCCCAAGAGCACAGCAGTAATGATTTTATGAACTACTTTACTTCCAAGATCGATACTATCAGAGATAAAATTGTAACCATGCAACCGTCAGCTACAGTATCGCATCAAATAGTGCACTATAGATCCCCTGAGGAACAATTCCACTCATTCTCTACTATAGGAGAGGAAGAATTGTATAAACTTAAATCATCTAAACCAACAACATGTATGTTAGACCCTATTCCATCTAAACTAATAAAAGAGCTGCTTCCAGAAGTCATAGATCCTCTTTTGGCTATTATTAATTCATCATTGTCATTAGGATATGTCCCCAAAACCTTCAAATTGGCTGTTATTAAGCCTCTCATTAAAAAACCACAACTTGACCCCAAAGATCTAGTTAATTACAGACCGATCTCAAATCTTCCTTTTCTGTCAAAGATACTAGAAAAGGTATTATCCTCACAATTATATTCCTTCTTAGAGAAAAATGATATCTGTGAGGATTTCCAGTCAGGATTTAGACCGTATCATAGTACTGAGACTGCTCTCATTAGAGTTACTAATGATCTGCTTCTATCATCTGATCATGGTTGTATCTCTCTATTAGTTCTACTGGATCTTAACGCTGCGTTCGACACTATCGATCACAACATTCTTTTGAATAGACTAGAAAACTTTGTTGGCATTAGTGGAAGTGCCTTAGCATGGTTCAAATCGTACTTATCTGACCGCCATCAGTTCGTAGCAGTGAATGACGAGGTATCATATCGATCACAAGTGCAGTATGGAGTACCTCAAGGCTCAGTACTAGGGCCGTTACTTTTCACGCTTTACATGTTACCCTTGGGAGATATTATCAGGAGACATGGTGTTAGCTTTCACTGTTATGCTGATGATACTCAGCTCTATATTTCTTCATGGCCCGGTGAAACACACCAAATTGAGAAACTAACGGAATGCATAGTCGATATAAAAAACTGGATGACGAGTAATTTCCTACTGCTAAATTCTGAAAAAACAGAGGTGTTAATTATCGGACCTAAAAACCCCACATGTAATAACTTAGAACACTATCTAACACTTGACGGCTGCTCTGTCAATTCTTCTTCTTCATCAGTCAGGAACCTAGGTGTGCTATTTGATAGCAATCTTTCTTTTGAAAGCCATGTTTCTAGCATCTGTAAAACTGCGTTCTTCCATCTCAAAAACATATCCAAACTGCGACCTATGCTCTCAACGTCAAATGCAGAAATATTAATTCATGCGTTTATGACCTCAAGGTTAGATTATTGTAATGCTTTACTGGGTGGTTGCTCTGCACGTTTAATAAACAAACTACAGTTAGTCCAAAATGCAGCAGCTAGAGTTCTTACTAGAACCAGGAAGTATGACCACATTAGCCCGGTTCTGTCAACACTGCACTGGCTCCCTACTAAACATCGTATAGATTTTAAAATCTTGTTAATGACTTATAAAGCCCTGAATGGTTTAGCTCCTCAGTACTTGAGTGAGCTCTTATCGCATTATAGTCCTCCACGGCCGCTGCGTTCTCAAAACTCTGGCCGTTTGATAATACCTAGAATATCAAAATCAACTGCGGGCGGCAGATCGTTTTCCTTTTTAGCACCAAAACTCTGGAACAATCTACCAAACACTGTTCGGGAGGCAGACACACTCTGTCAGTTTAAATCTAGATTAAAGACCCATCTCTTTAACCTGACATACACCTAACACACTACTACACTTCTATTATTCAAATCCGTTAAAGGATTGTTAGGCTGCATTAATTAGATCAACCGGAACCGGGAACACTTCCCATAACACACGATGTACTCGTTACATCGTAAGAAGATTGGCATCTACGCTAATAGTTGTTTCTTTCTTATTCCGTTTCTCAGTCCGTGTCCGGATCAGATGGTGGATCGGCGCCGGGAGATGATGTCTGCGGCCCTGATCGTCAGCGATGAGCCCCAGAGACATATCCCCAGTGAAGACCTCGACTAAAATACAATAAAGCTAAAAATAAAACAAATAATTAAAAATTTAATAATAAAATACCTAACTACATAATACTATTATTGTTAGAAATTGCAACAATATAAAAATAGAAATATAATACATTTAAAAATTTAATTAAAACAATAAGTAAACAATGAATAAACAATAATATCCTGGCCAGAGGAGAACTGGCCCCCCGACTGAGCCTGGTTTCTCCCGAGGTTTTTTTCTCCATTCTGTCACAGAGGGAGTTTTGGTTCCTTGCCGCTGTCGCCTCTGGCTTGCTCAGTTGGGGACACTTAATTTCTAGCGATTATCGTAAATTTGATTTCACAGATACTATTTAAACTAAACTTAGCTAGACAATGACATCTCCGAATTCAATAATGAAATGCCTTTAACTGAAAATTGAGTGTTTAATCTTATTATTATACATTACTGACACTCTATCCTCCAACTTGATACTGTTAAGTGCTTTGACACAATCTGTATTGTTAAAAGCGCTATATAAATAAAGGTGACTTGACTTGACTTGACTTGACCAAGTCATAAGTTTTTTCCCCCATTAAATATTCTGGTTCAATTGTAAAGAAATCAGATTAGAGAAGTGTAGGAGATTTGTTTGTGCCAGTGGTTCTCAACCTCTTTGACTCAAAAGCTCACATATACAGTAGAACATTTATGACAAAGTTTCCTTGTTTTCAAACATTTTTACTAACAGAAACTGGGAGTATCTATATGTAATAATAAATTAACTAACCATGATTCATTTTGTGATTCCAGAAATGTAAAAAACTGTCAATAAAAACAAGTACTGAGGAAATAAATAAATAAATAATAAAATACATGAATTTATGGATAATGCATTTAATAGCAAATACATTTTATAAAATAAAATGAAATATGATATTAAAATATATATATTATTAGTATAAAGTTAATTGCAAAGACATGCTACACTGTTCATGTATACATGGGTAGTTGACAAATAAAAATTGGACTGTGTCCTATGGTGTGACAGCAAAAATGTAGAAAAAAAAACTTAACATACAAATAACATGAGAAAAATGTATCTTCATTCTTAGAGTTACAAACAGCATGAGAGAGGTTTATCTTCAATGTTAGAGGTCATTTTTTTTTTTACATTTTTCCGTCACACCATAGGACACATTGATACGTCAACTACCCACATATGTAAAAACAAAAGATGTATAATATTATACGGTATATATTATTTTATAATATTATTTTATTATATTATTATATAGGTATGTTATAAATTACAAAAATATACAATATATAAATCTAATACAATATAAGCAATGAAATATAATATAATATAAATTATTGCTCAGAGATTGCCCTTTCATAGCTCAGGACACTATAGAGTTCTGCTTCACAGTATCAGCTTTATCTTGGAAGTTTCTTGTCCTAAAATGATTAGGAATGAAAATAGAAACAAATGAGTAAATATTGTCAGTAATGTTTGCAGACTTTGGCCCAATCTGAGCACAGAGAGACATTATTCTCACTGATCTCTTCTGAAGCTGATTCCTGAGATCTCTTTCTCCAGAGATAAATCTGAGAAGCAGGAGAATTCTCATTTTATGCTTTCAAGGAGAAACAACTGAGACATCAGAGATCACATTTGTGATTCATCTTTCCTACTGGATTGTCAACCGAATGTGTTTCTCCAAGTGCACCGCCATGCATTTAAATGATTCAGTTGCCCTTGTGCGTCAGTGCTGGTGCGGATAAAGCTCTCATCCTCTCATACAGATGGGCGCCAGCTCTCCGTTTTAACCTTTCTGTGTGTGTGTCTGTATCAGAGACAGAGCAAAAGAGAGCTGGAGAAAGCTTCCAGCCTCATTTCACAGCCCACGCAAATAGACACGCTAACCTTTCCTTCACTTCAACCTGTCCGATTCCTACGCACACGTCCCGTGAATGGAGAGATCCTGCACACTACTTGTTGATCTAGAAAGATGACAGGAGAGGAAATGATTGCATGTCGATGGTGGTGCCTGCAGGGACTTATATAGAGATGTAATATTCGTTTTATAATTAGCATGCAGAGGACATGTAGATTTCAGCAGATGCTGGTTAGTACTGACCTATTTTATGTGGAATTGGGGCAGACACACACACACACACACACACAACTGGCTATACTTGGTCACAGGTGCCATGCGGCCTGTTCTGAGCTCAGCAATGTAATGTGCTGAACACTGCTTATGCTCGTGATGGATGAATCCAGCATGAAACATACACAAACAAAACAGACTGATTAGATAATGTGAACACAGTCACATATACATCACACAATGTGTTATTGTGGAGGCCGTGATTCTGTGCTGTAGGCAAAATATGACGTCACCATGTATATGCTAGCTGTCAAGTATATTACAAATAGCTTTCAATAACACGGATTCATTCTGATTGTTTCTGGTAATTTTGGATTATTAAATTGTTAATTTCAGAGGATTTTTCTGTATCGTACTGATTTACTATTATTGGCAATTTCAGATTGTCTGATTATTATTTTTTTTTATTCGGAATATCTTTTTTTATACGCAGTGATTAGCTGACAATGTTTGGCAATTTCAGGATTGTTTGTTAATTTCAGACCATTTTCTATACTGCAGTGATTACTAGGGTTGGGTATCGTTTTTTTTTTTTTCGATACCGGTGCCAAATCGATACTTTTAAAACGGTGCCGGTGCCTAAACGGTGCTTGAACCGATACTTGTTTTATATATATATATATATATATATATATATATATACACACACACACACACACACACACACACACACATACTGTATATGGAACTAATGAAGCTCCAGGAAATCCCCAATATGGACAAAGGCATTGCTATTCCTGTAACTGAGTAAACAGAAGATATAAACGTTTTGAATGATAAAACAAATACATTAAACAGACAAACTATATATTGTCGTAGTCGAGTGTGTTATTCAAGCCATCTCTGGTATTTTCATAATTAATTATATTTAAAATCCATTGCTAAGCAATGCATTAGTAGCCTATGGAACATATTTTCTGCCTCATTCTGTGACAAGAAGCTATAAGATCACAAAAGGAAGCATTTAACTGGTGCTGTGGACTAAAAAGGTTATAATGTTCTATTTTGTTGGTTTAAACAGGTTTAAAAACGCGAATACAAGAGAATTTTAGCTTTAGGCATTTTAATTAAAGCTAGGGCTGGGCGGTATATAGAGTTTGTACGATATATCGATATATTCTTTATAATCGATAAGTTATTATGAAGCAATACAGTTAATATTGATATACAGTAGTTTGATACGAGCGCATCTGATAATATATCTAGGGAGGACACAGACTGAACTGCTGGGAGAAAGTGCATAATACAATTTGTTCTAAACATGTGACAAGCTTTATATGAAGGGCTATAAAAAAACTCGTAAGATACAGTAGCCTATAGTTTATAGTTTCAGTTTAAAGAGGCTCGCGCTCACAGATGCTCTGACAGAAAGGCTGTGTGTGCCGCTGACAGAGATGCTTCTCGCGCTGTTTAATGTGTTTGCTGTTTTCCGTAATGCATAACTTACAATTCACAGGTATATTCTCCATCTGTAAATGTTAGAAAGCAATGGAAATATTTCCATTTTGCTGTCAGAAGTGCGTGAGCTTTTGCTTTGCGATTCTCTGCTAGACTTCAGACTTGTGCGTCGCCGTGCGCATGCGCGCCAAACAGACGGCGCGCAATGAAATAGGAGCGCAATAACTCTGACTAAAATATACATTTTGCTGAAATATTTGTAGTTGTAGCCTGTGATGCTTCTTACGTGCGTTTCGGAGAAACAAAGGACAAATATTTTAATCGATCGCTCAGGCATGGCACCGAAATGAGGCACCGAAATCTGCGTTCTGATTCGGTTCTAGTACATACCGGTTACATAGGTACCGGTGCCATAATGGTACCGGGTTTCGGTACCCAACCCTAGTGATTACATTTTACTATTACTGTCATTTTAAGATTATTTGATTATTTATTAACTTGAGATTTTTTTATATTGCAGTGATTAACTGACTATTATTGGCATTATTATAAGACAATTTTGGATTCCTATATTATTTATTAACTTCAGATTATTTTTGCCATATTGCAGGGATGAACTGACTACTATTGGCAATATAAAATCATTTGTTTTTTATTTCAGTATTGCAGTTATTTACTTTGACAATTACTGTCGATTTAAGATAATTTGACTGATTATTAATTTCAAAGGATTTTTTTATATATATTTCACTAATTAACTGACGATTATTGGCAATTTTTTGATCATTTAATTATTTATTAATTTCAGGGCATTTTTCTATAATGCAGTGATTAACTTTGAACTTTTATTGGCAATTTTGGATTATTTGATTATTAATTATTTTCGATCTACAGGCAATCTTTCTATATCAAACTGATTAACTTGGGATATTATTGGCAACTACAAGATATTCAAGTACTTTTTCTTTTTTGACAATCTTTGTATATAGTACTGATTAACAGATATATGTTTTTACAATAAAGTTGCATTTGCTAACATCAATTAACTACATTAGTTAACATGAACTACAATTGAACAATACCTCTACAGCACTTATTAATCTTAGCTAAAGTTACATTTACTAACACATTTAAAAAATCTGTTAATGCATCAGACTAACATGAAGAAATTATGGGTATTTTTATAACTAACATTACTAAATACTGTATATATTGCTGATTGTTAGTTCATGTTAGCTAATGCATTAACTAATGCTAACAAATTGGACTATTGTAAAGTGTTACCCTTATACGATTATTCCATAGTAAATCTGATACTTGAAATCACATTGCCTTTGTCCTGGTCATCAAGTACTCAGCGTGCAATGCCTGAAATGCTGCTGTAAGGCGAGTGGTGATTCTGCGGGTATCGCACATGTTTGCCGTGAGCACTGGGAATACAGTGCCACAGAGCAGGCAAGCTGGTGACTAGAGCACGGCAGATGGAGCAGACACACAGAACGAGAGAGGGACGAGGTGTGAGGCTATGCGAATTTCTGAACAGCAGACATGCCAGTGGCAGGGTGGAGCCAAAACTAACACTAGGCAAATTGGACAACGCCACCATTTTGGCTCTGAACCAGGTAATGCAGCATGGGTGCCGTGAAACAGAGGGACCAGTGACTGTTTTTGCCTTGTTTTCCAGCAAAAAATCTAAACATCAATAAAACAAGATACATTAAATAAATTAAATATATGTTTGCACGAGGAAATGTTGCATTGCAGACAAATGCATGTATTTATAAATAAATTAATGCACGAATGAATGACTGAATGAATGAATTAGTTCGTGGGAGCCTGAATGAATCAGAGGCAGACTGTCGGAGGTCCATGAGGAGTTCATTTCATTCTCATCTCTGGTGTGTTTTCAGGGGAAAATGTCTGAGGGAGGGTTTGATGTCTCAGACTGTGCGTGAGCAGCATGATTACCTGTAGCTGACTGCTGTGTGTGCACATGTGTGTGAGAAGACTCCTGCAGATAGCTCTACCCACTGGATTCTGAATACAACATTCAACATACATACACATATGCATATACACTCACAAGTTTCTGGAAATAGAAGACTCTTATGCTCACCAAGGCTGCATTTATTTGATCAAAAACACAGTTAAAACAGCAATATTGTGAAATATTATTACAATTTAAAATCACTGTTTTCTATTTTAATCCATTTTAAATGTAATTATTTCTGTGATCAAAGATACATTTTCAGCATCATCACTCCAGTCTTCAGTGTCACATGATCCTTCAGAAATCATTCTAATATACTGATTTGGAGGTGATTTGCAGACAAATTTTTCTATATTACAATGATTCATTTAGGGCTGTTGCGATTCGTCGATTTTAGTCGACTAGTCGATTATTAAAAATCATCGACTTCATTTTGCTCACGTCCACTAACCGGAAAAATACTAGAAGTGGCGCATTTCACCGACGAGAATCCATAAAACACATTATTAGACTATTTTCCAAGGCTGCATGATATATTAAACCCATTTAAAAATCATTATTAAGCATAATTGTGAATTCACAAACGCTATGATTTAATTAAATAATTATATGCGATGCAGTTCTAACACAGTATATGCGCTTTATTTACATGCGTGTAGGTTACATGCGTCTCACAGCGGCTCCGTTCACAGTAGCTCCACAGGAACTTATTTACATGTGGAGCGTCTCAAACTCCATCTCTGCATGTTATTGTGAGTTTGGGTTTATTATAACGTTCATCTGGGAACGCAACGTGCGCCATTTCATCAGATTTGTAAGGCAAGTAATTTATAAATCTAAGCAAACATAGGTGAATATGTCGCGATTTCAAAATAAGACCTCAAACCCTCACTCTGAGTTTACACGTTTTGATGTCCACATATTCATTTAATTACAGTGGCTATAGCATTTCTGTCCTAAAGAAATGACCAAATATTAAAGATTAAGTGGACATTTGAATTAAATGGTGCTTGTTCAATATTAAACAAGGATTAGATCGCGCAGTAATGTGTAAAAATAATCATCAGGCTGTCGTCGCCCCCTGCAGACCTTTGTTGTTATGCGTTATCTACATTAGCTCTATTGTTTATAATACATTATGCATTTTAACAGTTTTGTTCAATAAAACCATATGATTTCTTGCTTTTGATACTTTATTTGAACTAATTATTATTGCTATTATATATGTATTTTATGTCATTTTAAAAGCTATTGTTCACTTACATCTATTTTTATTACCACAAAAAAATAAAAACATTATAATTATAGGGCCCTATGAAATCTGTTTTATTTCCATTTTCATTTTTCTATACTCTGTTTTAATGGTTAAATTATATTTTATTATTCAAAAAGCCTGTCTAATTAATTGAGTTTTACAGTTTTATCTGTACCAAATTCTGTTTTCCATTATTTTCTGGATTCCATTTTAATGGTTCAATTAAATTTTAATAATCAAAAGCATCTCCAATTAATTGATTTTAGATTTAATTTTTTTTTTTTTTTTTCAGAAATACTGCACATTTACATTTTTTCTTCTAAATAAATTCAGGTAAATAATATTTCTGGTAAATACTCCTTTAAAAAGTGTTTTTTGATTATAATTTTATAATCTAGAGCTAGAACACGTGGATATGTTGTCTTTCTTACACTATAATACTGAACTGATTTCAGTGATGTGGACTGAGATGAGATGGACACTTGCTTCTTGCGCTCTATGTTGCACTTTACTTTTGCTTTAAAAAAGGATTTCATAGAAATTTGGATTTCATTTGGTTTAATAAAATATTCTTAAGTAAAAAAAAATTGTGGGAAATTAATCGTTTAGATTAATCTATAAATTAGTGGATAGATTAATCGAAATAAAAATAGTCGTTAGTGGCAGCCCTAGTTTCATTGACTATTATTGCCAATTTTGGATTATTAGATTATTTATTAATTTCAGACTATTTTTCAATATTGCATGATTAACTGACTATTTTGGGCAATTTTAGATTGTTTGATTATTTATTAATTTCAGACCATTTTTATGTATTGCAGTGATTAATTTGGACTATTATTGGGAATTTTGGATTTTTTGGATTAATTTTGATCTTAAGGCTATTTTTCTGCATCACACTTATAAACTGGAAATATTATTGGAATTTATGTGATATTTAAATACTAAGTTATTCATTTTTGTACTGTTACTTATTAATACCGATTACAGATTAATGCTGATTAAAATGATTAATGTTAGTTTTATGCATCTTTACTGAATAAATCTTAATAACAAAACAAAAAACAATATTACTTACTGATGCCAAACATTTGAACAGTACTGTATAAAGCTTCATAAAGAAATCTGTGGTTTTCACAGATAAAAGCATCACCACGTATAAAACCAACTACTCATTCTTGTCTGGGGCAGCAAATGTGCCTAAAATATCTGCATGATGCCCTGTGTGTGTGTTAAGCCTGTGGAGGTGAACCCAGAAGGTGTCTGGATCTGCACTGCATCCAACCTGCTCCCGCTGCTTTCTCTCTTCCCCATTCACTCGTTTCCACACTCATTTGCAGCTCTTCCTGCCTCTCGCCCCCCTGCGTTTCTCCCTCTGACCTCTGCCGTTCTACATGCAGGTGTCTGGTTGGCAGAGAGCATCTCTGAAGGGGCACTAGCGTGCAGGGGTTGCCTCTGTCATTGCTTTGATTAAATTCAGTCTACTTGCTCCACCTGTTCTCCCACCTGTCAGCTTCTCTTATGACGGTGCCATCTCATGCATTACTGTCACCGCACCTCTAAAAGAGCTCTAATGCAGAGCGACAACACAAGCCTCACCTTGAGAGAGCGGCTCCTGGGTTCTCTTTAAAAGAAAGGCAGGTAACACTTCCTCTAAAAACTATATGTATAATGCATCATAAAGTTAAGAGTTTAAAAAAATAGCTTTTTATTAAGCAAATAAGACCTGAACATGAGTTATCAGTTTATATGTAGCAGAGGCTCATGATTCCTGGCTGAAGTGTATTGACAAACCTTGCACTCAAAAATTGACACAGGGTAAATGTGAGCTTGCAGTCGAATGTAAGAATGGGCTGGAGTTTAATCAGATGAAATGAAGGGAGAAGTCTGGCATACGTCACCAGAGAGAAGTCTGTGCTAAATATAAAGAGGCGAGAGGGAAAAACTTTGACAAATTCTGTAACCTCGTGCCACAGTTTTCCAGTTCTTCTTGTAGATGTAAATTCATTTTTTTAGTTGCACACCCTCAGAAACAAACTACGGCCTTAATCAATATAATCAAAGTCCATCCATGTACATATTACATCATTTGTCTTCATATTTTTTTCATTATTGATAATTGGTTTTATATTATAAGCATATTTATTTGTTCAGCTTATTCATTAATTCATTCATTACTTCACACCTTATTTTAATGCAACATTTTATTGTTATATTGTATATTTTCTGTCATAACTTGTTTTTTTGTATAAGGCTTTGGCCATTAAGTCTGCCATTTAATTTGTCACAACATTTTAAATAAAAATGAGAAGGATGATTTTTAAAATTGCTTTCCAAAGGAGATGCAACTATTTTCGCTGACGGAGCAAAAATAGACAAAGTAGCAGAAAACGGCACAGCTAGTTTGATATTGATTAAATAACTGCAGCTACAATTATTTATGAAAAATATCATTTGAAGCACTTTGAAAAGCTTTATGGTACATTATACGCTACAGTTGAAAAGTCTGGCGTGCACAAGATTGTTATGTTTTTTTAAAGACATAATACTTTTATCCCACAACGTTGCGATAAATTGACCAAAAACTGAAGACTTGGAGTAATGATGCTGCAAATTCAAATTTTTTTATATATTCAAAAAGAAAGTCACTTTAAATAGTAATAATATTTCACAATATTACATACGACAGCTGCACGATTCTGGATAAATTGAGAATTACATTTTTTTTTGTCTCAAACAGAGATCACATTTCTCCGACGAAACAAAATAATGTGTGACAAAATATTATTGCTGCAGTCTATTTAAAAGTGTTTAATTTGAACGAATTATTAAACATTTCAATTAATGTATATTTATAATATATTTAGTTAATATTAAAATTATGAAAAAGTGGTTTGAATGAATGATTTAATGGCTCACTCATAAATACTTCACTTGTTTCTTTACTGGATGAATCAGCGTTTTTGAACGAATCTCTTGATTCAATCACAAATATTTTTTTTAAGTCACTTGTCGCCACCTAGTGGCGAAACAATGCAATCGACACAAACGTTATTTGAAGCGCCAGTTAACTTTCAAAAGGTCTATTTTGATCGCTACCATAAACATCAGTGTTTCTAACTGAACTATTAACTTTGATCCCAGTATTTCTGTGATAATATGAATGACTGTAATACAGAAATAATACTGTATAGTTGAAAAGACTGTCTGTGAAGCTGTTACCCAAACATGTTAATTGTCTGCTCTGTCAGCAGCTGCGCGAACGCAGATATGAATGTTCAGGTAAGACTTTTGTAAAGGTTTATTAGACACGGGCGAAGTTCTAGTGCAAATATATCAGTATTTATCCAAGTACGCGCACTTTTTTTGGACTAAAAGCCCTAATATTAGGACGCTGTTCAGTGAGTGCAGCTATATGAACAAATAAACCGCAGCAGATCTGGCTGAATATGAATGTGTGCTTTTATTCTATTCACAGTTCGTCTAGATAGAATATCAATGCGATCACGTCGACTCCAGAGGATTAAGTTAACTCAACTCAATATTTTAACTTTCCACATCCACCACAACCCGTTTACATTAGTTGTAAGTACCGTGTGTACTGTCCTCTTTTAAGAAATCAGACGGCGGGAGTAAAAAGGCACGAGACCGAGCGGGATTTTGTTTTGCTGTCTATTTGCAGTCTATTTTTAATGATAGGTCTACGCATTTGTCAATCATCCCACTTGCTAGATGGGGAATGAACCCAGCGCTCTGATTGGTCGAAGTCCTCTTTCATTGCTGTTGCTTGATTTAAGTAGGCTACTATGCGTGCACAAAGGCGTCACCAGGTTTTTGCGTAGTTTAAAGTGACAAATCGTACCTGCGTACTTTGAGGTCAAAATGCGTGCCCGCTACGCAAAATGCGTACAGGTTGGCAGGTCTGTGTATGTACAGCCTTCAGAGCAAACTTTGTGTTTAAAATACACCACAAGTCTACAGCAATTGATCTAACACGTTTTACTGTACAAATGGCGACTTTACAGCAGGTAATTAAATATTGTGTGGTCATTGAACATGGGCCTTCTGTTTGCGTGAAGAAAAGCTTAACAGAATGAGCACCACACTGCACTGATCTTCTGAGGACCTTCTCTTATCTTTATTCACAGAAAACATGCCTTCACTTCTCAAACAGTGGGGGAAAGACAATTTGGCATGTAAAACATAGAAAGACTCTAGACGCTTCTTGCTGCTGAGTGCAATCCCTCAGGCCGAGGACATCCCACTGTTCAGAGCTCAAGAGAGGAAATACAGACGCAGCTATACACAAACACAGCCATGCGCTCAAATTCTGTCATGCATACATCAGTGTTTTTGTGCCATCTACAGCGTTCTTTACCTCACACACCCTCATATTTAAAGCTTGCTTGGATGCTGATTCATCCACCCTCAGTCTAGCATGATGGGGAATCATATTTTACATATACCAAAAAGTAATTGCACAGTCTGCATTCACACCTGGCATCAGCAACAACCTCTTACTAATTTACTATTCTCAAAGCGGCCTTTCACTCTCCTCCATAGGATTCACACGTCAAATAAACGCTTGATCGAGAAAACGTATCATCTCTCACGAGAGACAGCTGTTTTTAGTGGAATTCGCATATGGACCATCCAACCCGTTTTGAAAAGAAATATTCCTTCATATTCATAATTGATATGTCTGAAAGTCGAGCACGGCAGCCATAACATTCCTTAATGGATGTTTTCCATTATTCTTTGACAGACGGAATCCTCCTTAACACGTTTAACAGATTAAATAAGCAAAAACTACAAGATGTGAATGCTTGTGGAGGGTTTCAGGTGAAATATCCACCACATGCTGGATGGAATCTGTCAGAGTGATGTGGTTAAACGGTGACAGATCAGTTCAGATGCAAAGAAAACGCTCTTATATCTGCTATACGACCGTCTCTTATATTATAATTGCTGCTTGCACAATGGTTTTGTTTAACAAAGTACTACGTGTGTAACAGCAGCAGGTTTGTAATGAGACACATCATAATTATATATCACAATTATATATATCATTGCAACTGTGTAAAGCATTGAATGCCTGCAATTAGATACATTTCAGACAAAGATGATGAAAGACTATAAAACGTGTGCAGTTGTACAAGAATAAATGCAAATGATGGCAGCATTTTCTCATTTCTAGCACTTGCATTTTGCTACAACACTATGTTCAGCATGACATAGCATTAAAGTCAATATATCATCATCAATCATTTTAATTGCATGTTGATTTTAAATTAGACTAATAAATATTTGAAAGCATGGTGAAGTAAAACATGAGCTTTGAGCAACTCAATACAGGCATATCAGCATCTAAATATCATTAAGTTATTAATATCAAAAATATTACACATCTAATATTAAAAAACATGGCAAAGTTTATGGTGACCACATCTGCAAGCTCCAGGAAAGAACAACAGCAAAACACAAATTGGTGTTCAACTTGCACACAGATTTATTTGCTTACTGACTGCAGTATTTTTTTATTTTTCTTGGGTGGGCTACAGGGTAATTATCATTAACGAAAACTAGAATTAGAAATGAAAAAATGAACTAGACAACTAAATAAATGTATAAAATAATATAAATATATATATATATATATATATATATATATATATATATATATATTATTTTATACATTTATTTAGTTGTATATATATATGAAGAGTTTATTTGCAAAAAAAAGATAACTGATTTTTTTTATTATGTTATCATGTTTTTATTGTTTTTTATTGTGTTAGTTAGCTAGTATTTTAGTTTTTTTTTACCTAATCAAAATAACCAAACTGCAGTTTGATTGAGATTAACATGAGTTATCTGTTTTTGCAAATTAACTCTTCATATATATATATATATATATATATATATATACACGCAGTGGTGTGAAAAAGTGTTGGCCCCCTTCCTGATTTATTTTTTTTTGCATGTTTGTCACACTTTAATGTTTCAGATCATCAAACAAATTCAAATATTAATCAAAGATAACACAAGTAAGCACAACATGCAGTTTTTGAATGAAGTTTTTTATTATGAAGGGAAAACAAAATCCAAACCCACATGGCCCTGTGTGAAAAAGTGCTTGCCCCCTAAACCTAATAACTGGTTGGGCCACCCTTAGCAGCAACAACTGCAATCAAGCGTTTGCGATAACTTGCAATGAGTCTGTTACAGCGCTGTGGAGGAATTTTGGCCCACTCATCTTGGCAGAATTGTTGTAATTCAGCCACATTGGAGGGTTTTTGAGCATGAACCACCTTTTTAAGGTCATGCCACAGCATCTCAATAGAATTCAGGTCAGGACTTTGACTAGGCCACTCCAAAGTCTTCATTTTGTTTTTCTTCAGCCATTCAGAGGTGGATTTGCTGGTGTGTTTTGGATCATTGTCCTGCTGCAGAACACAAGTTCGCTTCAGCTTGAGGTCACGAACAGATGGCCGGACATTGTCCTTCAGGATTTTTTGGTAGACAGCAGAATTCATGGTTCCATTTATCACAGCAAGTCTTCCAGGTCCTGAAGCAGCAAAACAGCCCCAGACCATCACACTACCACCACCATATTTTACTGTTGGTATGATGTTCTTTTTCTGAAATGCCGTGTTACTTTTACGCCAGATGTAATGGGACACACACCTTCCAAAAAGTTCAACTTTTGTCTCGTCAGTCCACAGAGTATTTTCCCAAAAGTCTTGGGGATCATCAAGATGTTTTCTGGCAAAACTGAGATGAGCTTTTATGTTCTTTTTGCTCAGCAGCGGTTTTGGTCTTGGAACTCTGCCATGCAGGCCATTTTTGCCCAGTCTCTTTCTTATGGTGGAGTCATGAACACTGACCTTAACTGAGGCAAGTGAGGCCTGCAGTTCTTTAGATGTTGTTGTGGGGTCTTTTGTGACCTCTTGGATGAGTCGTCGCTGCGCTCTTGGGGTAATTTTGGTCGGCCGGCCACTCCTGGGAAGGTTCACCACTGTTCCATGTTTTCGCCATTTGTGGATAATGGCTCTCACTGTGGTTCGCTGGAGTCCCAAAGCTTTAGAAATGGCTTTATAACCTTTTCCAGACTGATAGATCTCAATTACTTTCTTTCTCATTTGTTCCTGAATTTCTTTGGATCTCAACATGATGTGTAGCTTTTGAGGATCTTTTGGTCTACTTCACTTTGTCAGGCAGGTCCTATTTAAGTGATTTCTTGATTGCGAACAGGTGTGGCAGTAATCAGGCCTGGATGTGGCTAGAGAAACTGAACTCAGGTGTGATAAACCACAGTTATGTTTTAACAGGGGGTGGGGGGCAAACACTTTTTCACACAGGGCCATGTGGGTTTGGATTTTGTTTTCCCTTCATAAAAAAACCCTTCATTTAAAAACTGCATGTTGTGTTTACTTGTGTTATCTTTGATTAATATTTAAATTTGTTTGATGATCTGAAACATTAAAGTGTGGCAAACATGCCAAAAAATCAGGAAGGGGCCAACACTTTTTCACACCACTGTGTATATATATATATATATATATATATATATATATATAGAGAGAGAGAGAGAGATATTATGACTTGGCAACTAACTGAAATAGGTTTAACATTTACATTAATATTTAAAAACAAAAACAACACAAATCTAGAAGTACAAGTAAAATGAACATATGAGTAAAATTACTTAATCAAAAAATAAATTAAAATGAAAACTGAACTACAATATTCACCATGCTCACAAATACTAAAACAACACGTGCACACCTTAAATATACTATTTCTACAGGTATTTGTTAGAAATCAATTAGAGAAGGGTACAACATATGTTGCAAGGTTAATATACTGCTAGGTAAAGAAAAATTAATTTAAATCAGGTAAAGAAAAATTAATTTAAATCATGCAAAGAAACATTATACTTACTGAAGTCAGATAAAAATGTCCTGTACCCAATTTATTGCAAAACATAAAAATAATCTCAATACATTTTCTTATTGTAATACAGTCCCATAATTATTTTCTTTTTTAATATTACATTCCCGTACAAGACAGATAAATAAGCTAAGAGAAAGACTACAAGAAGAGACAATTGCTGCAGCTTTGCTCCTTGTATCCTCACATGACCAACAATGTGAACAGAAGACAGATGTGTATGCCTTTGATTTATATGTATTATGCGTGTAGCTCGATTGGTGGTCATATCGTTTTCCACTGTGCCGCATGTTTAGATGTTGATCTCATTCTTTTGATGCGCTGCCAGACAGTACGCTTTCATCCGAATGTTTATCCTGGAATCGCCTTTGTATGCAGTTCACATGAGGTGGAATTAGAAATGCATATCGCATTGCCAGCAAAATATGTTTCTTTAGAATATTCCCTTTCAGTGAGTCATAACGCAAGTATTCGCATCTTCCCCTTAAAACAAGAGTGAAGAAGGAGAGCGCAGGATAACTTTGTTCCTTGGATGATTCAGTCCAAGACTCTGAATCTGACAACAAACAAAAACATGCAGCTGGAAACCTCTCTCATAAGTCTGACCTTTATCTTCACAAATGTGAGAGGGGTCACATCATACTTTTTTCACACTTGAGGGCAGCTTGCAATAAAGTTTCATGACCATTTTACACACTTAATATATTTCACGCCACACATACAGCGCAACATCTGTGAACAAAACTGCAGGTCTACAGAAAATAAAGCAATCTTTTGTTTAAATTACATCTAAATGGTAATGCATAAAGAACTGAACTCAAACCCTTAAGTGTAGCTATAAACTGCTGGAGTCAGTGTATTTTGTGTGCCTTTTGCACAAGGTTACAGTATATTTTTTATTATACATCATGCTCTTTTATTTAAAAAAAACAACCTAAATTTTGATTGCACATGATTTCATAGTTTTAAAAATTACTTCAAAAGGAGCATACTAAAACTGATTCTGTGAGCGCTTCACTGGGAAAGAAGGTTTGCCCTTGAAGTCTGGGGCAGCCGGCGCTATCATTGGGGAAAGTAGGCTAAAGGCTGGATTGGGCATGGGGAAGTAGGATCATGTCACGGTGTGATGGATGTTCTGTGGTCCAGAGGAAAACATGTTAAAGTATCGACCAGCATGGAACAGCATGTGGGTTTGTACTACAAAATGGCTTAAAACCAGAAATGTTGCCTGTTATCCCCCAAAAAATCCTGGTTTGCTTAATTTCTCAGAGTCAAGACAAAGTCTCTTTAAGTTTTCAGAATTTCACTGAAACAAATTAAACAATTAAAACAAAATTAAACATAAAATTAATTTGCTTCACCTCTGAAACAACTTTCCTTTTGCCTCACAACAAAGCCCACTTACTTCACATTATGCAATTCAAATTAATGTTACTAACAAAAGTAAATAAATTAATTAAATAATTTATAAACAATTTCTTGTTAATATATATTAATTTAAATAAATTGAATTAAATTATGAAATTAAATTGTTCCACCTCTGAAACAACTTCTCTTTTGTCTGACATCACCAATCCCTCTTACATTTTCTTATATATATATATACCTTTTTGGTATATATCTATTCATATTTCTGTATTTTTATTTCTTATTATTTCATTATTTTATATACTTTTATTTCTCACCTTTATTCTCTCTTAATGTACATTCTTATAGTCTTACTGTGCATGATTCAAATGAATGTTATTCAATGAATGAATAAATAAATAATGAAATAAATATATTAAATAATTTGCTTTAAAACAGGGGTGTCAAACTCAGAGGGCCACAGCCCTGCACAGTTTAGATGCAACCCTAATTAAACACACCTGATCCAGCTAATCAAGTCATTAAGGCTTATTTGAAAACTACATGGTGTGTGTGTGTTGGAGCAGGGTTGGAACTAAACTCTGCAGGGCTGCGGCCCTCCAGGAACTGAGTTTGACACCCCAGCTTTAAAACAACTTTCAAATCTCTCTTTTTCTTTCTTTTTTATATGTTTTGTATATCTATGTATATTTCTGTAGTTTAATTTCTTTATATATACTTTAATTTCTCAGCTCTGTTCTACATGTATGCAACAGTAGTAGAAAAAGATAATTGTGCAGTACAATGACTTACTTTACAACTCCTCTCAACCACCTGACTCCATTCCAGTAAGTATCGTCCACTTTTCACGATCCAGTCAGTTACTAATGGATAAAGTCCAACCCACACATGCTTTTTCTCACCAAACACCCAGATTCACCCAAAATTGTTATTGGATTAATATGCAGAATTCTGTAAATACATTTTGACAAACAACATTGTAATACCAAATTAAATTAATTTATTTCACTCAAATTGCATTGCATTTTTTTTTGTTCTGTTAACTTATTAGGGTTTACAGTGAATACATTTTTTTTTTTAAAATTCAAGCTCGTCCAACACAGAATGAGATACGTGATAAAATGACTTCTGAGGCAGTAGTTATACAGACGACCTTAACATTGACTCTGTGTGTCTAGTGAGGCAGTGCACTCTCTCCTCTTCACACAGTACAATCCTCCACCTCAAGCTAATAGGAGCATTAATGAACCAAGAAATGTAGTCCAGACACTTCCATTAAACTCATTCTCTTCCAAGTGTTCATAATCTGAACGGTCCGTCCATTGAAGACTGATCACGTACAGTACAACAGCGACTAAAATCACTGGATTGCATTCTCATCTCTCACTCACTCCACATCTTCAAAGTAACTTTTTGTGCAGCATATAGTGTCCTGTAATTCAATTAGAATGTCTTTAACGTTGGACTTTGTAAATGTTAAACATGATTTCATTAGTATTTCTAGGTATTTGTATTGTAAAGTTGCAGCATGAATACATTTTTCAGGGTTTGGTAGATAATGAAATGTACAACACCAATGTATGGAGAGCTATTAAAGTGGAAATCTTTTTATTTACACTAATGTTCAAAAGGGTTCAGTAATATATATATATATATAAATAAGTGTTTTATGCTCACCAAAGCTGCATTTTCTTTTTCAAATACTGTTAAAACTGTAATATTGTGAACTATTACAAAAATTATTTAAATAATATTATTAAAATAACTCTTTTCTATTTTAATATATTTTAAAATAATTTATTCCTGTGATCAAAGCTGAATTTTCAGCATCATCACTCCAGTCTTCAGTGTCACATGATCCTTCAGAAATCATTCTGATATACTGATTTGCTGCTCAATGTTGAAAACCGTTGTGCTGCTTAATATTCTTGTAAAGATCTAACCTATCACACACACACACACACACACACACACAGTAAATGGCTTACTTTAGTTTAATTAGGGTTTCATTTATATATAAACTGGCCAATAAGGCTGTTCTATGACAAAGTTTCTCCAGCATATATTCCTATCATTGGAAAGAGGATTGGTAAAGAATTACACGTTGGCTTTACGTTGTAGATCCCTAAGTGTCAGTGTCAATCCAAATGTAAAAATGTATGCATCCACTTATATATGTACACAAATACAAATGACACCACCTGGGAATGTTAAACCCTTCTCAGAGCAGGACTTGAGAGAGACCAATTGGAGAATTTAAACCTGGTAAATCTCAGCATGAATCTGCAGTAAATTGATATGTATACATATATACAGTTAAAACTGCTATTAATACTTATTTATCTAATTTTTTTAGACTGTATATTCAAGAAGTGTTAGGAAAGTAGCTCAACATAAAGAAATAAACACACACTGTTACTTGCTCAAACTTCCACAACAGAGACAAATGAATGCTGGCTTCTCAAGGTCACATTCTACGTGTGTGTGTGTGTTGAAATGCAGGGCGGTCTTCTCCAACCCAGCGATCCCCTGTGATGTGTCCTCATTGTCATATTGGCTTGAGCCAGGCGAGGAGAGCGAGAGAGACTCTGATCACAGGACACACTTTCCAAAAAGGGGTCAACAACCTGTCATTTTCATTTGCTTGGCGGTCTTAATAAAGTCCCACAGGCACTTGAGCTGTTCTGTTAATCATGGCAAATCATGCAGTAGTACAGCAGCAGAGCACATTAACACCAGACACCAACACTTAAACCTACTTCATACAGCAGCTCATCTCCATTTATGAACTCATGGACTTGCATGCTGAACATTGCAACAATGATAATTAGGGTTATAATAAAGGACATCCTTTTGAAAAAAGATATTAAAAGACAAGAAAATGTGACTATTTTTCTCACTGTATATACTGTGTGTATAGTATTAAATGTATACAAGAATATATTATAAATTATAAATATACTGTAAATGTAAATTGTACATGAATATATCATCAATTATTATGAAATATAATTATAAAAATAATATGGTACACCACAACATTAGGATAATTAGGGTTATAATAAAAGTCAACTACTTCAAAGACATCCATTTGAAAAGAGATATTAAAAAGACAAGATAATGTGATGGTATTTTTTGTTAATTAATTAATATATCATTTTTCAAAAACATTTTATTATTTTTATAATTTCAAAAATATAATAATAAATATAATATATTCAATAACATATTTTAAATTCTACATATATTATAAATTTAATTTACATTATAAAATGTAATAATTTATAATAATATTAATAAATATTAATAATAATAATTTATTATGTAATAAATTATATAATAATATTACTAATGATTTATTATAAATCATACATGAATATATTATAAAATATAACTATAAAAATAATATTATTATTTTATTAATAGTAATTTGGTATTCTTAAATACAAAAGGCATCCCCAAATTTTATAAAAATTCATTCAGTGATCTCGACTGTACAATGACATCATCACTGCCATGCTAATTAGCCAATGAGCTGGCCAACAGCACACCAACAGGAAGTGGAGATAAGCCCAGAATTGTGCCATCAATCCTTCACATCCTCCCTCATCCATCTGTCCCCACTAACCAAAGCCATTCAGCGTCCCAGCATGCCAAGTGCAACGCTCTGCACCAGCACAGGTTCTGCAGGGATTTGTTGCAGAGAGAATTATGTTCAATGCTTGTCTGTAAATCTCACGTGTAACATGTGAACTACATTATGATGCCTTCAGGTCTAAGAATGATGTGACGGTCAAATGTTTTATGACTTGTATCACATTGATACAGGAAGTTGGACTGCTTTGTTTAGCTCAATTGATCATACTGTAACAGCAGTGGAGACAAGTATGTGGAAGTGCATGTAGACTATTTGTAGCAGTGAACAAAATGGTCCCAACATATGTGCATGACTTATATCAAAATGTCCAAAATAGCATTAAAATCTTCCAAGAGCAAACCATCTGAGCTTTACTCAATATATATATTAAAGTGAGCATGAAGTGAAAAATTTTAATTATATTTTGTCATGTATATTTGATTAAAAAAAGCCTCTCAAATTGATTTTGTCTATCTACAAAAAAAGTGCATGAATAGGCCTAAATCATTCAAAAATATTGTATAAAGATATTAAATAATAACTATTTCTTAAAATTGTTATACTTGATTTTATTTATTATTAATATATTATTTATTAATTAAATATGAATATATTATGGAATTATTTTATATATTAATTAAAGTCACCATGCAATGAAAATGGTCTTATTTGTAATTTTAATTTCACTTAAAATAAATAAATAAAAATAAATAAATGGAGAAATACCTGAGACAAAGTTGACCCTTAAACCTCTATTAAACCTCTTGAGCTATGAAAAAGCAACCTCGAAGCAATAACATTTTCAGCTGGCATCCACTTCACGTCTGTATACAGCATCATCCCTGGAGCAGGAATGGCCTCAGTCGCCCTGACTGGACACACACCCACACAAGCACACAGAGCGCTCTCACACAAAGAGCTGCCTGAGAGTCCTGAGCATGTGGAGAGGAACAAAGACATGTCTCATTCACACATGCACACGCACATACAGTTCTCCGAATTATTCATCAGTGGCGTCTGCAAAGGCAAGCAGCACTATTACTTAGTGACATCCACACAGTAGCAACCACGGAGCATCACCTAGGGCCCTATATCTCTGCCATGCAGAAAACGCAGGCAAAGTCACGAAATCTAGACATAAAAATGTAAAAATTGTTAATAAAATAAAATAAAAAAATAATTAAATTGTTTAATTTTACAAACATGCTTTTTATTGTTAAAATTTAATAGAACCATTAAAAAATTTAAAGTGCTGCATGTAATTTTTTGACTGTACTAAAGCATAAAAATACCATATATAATTGCAGATGATTAGGAAACATGCTAAGTTCACATAGTTGTTTCTCTGAAAAACAGTGCTACGGACAGTTATTCTACTTTGAAATGTGCGTTCCGTGTTGGAATGTCTGTTTTTGTTTTGGTCTGCGTGATTCTGACCACTGCCAGTTTACCCAACAGCATTTTGACACCTCGGGTTGCCAGTTGGTGGAAAACACAGCATATTGCAGCCATGAAAACAAGCAAACAAAAGCTCTATGAACAGAGGCATATTAAAATCAACCATCAGCTAATCGTGTAAGGCCAATCACCTTCCATTGTCAATTACGCTCATTCCTGTTGCATGCCCTTATTCTAGCAAACTGTGCGAGTGTTAAGACTAAGGAGGAAGAGGCGGCAGAAACACAATTCTGAATGTGGACTGCAGTATCCATTTCTAGCAGTCAATATTACATACTTCACCTTTAAAACGCAAAAAATGGAATTTGGAAATTTGGGGAGAATGACACAGATTTCATTAGTCCCTAAAACTGAAATTTTTGTTAAACTTTTAATACATTAATGCTAATTTGTATACATTTCGTGATTTCAAATAATTAGACATTCCTTTTGATTACAAAAATTTAACTGAACCATTAAAAAATATAATCCAGTAAAAGTAAAAAAAAAAAAAAAAAAAAAAAAGGAATCTAAGAAAAATAAAAAACTGCTTTCCTAACCACTCAGAACATCCTAGCAAATGCATAGCTTAACACAGGAAAACATTACTCTCAAAATCTAACAAAACCTTGATAGTGATATTGTTACAAGTTCATATTACGCAAATGTTATCTAATATCTCTTTCCTCTGACCGGCATATTAAACGTAAACTCATGACTCCTTTTCACTACTTCTCAAGACATGTGAGCATCCATTGAAAAGCCTCCACAACAAAACATTACAAACTGTGTGAATCTGAACACTTGCACACATAATTATGTCATTAGCGATGCAGCAGGTACCATTTATTGGCTTTGTTGCGGTGGGGAACAGCAGACGCGAGGCAGACCTTTACCTCTTGTTCTGCTCTGTAATGGGGTCTTGCGAGAAGAGCTATCGCCCTCCCACACACACGCTCAGAACACGCACACACAATATGCACACTCCAAAACAAAAGTGCACACATTGTACAGACATTCACACAAATGTTTGCATGCATCCAGACAGCCAAAGACTGGAACATTTTCTCCTGTGTCTCGGTACAGTACTCTCTCAGACAGTAAGAGAGGTATACCCTCCCCCATCAGACAGCATGGCTTTGAGAGCTGCAGGCAATGCCAATATTCAACCATTTGATGCCTGTATAACACACACATGACTAATGGAAGATTAGAAACTATATCGAAAGATCTGATTCTGTGAGTGTCTCCCTTTAAAGATGTGTCACTATGAACTGTAATTCAGGTTTAAGCGAGAAAAGGCAAACTTTTTCAACAAACAATGTTTCGTGCCCTTTGTTTTCAGACAGTATGCATTGAAAACTACTTAATTATTTTTTAAATATGCAGACGAATGCATTTTCTAACGAGATGTTTCAGTCTGTAGTATGTCACGCTGTTGTCACCTGACCCCATTGTGTAATGTGTTTATTCTAGCAAGCTGTATTTAGTTTTTTTTAGACAGATGTGAAAAAAACAGAACTTCTTAATAAAAAGGAATCAATTTTTTTTTTAAATCACTCCTGATTTTCCGTCTGGTTCATTTGTAGCTCTGTAAATGGAAGGTCAAGAGTGGTGCAATGCATTGTGGGATACAGCAGCCAAGTGCAGTGTGCTCTTTTGTATACTACACATTTTGGCAAGTATAGTAGGTCATCCAAGTATGTCATGCATAGGGTTGGGTATCGAAAACCGGTTCCATTTTAGAACCGGTTCCAAATTTCCAAGAACCGGGTATTCGATAAGACGCGTGCATTTCGATTGTGCTTAACGATTCCTGCGTTCGCATTTTAATGTGATTTAAAACGATTTAAGTGCAGGAATGGAAAGAACTTGTGCCTTGTTTGCATGCAGTGCAAGCGTGAGCATACATATGAGCGCGAGCACAGAGAACAGCAGTCTCGGTGCGGGTTCCCAGCCTGTGTTTGTTTTTGAACCGTTCCGTGCATTTCCACTGCAGAAAAGGTTGTTCCGGGCCAGAACTTACTTGCAGAAAACTACATCAGTATATCATCACAGCCATTTTATCTTAAGTGAACATAAACCGATGAGAAAGAAAAGGCACGTGCACAGTATTTTTAGATCTGCGTGCATTCAGTGTTAAAGAGACAGCAGCCATGGATCCATAGCCTCCTGCAAATAGTGACTTATGAATAGGGCTGGGTATCGAGTTCGATACTTTATAGGCACCGACCGAATTGCCTCAATA
This sequence comes from Schizothorax lantsangensis, assembly GCA_027422415.1. Classification (NCBI taxonomy): domain Eukaryota; kingdom Metazoa; phylum Chordata; class Actinopteri; order Cypriniformes; family Cyprinidae; genus Schizothorax; species Schizothorax lantsangensis. The sequence goes on along the minus strand of CM049839.1, from coordinate 8,726,684 downwards.
CCACAGAGTATCGAAAAACGTCTGGTCGTTCGGTACCAAATTTCGATACCTAAGGGGTTAATCTCATCAACGTCAGTGAGGCAATAAGCCTGCAGCACTAGGTGTGTTTGACTAGAAGCGACGTGGTGCTGATTGATCAGTGTTTGACATCCGCGAGAGCGATTCGAAACCGTACGGGGCAGTCTGCTCTCTATATCGCGCGGTTTCATTTACTACACACAGACTAAGCGCGCGTGACACTCGCAGTGATTTCAGCGTCTGCCATCTAAATGAGGACATAAACACATGAACAACACCCCCAGAACTGCTCTGAGAGTCACTTCATGAGCATTTTACCATTTGATTTGAGTAAAACTAGCATCATATCATATACACACAGAACTGTAAGGTATTCACGGCAACCCGTCAAAATAAAAGTTCGGTTTAACCTGGAAGACAGTGTGGCAGAAACATATTAATATTGTTCAGCAGAGTGTACATACTGCTACTACTAGGCTACTATTAAAACTCTATTTTTTTTTAAAAGTAATGATCACACAACATTTCTTCCATGTTTTAATTTTAATAGTAAAATTTTGTTTGCCAAAATAAATAAATAAAATTTGATTTTCAATCATTTAAAAGATAAATGAAATTATTGTTTTATGCCTTCGTTTGAAAACCAGATACAGAACACAGAATTTCTGAGTTAAAATAAAACATTTCATAAGGCTATTTTAAGAATAAATTTGAATAAACTAAGTAGTTTTTATGCATTCAAATAATTAGACATACTACACCAGAATTTAATAACAATATGGTGAAAGAAAATAAAACACCCACTTATGAAAGTGGATAAAGATTTTCAATTTCTTGAAGTCTTTAACCTAGAATAAATTAATAGAAATGATGATTCTGTCTGAGCTGTGCGTTTTAAAATGAACACGCACTAGTGTAAACTGAAAACCATTTGAGCTTTATTAAAATTATTTGCACTGATTTATTGTGCTGGATATATTTTGTTCCTTTGTGCAGTGGCTCAGGAGATGAGTCTTTGAGTCTGTATAAATGTCAACAAGCTGAAAAAAATAAAACCCAAAGTTTTTTGAGATAATGTATATCTTGTTAAAACTGATTTCACAAAATTGGTATCGAAAAAAGTATCGTTCAGGAACCGGTATCGAACTCAAGGTATCGGTATCGAAAATTTTTGAATGATACCCAATCCCTACCTATGAATGTACAACAGCACGGGCCAGGCCTTCGACCATTGATGCTTGGTAGTGTTTTCTCTCGAATATATGTGATTGTATAAAGGAGTGACTTGTTTTGTGTTTTTCTTGTCCTTCCCTGTCTCCCTCCCTTTTTGACTGGACTTTTGAGACATTGAGTATATGTCTGTTGTTTTGTTTTGTTATATTTTGGATGTTATGTTATGATGTTATGTTGTGTATGAAAAAGAAAAAATGTTGATAAAAAAAAAAAAAAAAAAAAAAGACAGCAGCCTAATAAACAAGCTGCCTGTCATTAACGTTAATCAAAGAACAAAAGAAAATCATTCACTGAATATCTTTAATAACTTTAATTAATAATCTATATTTTATTTATGAAAAGAAAACTATGCTGTGTTTTTAAACTTTTAATTACAGTTTCTGTACCTGAAATTTGGTTCAGTTGTATTTATTTATGCTATTTCTACTTGATCTGTTTGTTCATTACTGACTGTTTACTTATCTTTAACACTTTAATATTTGAAATTTATATTAGTGTAGTTGTTTTTGCTGTGCAGGGCTCTAGACTCATTTTTCCCACTGGTCGCACTTGTACGACTAACTTTCTCAGTTGGTCGCACGAGCACATCATTTGGTCGCAATTTTAATATTGATTTATTTATTTATTTATTTGATACAACATTTCATTAATCAATGCATGCTGATGAACTTATATCATAGTTTATAGTTATATGGTAACGAAAGTGTTCAACATTCAACCCGTTCTTTTTCATCAGTATTATTTGTGATTTAAATTTTGTGACAGGAATTCCTCTTTTTGCTTTCACTTTCAAATTCGCGATCTTGGTGTCACGTTTTACAAGAAAAGATAATTGTCTGTTTTGCCTATATCTATACACCTTTCACTTTTTAAGACTAAAACAAAAGATGGATTCATTGTTATTCTTAATTAAAAAGCACAACAACAATAAAACAGTAGGTTACAATGACAAACTAGCTTACATAACATTTATTAACAAAAACGAATAAGACGAGGCATGGCATAGGACACATCACACACTGTATTATATACCGACTAATAAATTACAGAATGTTTAGCAAACACTGAGGAATCAAATAATAATAATAATATAAAAAAATTAAGGAAAGCCTCCATAGTGTAACGTGAGGTAAACAGCAAAGATAACAAGCTTTTCAAAACGAAAAAACAAAAAGTAAAACTAAACTGGCTGTCGCTGACAGGACTTGCATGTTTTCTCTACAAGAATACCAACATGTTCACCTTCTCTGGTTTAAGAAGCGGTCTTTCATTTTAGTTTGAAAACCAAATCCTCCGTTGCGCTCCGTCTGCTGCGCGCACCTTCGCGTCGAGTATAAACCAGGCTCTACCCACGAAAAATAAAAAGCGCCTGTCTTCATGTGATCAGTGAAATCTGACTCCTGCTACAATGTGCTGCAGCACAATGTGTATGAAGCAGACGCTTTGGAGCAGCGCAGAACATGCATTCGCACAAGTGCGATCACTTCAAATTTTTACACGCACACTCTCAAAAAATGGTTTGGTCGCAGTCTAGAGCCCTGCTGAGGTATTTTTGTTAAAAGCATAGACAAAAGTTCCTCGTGTAGGCCTAAGTGTTCTGTGTGCTGCTGATTTTTGCTCATGTTATTCAGCTGCAACAGAATGCTTTGTAAAACGACACAGAATAAATGTTTTACATTTTTTACACTGGATTTTTTTTATCTTATTGGAATCGAAACTAGGAATCATTAAGAATCGGAATCGATAAAATTCAAACGATACCCAACCCTAGCCATGCATATGCAAAATGCACAGAATATATAGCACGCACTGCAGAAATAGTAAGAGTAGGATGCTAGTATGATGTGCAGCATTCACGCCATGTCATAATTACCGTAATTACTATATGACACTCCAGGACGCTCTACTCAAGAGCAGTTCATGTCTTTGGAGCAGGAATTATGTGTTTCTAACGCCAAAAATGTGCATTTTTTTAGCAATCAAAAGACAAAACAACAATTCAACAAGTGGTTGTGCAAATTTTAAACTTATAGTAAATAATCTTAGCTTAGTTTATTTAGCAGAACATTAGATTGCTATAAACTCAGCTGCATTAAACTGTACTGAATGCCTTTTGTTTATTTTCAGATTATTCTCACATTTAGACATTAACAGTAGTCAATTACAGCAATTATTAACAGAAACATTATTATGCTTAATTACTGTACTTCTTACTGCTGAAGCCATTGACATTTTTAGTGTTTCCGCATGACATTGTAGTGGTCATATGGTACAAGACCAAGCTTTCCACAAATTAAGCTTTCCAGGTTTAAAATTACAAGCTCTATGAGGACATAAGTGCTGTTAACATGTCAGAATCACACCATTACAGCAATGACGTGAACGCAACTATATTCCAAACACAGCACATTGAATTTGCACAAAAAGTGAAGCTTCTTTTTTCACAACATCTGTAGTGTTTAATGTAAATAAATGATCCGAAAACTGAGAAATCATATCTATTAAACATTTTGTAATGGCCCTCATGTGTGCAGAATTATATTGTGATAATATTGTAAATAATGTGCAATAAAAACTGCAAAATTCTGTGGCATTTCTGCATAATTTGAGCACAAGTCATTCACAAAATTACCTCAATATCTGATCTACAGTAATAATTAACATCTTATTACACAGTAGGACGCATACAGATCTACCCTTCAAATCAGTAAAGAAATTAAGTCCTCATGTATTTACTAGGTTTTTCTAAAAGGTAAAGTGTGTAATTTCTGTCCCACTATTGTCACCAAATGTAACTGCAAAAAAATGACACTCCCCTCTTCTGCCACTGGTCAAACCAACAGAGTTCAGCCTCAAATGCACACCACTGGTTAAGAAATTATGGCGAGCAATGTTTTGTTTGCACCACAGAACTACAGCATTTACATTTTCATTTTTAATATTATAATATAAAATAAAAAACACAAATGGTGGCACATTACGATTATTTTTAAACTTGTCCATAAGCCTGCCGTAGCTTGGACATTACAACAATGGAGTTATTATTTGAATTTACTATAAAAACCCAGTTTAATAGAACCACATGGGCCCCAGATCCATGATGAGTGTATGTGTTTTTGATTGCATATTTGATGGTGTGCTTGTGTGTGCGCCTCAGGGAGACAATGAGTTATCTGGAAGAGGCACAGAGCCCAAGTGAGACTTGCATCGCCTACCACTGGATACAACAGGAACTGCAGCTGAATTTCCACTGCCCCATCTCTATTTCTCTCTCCCATCCTTTTGTCTTTTTGCTTCCTATCTCCTTTATGCTATTTTCCCTCCTCTCATCGCAGTAGCACAGTTGGACAATCCCACATGGCTGCGATGGGGCGGTTTAGAAAGGCTGCAGATCTGTTTTGTATGTGTGTGTGTTTGTTTGTGTGTGTGCATGGCTGGCTTAATTTTTATGATGGTGCACTGTGCTGTTATGAAAGCCCAGTATGAGATCTCAGATATCAGAGCAGGCCAGCACATTAATAACCTAAGAAGACTATCCAAAAGCGCCAGGAAGACTTCATCATGATGTCTAGAAAGAAACCGAACAAACATTTCCCCAACAGAGAGCAAGTCTGAAAGAAAAGGAAAAGACAGAGCAGCAGAAAAAGAGATGGAGACAAAGAAGGACAGCGAGCGAGAGGGAGGCAGAAACAGATGTGTTTTCGGTGGAGTGTCGAACAAAGAGCTGGGAGGGGCAGCTATTACACCTCTCAAGGCTGCAGCTCACGCTCTCCAGCGCAGCTCGAGACAAAGCGCCCAGCCCTCCCGGCTAAAGCCGTCCCAGAGCCCTCTCTGCATCTTAATAGACTGCAACTGACAATTAACAGCATGTAGCGGCTCGGGATACTGTATGCTGACGTTCATTATTTTCCTCGTCTTGTCTTGTCAAAATCTGAGCTGGGATCAGCAATTTCTTCTTTTTCATTATAAAACAAAATCCAGACTGCAGTGTTACACTTCTGGCCTTGAGAGCTTTCAGCACACGATCTGGCGTACATCCAGCCAATGCCAATCGCAGAAAAAGATGTATACTGAATTGACATTTGGTCGAGAAAATTAACATTCCTTTCGGTCTGATCAATCACAGCTTAATTTTGAAACCGCAGCTTGTTAAAGAAATAGATTTTTTGTTGGCTTATTTTGTCGTATATTATACTGCTAGATTTATGAGTGGTGTCTAGCATTGCCTTAGTAACCACCTAGAATACCCTAGCAACCACATAATGCATTAAACTTGCATCACACCCTTTGTGCTACAGCAGAGATGCAAACAAGTAAGGGGTAAAAAAGGTGAGAACCGGGGGCATGCTCCACATGCTCCACATGTCTCCATGTCTTTTTTTTTTTTTTTTTTAAAGATATTTGTTTTACATGCTCATTTGTAGCTACTTTAAGGTATTTTAAATATATATATTTTTATTACCTTAACATCTTGATGCAACATTTTACAAAAATCAAGATTGAATATATTTGGTCAAAATCCCATGTTATAAAAGATGAAGTGGTATGCAGGCTATTTGAGACTATATTGGCTGATTAGACGGCAATGCTGACCTAAAATGCAAAATGTTTGCCCTCGCTCTCTTCACTGTTCCCATATCTCAGACCTCAAATACATAAAATATTACCCTTTTTAGACATAGTTTAGTAAATAGTAAAGAAAATACTATACAAAACTTACTAGCAGTTGCCAAGTGGTTATCAGTCCAATACAATACAAATAAGACCAGTCTACATTTTCATAACTGAATATAAAAAGTTATGACCAGTCTGCAACCGGCCCCAGGTCTTTATTTACCCTTGTATGATCACAAGTACCCTTGTAAGACCCCCACCCCATAAAAACACTTTCTCATTGGATCTAAGCAAATCTCATAGGTGACCTATTTTGATCCCAAAAAATTGAGTTGAGTCACCTAAAGGGGAGGAGTTTGCATCTACAACCCCAAATCAGAAAAAGTTGGGACAGTATGGAAAATGCAAATAAAAAAAGAAAGTAGTGATTTCAAATTTACTTTGACTTGTATTTCATTGCAGACAATATGAACACAAAATATTTCATGTTTTGTATGGTCAAAAGTTGTAAATATACATCCTTTCCTGTTTCAACTTGCAACACATTCCAAAAAAAGTTGGGACAGGAGCAATTTAGGGCTGTAATGAGGTAAATTGGTTAAATAATGATGTGTTTTGAAACAGTTGATGTCAACAGATGATTGTAATTATGATTTGGTACAAAAGCAGCATCCAAGAAAGGTCTAGTCCTTTAAGGAGCAAAGATGGGCCGAGGATCGCCAGTTTGCCAACAAATACGTGAGAAAAGAAAGAAAGATTTGGATATTTCACCTTCAACAGTGCATAACATAATTAAAAGATTCAAGGAATCTGGAGGAATTTCAGTGCATAAAGGACAAGGGCGCAAGCCTAAGCTGAACAACCGTGATCTCCGATCCCTCAGGCGGCACTGCATCAAGAATCGTCATTCATCTATAAGCGATATCACCACATGGGCTCAGGACTACTTTGGCAAACCTTTGTCAAGTACCACAATACGTAGTTACATCCACAAATGCCAGTTAAAACTGTACTGTGCCAAAAGGAAGCCCTATGTTAACAGTGTCCAGAAGCGCCGTCGACTTCTCTGGGCTCGGAGGCATCTGGGATGGACCATCACACAGTGGAAACGTACTGTGGTCAGATGAATCAGTATTTCAGGTATTTTTTGGGAGGAATGGACGCCGTGTGCTCCGGACCAAAGAAGAAAAGGATCATCCAGACTGTTACCAGCAACAAGTCCAAAAGCCAGGGTCTGTCATGGTATGGGGTTGTGTCAGTGCCCTTGGCAAAGGTAACTTGCACTTCTGTGATGGCACCATTAATGCTGAAAAGTACATAGAGATTTTGGAGCACAATATGCTGCCTTCAAGAAGACATCTTTTCCAGGGACGTCCATGCATATTTCAACAAGACAATGCAAAACCACATTCTGCACACATTACAAAGTCCTGGCTGCGGAGGAAGAGGGTACGGGTACTTGACTGGCCTGCCTGCAGTCCCGACCTGTCTCCAATAGAGAATGTGTGGCGCATTTTGAAGCGCAAAATGCGACAACGAAGACCCCGTACTGTTGCCCACCTTAAGACTTGTTTGCAGGAAGAATGGGACAAAATTACACCTGAAACACTTCATCACTTGGTGTCTTCAGTCCCTAAACGTCTTTTAAGTGTTGTGAAAAGGAATGGCAACATTACAAAGTGGTAAATGCTTTACTGTCCCAACTTTTTTTGGAATGTGTTGCAGGTCTGAATGACAGGAAAGGATGTCTATTTACAAATGACATGAAGTTGACCAGACAAAACATGAAATATTTTGTGTTCATATTGTCTGCAATGAATTACAAGTCAAAGTAAATTTAGAAATCACTACTTTCTTTTTTTATTTGCGTTTTCCATACTGTCCCAACTTTTTCTGATTTGGGGTTGTATGTACAGACAGGAATGCAACCTCAAATAACATGCTATTTTTATGAAAAACAGTACATTTTGAAAAAGAATAATTAAAATGATTTGTATGCCATATCACATAAAGCTATATAAACTATAGCAAATCTAAAATGGTTTGATGTTTATATAGTCGCCAAAATGTATACATTGTATTGCCCAGCTCTTTACTAGTCAATGTGGTCTACAATGCATTATAGGTAGCATACAAATGAACAGTATCATTTCATCAGTAAATGAAAATAAAACTGACTCAACTTACAGCAATTTATATTTAAATCATACAGACTAGCACTAAAAGAGGAACCCAAGCCATATCCATAATGTCAGAGAAATGGGTGGCTATATTGACCTGGCTGGTCCATACCATCAAGATGCTTTGCATGAACAAGCATCTTCTTGAGAAACTGTAAAAATCTAGTTCATTTTGTCGCTTCTTTTGCAATTATGCTGGTAAACCAGCATTACACGCTTTCTTTTATTTAATTACAGTGGACTAATACGATAGTATTAAATAGTACATTAAAAAGCACATGAAATACCAAGTGGGATACACCCCTTACAAGCCTAAATGGGCAAATTCGGTTGATATTAGGCTTCCTTTGGATTGCATGGTTAACAACTGCATTAGCATACGCTCTCTCAAACACAAAATTTATCTGATGATCAAACCACATTACAGTGTCCTAGAAAGCGAGGAGGTATCCAGAGACCATTTAATTGACTCATAATGATCTTTAGAACGGCAGAGACTGCATTTTGCGAGGCTACATTGAGAAGTTAAAAGCATTAGGGACCTAAAACAAAATAACACCAGCCCACACTCTTGTTAGAAGCACCGGTTTAGTGAAAGCCTCCAAGAATGAGAGTAGATGGAAGATGGAAACCCAGAGGACCAATTCTAGCTAAATGATCCCCCACAGAAAATGCTACAAAAACATTAATAATTGAGGATTAATCATATTTGTGGCTCTGGGCTTATTAAGATGGAAAATTGGATGAAATAATGACTGATTAGAAGGTGAGTGATGGGTAACTCTGATGTCCTGAGGAACCTTCAAAATTGGTGATAAGTAGGACTAGACTTCTGTTGGAGTTCACAAAAGTGGCTGGTTTAACGTGTGTTTATGTAGTATCATTTTGAACACATGACTGCTCCAATCCAAACACGAAATACAACCCGAATTCTGGAAATGTTTTTTTTAATAAAATGAAAACTAAAAGACTTTCAAATCACATGAGCCAATATTTTATTCACAATAGAACATAGATAACATAAATGTTTAAACTGATAAATTTTACAATTTTATGCACAAAATGAGCTCATTTCAAATTTGATGCCTGCTACAGGTCTCAAAATAATTGGGACGGGGGCATGTTTACCATGGTGTAGCATCTCCTCTTCTTTTCAAAACAGTTTGAAGACGTCTGGGCTTCGAGGTTATGAGTTTCTGGAGTTTTAGCTGAAATCTGGCAGCCACGAACATGCCGTGAAAGCAGAGAACATCATCCATATTCTTTTGTATACTTTGTTTTTTACTGTGAAACAGAACGCATGCCAGGAGAGCCAGCTAACAACATCGATGGTCCTCTATTTGTTTTTCTTCTCTAGTCACGTTTGATCTCGCGAGTCTCCGTGAGATCACGTGTCACTGTGAAATCGTTCCTACAATCTTCAAGTGTGTGGTCTCATGGTCTGGTCGAATCATCTAGTGTGTGCGTTCAGAGGATTATAAGGCTAAAAATCGGTTGAACTGTCTTCATGTCTGTGGTGTCCCATGGTTTTAAAATCGGTTAAGATTTGAAAATAGTCTAGTGTGCAGCCAGCTTTAGACATCCCTTTTATAGTTAATCATGTTACAGACCTGATGCCAGTTAACTTAATTAGTTGCTAGATGTTCTCTTTACAAAATGTATTGCTTTTTTGTTGCCCCCGTGCCAACTTTTTTGAGACCTGTAGCAGGCATCAAATTTGAAATGAGCTCATTTAGTGGATAAAAGTGTAAAATTTCTCCATTTAAACATTTGTTATGTTATCTATGTTCTATTGTGAATAAAATATTGGCTCATGTGATTTGAATGTCTTTTAAGTTTTCATTTTATTCAAATTTAAAAAAGGTCCCAACATTTCTGGAATTCGGGTTGCATCAAAACAATTTTATACTTCAGAGTGTTTATTTATCCTCAAATACTTTTTACCTTACTGCTTTTTCACACTTGTTGATTTGTACTATTTATTTTGATTGCTTTCCAGCTGGGCTGCTGAGTTTCTCATGCTTTATCAAATCTGTCAACAGCTGAACTGCAGTAATGCAGTAGTCAATAGTGTCCTGAAGAGGAATGCTTGACCTTTCATTGTTCATCAGTTTCTCACTATGTCCAAATTTCAAAATGGTTTTGTCCCAATTGGTAACTGTGTGTTACGGTCCATTAGCCTAAGTTTCCAGACGCCTCAATGGCAGCGACTTCCTTTAAGACAGTCTCCAGCGAGAGCTACTTCAGGGAAACCAGAGGACCCGTATCTAATTAAAAACTGGATAATATCTTACTCTTTCTGTTATCCAATGCTATAAAACATTCTCTGAAAATGCAATACCTCTCTCCGCTTCTCTCTTTCTTACCCACTGCATTTAATTTTATTCCATGTTTGCTCAGTGAAAGGCTGCCTTATTATTTGTGAGATTTAGAGATTTCAGAAATCCATATCCCTCCAAATTAATATTTGTGTTTGAGGGGTATGGGCCATTTCATGATAACCAGTTGAGCACTCGAGGGACAACGTCATGGATGATGATGTTTTTTTTAGTTTATTTGATTTTTTCCTCTTAGCACTGAAGTTTTGTCATTGTTCAAAAAGACTGTTTTATTGTAACTATATATGAATCACCCTCAGAGACCAAAGCACTGATGATGTATTCTTTTATTTCCCTTTTGTGGGATTTGTGTTTGTAGTAATTAAGCCAAATCAGGGTGAACATGTTTATTTTTCTTTGGAGTGAATGTTGCAAAACGGTTCCAAGAACACCAGTATTATAAATAAGCATATAAGTATAGCAAAAAATGTGGTTTGGCAATTTTTTTCTTCAATTTGGAAGTAGGGCTGTGCAATATGGACAAATAAATCATATTCCAATTTGTTGACAGATATTGTGGAATATTTGGAAAATGCACTCACTTTAATCAAAACAGTTTTATTGTTCAAAAATGTATCCGAAGAAAATAAAATTGGCTGCTTTTTAGCAGCTTGATTAATAATGGTGGCACACTGTGTACCTCTTTCAGCATGCTGCATTCTGATGGGTGAACATCTTTTGCAGAGTGTAGTCATAAGTTTAATTAAAATGCTTAAATGGAGTTTTTTTACAATTTAGAAACGGCACATTCTCATATCGCAATTTTATTAAGATTGATTGCACAGCTTTATAGTTGGAAGCTGATATTTGGATGAAATATTCATCTATGACACGGTCTAAAAATGCATGTTTAGAGGCATGTCTAGAGCACTTTTGCCCTGAACTTCATAAAAGCCCAGTAAAAAGACAGAAACTTCAGTATGATCATCTCATCAGAAAAAAAAAAAAAAGTGCACAACTTGAGATGGTAATGTGGCCAATATTCATGAAGGGGTTTTTAATAATTCAACACTCTGGAGTCAGTTATTCCACTTACATCAGTGACCGCATGTACATTGCCAACCCTAAATGTGAGCTACTTCTCATTTAAAAATGAATCACCATCTTGGAACATCTGTGAATCAATCCGAATCTAGCATTCAACAATAATAAATGCTATACCTTACTGAATAGGCTTGGTTGTGTGAATACTACAACAAATTGTTGCCAATGTTGTCTATTGGGAATGGTGCCATTTTTATCGCTAAACATTTAAAAAAAAAAACAATACAGGTCAAATACTTACTTGGAAGCTTGCTGAGTTTGATCCACAGCAGACAGACATGGTGCAAGGAGGCCAGTGACCATGTTGTGTAAACGCTATATATTTTACATAACCTTGTACATGGTTAGCTACTAGGGATGTCAATTTTCAATAATTTCCATAATCGATCGTCGTTTAAATTAACGATCAATTAATCGATTAATCGTTAACCTTAACTACTGCAAAATGTGTCTATTGCAGTGGCATAGTCACCGGCATGACAGGATGTAAAGATGCCACTCAAAACGCCAGCTTCCTCACCCGAATGAAAAGGGGTTTCAGTCTAAATAAAAGGCTAGTAGCAGGATGGTAAAATGAATGGATGTGATTATGATCATTTGATAAAAGGAAGAGCGCGCGCCGTAGTTACGCACAGGATCATTATTGTGTGCTGTTTCATATTCTGTCACGGAGACTGCTGAATGTGCCTTTATAAATGGTTTCATGGTGCTCGTTTTTTTATTTTTAAAACATCATAGCAATGTTTGCAATTGACATTATCGGATTTAAAATAAAATAATCCCAAACGCAAGTACGGCTCGTGGGGCTGTGACGCGCGGTCAGTGATCCGCTTCCAGAACCACCGGCGTTGCTACAAACACACTGTTACCCATTTGAAACATTTTAATGTGAGTATTATGACACAAGTGAGGTACAAAGCTTTGTTTATAAGAGAAATAATTGGTTAGCAGGCAAATGTTACATCGCGACCATGCTTTTTGATTCATGCCATTCGAGCGCATACATTTAAATCAAGACAAACGCGGCTTTGTGTTCTGTTTTGCCGGATGATCACGAATTTAATATTATTTATTGTTTCTTTTCCCAAATCCTCACTGTCTCACCCTCTAGATTCGCAGGTTTATTTTATTGTTGTTCACTTTTAATCACTGTTTTCGCATCTATTACTGTGGTAAACGTGTGGGGGGAAATTAAAGATTTCGTGGCCATGAATTAAGAATTCGTTACTATGTAATTGTTCCCACATTTAAGTTAAATCATGGGTTTTCTAGGGCAGGGGTTTTCAAACTGTGGGTCGCACAAAGCCACTTGGCGGCAGCTAAATGACACACACACACAGTTCCTAGGGCTGGATGATATACAAAGATTAATTACGAATTGTGATATTGCTCAGTGCGATTTTCGAATCGCAAAGGCCGGGATTTAAAACATGCGTTGCGTGTTTTGAAGCGTGGACGCGCACGAGTTGTAATAACAGTGAGGGTCTCAGAGCGACGGTTCATTATTAAAATGCTCGGTCCGCATTATTAATGAGAAGAAACTCTCTCACTTCACTGCGCTGTGTTCTGCATGAGATTGCATACACCGGAAAATTCAAATGTTGCGAAAACTGTATCAGGTAGGCTGTTCATTAATTTCTGTCGTCTGTTTGAACTCTAGGGCTGCAACAAACGATTATTTTGATAGTCGATTAATCTAACGATTATTAGAACGATTAATCGACTAATCATCGATTATTTCACTGGTTAATCAGTAGACTTTGATTGATTATTCAGTTTTTGCAATTAGTTAGAATATTAAGTTATACATATTCTAACATAAATAAAGGTCACTTCAGCTTTAGAAAAGCATATTATCTAATTACAATTATTACACAATTAATTGGTAACACTTTACATTAAGGTTCATTAGTTAACATTAGTTAACATGACTGCACTGTATTTTATGTATAATCATTTTCTATTCGTAACGGTTTTAAATTTATTTTAAATAATTTTTTATATAATTTCCTTGTTTTTATTGTTGTGATTATTATTTTTTTTAATTCCTTGTTTTTATTGTTGTGATTATTATTTTTAATGTCTATTTCACTTCCTTTTATGTAAAGCACTTTTGTGTTTTTGAATTTTTTTTGTGTATGAAATGTGCTATATAAATAAACTTGCCTTGCCTAACATGAATTAATAATGAACAATACTTCTATAGCATTTGTTAATCTTAATGTTAATTTCAGCATTTACTGATGCATTATTAAAATCACAAGTTGTTTTTTTTACATTGATAAATGCATTGTGAACTAACATGAACAACTGTATTTTTATTAACCGACATTAACAAAGATTAATACTTAAATGTAATAAATGTATTGTTCATTCATGTTAATTAATACATTAACTAATGTTAACAAATGATACCTTATTGTAATGTTACCAATTCATTATAAAAATAGATGACACACAAAATGAGATGACAGACAGAGACTCTCTCACCATTTAATTAGCTACATGAAAAAGTAACTGAATGACACATTTTGCACATTCTGCCTAACATCTCCTTTTGTAAGTCATATAGATAAGAAACAAAATAAAGGTAAGTGATAAGATGCTTTGGATAAACTATTTTATTCACAACATAATGTCTTAAAATACCTTATAGGGTTATGATAATCAAAACAGCCCTGAGCTAGATCAAGCTTTGATCTCTGCAAACCAAACTGTCACTTTAATGAAATTATTATTTTTTCCCACTAATAAAAATATTTTATCATTAGCTAGCTCACACTGGAGAGCTGCTTTATAACAGAAAATCAAGTTGTAATTCTAACTGAAAGCGACACTGACTTTCATGTTTTTCATGTTTAATACCGTAAAGCTGCTTCAATTAAGGCTATCTATTGCATAAAGTACTATATAAATAAACATAATGTGACCGAACTCTACTGGAGTAATGTTACGTTACTGAACTGCAGAGCTCATGCAAACATCCACATCGTTGTAATCAGATGCATTTTTAACTGTTGCTTTCACACTGCTGTCGGTTTTTGTTGTTTATTTCGTTACTGAGAGGAAAGCGCGCAATATATATTTACATATTCATCCAAACGCCGCTCAAGTTTGGATGCATTTGCTCTGAAGTGCTGTGTGTGTGTTCTTCTCTTGATCTGCATCCAGGAGGGCTGAACTAGAGTCTTGCGCTACAGCGCCACACTGGTCAAACCGCAGTATTGCAGTCTCTTACATTAGGTCATATGAGATCAAACGACTACTCGACAACAAAAATATTTGTCGACAATTTTTTGTTGTCGACGTTGTCGATAATGTCGACTAATCGTTGCAGCCCTATTGAACTCTGCACTGTATCTTTCTGAGAGATGTAAAGAGTTTGTTGTTTTCGTTCCTTCATATGCATTTAATCCATAAACTGTCCGTAAAAAGCATTTCACATGTATGGGTTGAGCGGGGCACAAATGCGGGGTTTGTAACACTATACAAACATTTCCACATGCTAGCATAACAGAATTTACAAAATTATTTCCTTGCCATATCATCACTATATAGAGAAAAAAAAATGTAAAAAAATCTTTTGAAGATATAGCTGAACATTTATTTAACCATTGCAAAAGTAAATTTCTGGCTGAAGTAAATTTGTCTTCTCGGTTTTTAGTGTTTATTTAAAATGAGATGCATATGTTTATTATTTTTACAATTATTTCAAAATTATTTTAATCTCTAAACTGTTTGAGAATTCTGCTTCGCTTCTTATGCTTTGCTAAAATAAAATAAAAAAGTGTTGGGTTGTGAGGGCACTTTTTTTTTTTATAGCACTCGCAGCGGAATACAGTTCATAACCGCACCGGAGTGAGCGCGTTTCCAGGTTTTATGGACATATTTCTAGACTCATTAACGTCTGTAAATTAAGAAATTAAAACGTAAATATTAGTAGTGAATGTTTACAGTGGTGCTAGCCTATAAAATAAAATGGTTATTTTTCTTAAATACTTAATTTCTGCCATATTATGCTTTTAATTATGATTAAGCTTATAGTAATGTCAATTGTTTTTTTATCTCAAATATTTTGGTGGGTCTTGAAATAGATTATACTTGTCTAGGTGGGTCGTGGAATGGAAAAGTTTGGGAACCCCTGTTCTAGGGAACAAATTAATGAAACATGGACAGCTGCCACAAATTAATATGTCATAGGAACGAATTAACAAGTTGTATGAATGAATAGACTGTCCTGCTCGCGTGCTCAGCCCTGTCAAAGCGAAGTGCCCGATATGCAATAATTATCTAGGGAAATTATAATTGAACATGACTTATTACTACATTTCAATACAAAAGAACTTTGCTGTATCTGTTTTAATGTACTTTTAAAGTTTGGATCATATTAAAAGCGTAGTTTGTACATTAGTAAATTATTTTCTTGTAAGATCCAGCCCCTTCACCGTCACTCACAGCCGTTTGCACGTGTTTTGCGCACGAGCCGCACGCACCCCAGAATGAAACTGCTTAATCGACCATCGATAGCTTTTATCGATTACGTCTCTTATCGACAATTAATCGATTGTCGATTAATCGTTGACATCCCTATTAGCTACTATTCCTACCTGATCACTGAGACAAATTTATGACCATGTCACACAGCAGTTTTGAGCACATGAATTGAATTTGTCAACTTAGATATTCCTACTCCATGAACACTTTCAAACCCCCAAGAGTGCTGTATGTTTCTCCTGAAAGGATCTTCCTTCTCGAACACTGAGATTGTCGTACCTTCACATATAGACTCTGAAAATACTGCCTGCATACGGTCTGTTCAGCTGGACCTCCTCTCTCACTGTTTGTTTTGGAAGATCAAGGAACAATGAATCATGAATGTGCAGTCCTCGGTGTGATTACTCATAATAAACAGGCTGCCTTGAAGAGGAAAGCAAAAGCTAAAATGGAAATAATTGGCCATAAATAATGCTCACGGCTGCAGTAAGGTTCATTAAACAACAACAATAACAGTAATAAAAAAACCGTTTGCATGCAAGAGAGATGTGTTGTGTATTCTCCCTTATTTACACGGAACAACTGAATCAGTTGGCCTCCACCTCTTCAATGGGTGCTAAATCTCATCAGTTAGTCTCAGATGCCCACGGACCACCTATGGACCTCTCACATACCTTATGCATAATGCATACAAAATTGCAATTAAAATAAGTAAATACAACCAAGCTCTAATCTGACTCCCTTTTCAGTTTCCAGGGAAGATACAGTCACTATATTTGCCAAAGGTTAATAACCTCAGATCTTTAAAAGATACAGAGTAGTTTAGTTTGAGACACTTTTACAAGAATCCTCCTAACTCACAGCTGTATCACTGTATGCGCTGCATATTTTCAGAAATCAGGTTCACTTTTCTGACAGTCATCTCGGTTACTCAATGACTCTGTTGCAAAACCTAGTAAAATGCTTATGCAAGCAGCATTTTAAGGCATTATCAGTGTGTTACGGCTGGTTAGCACGATCCAGTTAGTTCATATTGGTAGAGGCAATGAAAACAACTCCATTCTGGAGGCAAAATCTGCCACTAATGTCATTCCATTTAAGTTAGGATGCAGCCTTAGAAGGCAGCTGCCCATGAAGACAGCAAAGCAACTCATCAGGTTTTAGAAGAGAACCACTGACAATATAATTACTGCTACAGGCAAGATTACAGCAAATTCTTCTTGCAGATGAAGTTGTGCCAATTATTACGGTACATGAAGAATACATGCAGTCCTATTTTAGGCCCAAAACCATGTTCTTTCTTTCTTTCTTTCTTTGTACTTCATGTACATTCATAACAAGTGTAAAAGGAAAGAAGAAAATAGGAAGAAATAGGAAAATGTTGGCTTGACAGTCAAAAAAGTTAAAGTTTTTGTTCTTACGGACAGACACATTTAAGAAGAAATTAATTTCCCAGAATTCCATTACCTGTTGAATTGAAGTAAATCCAAGTTGCAATTACATAGCAGCGCCAACATAGCAGCGCCATATCCAAGATGGCGCTGCTATGTTCGGCCGCAGTCCGGGTCGCTCCGCTAAGACTATGCTTTTATTTACTTTTTTACTTACTTTTGATTTCTATTTTTACACACATAACGTCGGCACTGATCACCTACAACAAAAGTACACTCTTGGACATTGGAAACCGCTTCACTAACCTGGTTCAGGACACTTTATCACCGAATCCATCGTGGCCTCTTGAGATTCTTCGGAACGCGGAGAACAAAGGACACAGGAGACGGAACAAAAAACACCGTGGAAATAGCGCTGGTATTCGAAACAGATTGAGGAAAAGGGCTCACAGTCCTCCTTTACCGAGCATTTTGCTCGCTAATGTCCAATCCTTGGAGAATAAGATGGACGATCTTAGAGCCAGGATAAGTTTCCAACGGGACATAAGGGACTGTAACATCATCTGTTTGTCTGAAACATGGCTCACGCCCTCGGTTCCGGACACTGCTGTAACGCCGTCTGACAACTTCTCTGTTTTACGGATGGACAGAACAGCGGAGGCCGGTAAATCCAAAGGTGGAGGAGTGTGTTTCATGACTAACAAGAAATGGATTGACCCCAGGAATATCTCCTCCCTGTCGCGATCCTGCTCGCCTCATCTGGAACATCTATCCATTATTTGCCGCCCATTCTATTTACCCTGTGAGTTCTCCGCGGTCATCGTTACTGCTGCTTACATTCCACCTCAGGCAGACACCGGCTTGGCTTTGTCTAAACTTCACGACGTGATCAGCGGCTACATTAACAAACATCCTGACGCTGCCTTTATCATAGCGGGGGATTTTAACAAAGCCAACCTCAGGCAGGTCATGCCGAACTTTCACCAGCATGTATCCTGTCCAACTAGAGGACCGAATACACTGGATCACTGCTACTCTCAGTTTAAGAATGCCTACAAGGCCCGCTCACTACCGGCTTTTGGTAAATCGGACCACGCCGCCATTTTCCTCACACCGGAATATAAACATAGGCTCGCACAGGAACCCCCGGTGAAGAGGGAAGTGACGCGTCCTCCCACTCTGAAGCTATGCTACAGGCGGCTCTTGATGACGTCGACTGGGACATGTTCAGGGCGAGCTCATCCGACGTCAGCGAGTTCACGGATGTAGCAGTGAGCTTTGTAAACACACTTACCGAACAAGCTACAGAAACGATTACTGTAAGGACTTTCCCTAATCAGAAACCGTGGGTGGACAGATCAATCCGTGATGCGGTTAACAAACGCACTGCCGCATACAATGAGGCTCTTTTGTCTGGGAATATGAGCGTGTACAAAGCATCGTGTTATGCTCTCAGTCGAGCAGTAATTGCCGCCAAACATCGTTACAAAGAGAGAATTGAGTCTCATTTTCAGCTCAATGACTCTCGACGCATGTGGCAGGGACTAAGGACCATCTGTGCCTTTGGAAACAAATCCTCCGCGGAGGTGAGTGCAGATCCGTCGCTGGCCGACGAATTAAACACCTTCTACGGCCGCTTTGATTGCAACGGCGGCAGCGCGGCTCTGCCGAGCAGCGCGTCAAGAAGCAGCAGGCAGAGAAGCGAGAATCATGTGATCACCGTGTCGGAGGACACTAAAGGGAGTGAACATCAGGAAAGCGGCTGGACCTGATGGGATCACAGGCCGTGTTCTGAGATCATGCGCTGATCAGCTTGCTGGTTTGTTCACTTCTATCTTCAACGAGTCCCTTGCTACCTCTGTAGTTCCCACCTCCTTTAAAAAATCCATCATCATCCCTGTGCCTAAGAACAATAAACCCTCCTGCCTGAATGACTATCGTCCAGTGGCCCTCACATCAATAGTCATGAAGGTTTTTGAGAGACTTGTTAAGAGCCACATTAGCTCCTCCATCCCTGTTACTTTGGACCCTCTTCAGTTTGCTTATCGCTCCAATAGATCAACTGATGATGCCATCTCTCACATTCTCCACTCCTCCCTCACACACATTGATAGCAGCAATGGGAACTATGCAAGACTGCTATTCATAGACTATAGCTCAGCTTTCAATACTATAGTCCCCACCAAGCTAGCGGTCAAACTCTCAGAACCTCGGCCTAAACACTTCTCTCTGCGACTGGATTCAAGATTTCCTCACCGGCAGACCTCAAGTGGTGAAGGTAGGCCAGTTCACCCCCAACTCCATCACCCTGAATGTAGGAGCCCCGCAGGGTTGTGTCCTGAGTCCCCTGCTCTACTCTCTCTACACACATGACTGCGTGTCCTCTCACAGATCCACATCTATTATCAAATTTGCTGATGATACTGTGGTTCTGGGCCTCATTTCCAACAATGATGAGACCGCATACTTGGATGAGGTGGAGAGACTTACATCATGGTGCCAGGACAACTGTCTCTCTCTGAACGTGAGCAAAACTAAAGAGCTGATTGTGGACTTCAGAAAGAGACACCTGCTGCCCTACACTCCTCTTGTGATCAGCGGGACCCCTGTGGAGAGAGTAAGCAGCTTCAAGTACCTCGGTGTAAACATCTCCGAGGACCTGACTTGGACTACACACATCCAAACACAGGTTAAGAAAGCCAGGCAAAGACTGTACCATCTGCGACAGCTGAGGAAATTCAGGGTCTCACCAACAATCCTGAAAACTTTCTATGCAGGGACCATAGAAAGTGTATTGACTCAGTGCATCTCAGTGTGGTATGGAAACAGCTCCAGCCAAGATTGCAAGGCCCTGCAGAGAGTTGTGCGCTTAGCTGAGCGTATCTCTGGGTCTGCTCTCCCCTCTCTGCAGGACATCTACCTCAAACACTGCAGAAGCAGAGCTGTCAAAATCATCAAGGACTCAAATCACCCTGGAAACTGCCTATTCACTCTGCTGCCATCTGGTAAGTGCTTCCGCAGCCTGATGGTAAAAACTGAGAGACTTAGGAGGAGTTTCTTCCCCAAGGCCATCAGGCTCCTGAACTCAACTCAGCCTCTTAACATCATCTGACTTACTTCAAATCACTAATCGCACACTCATTACTCTCTACCTCATACTGTCAGTGTCATTTGCACACAACACTTTCTGTGTCTTGATATCATATCTTATCTTATTTTTTATTTTTTATTTTTTTGTGATTGGCTGCTTCATGTCAACCATGTTCAACCTGTTTGCACATTCCTCTCTGTACAGTCATGCTTATCTTAATATTTAATTCTACAGCATACTGTCATGCACATTCTTTTATATTTTATATTTTATTCTTTATATCTTATTTTTTATTCATTTTATTTTATGTATACTTCCCTTGTGTTGTATTTTTCAATATTTGCACTGTCCATGGAGCGGACCCGACTCTCATTTCACTGCTGGTTATACAATCTCTGTATAGTCATGTATGCGACAAATAAAACTTGAACTTGAAGTAAAACCACTTACAATAATACACATTCTTTCATTTAAACTTCTCGGAGCAGCTGCTTTGTGGACAGAGGCCCATCATTATCAGTCAATTAAATTAATTTCCCCTTCAAAACTGCAGCCGGTTTTCGTTTGCATGTGAGCGAGGTTAACATGGTCCATTTCTTGTTTTTCCACTGTCATACTCTATTAGACAGCATATCGACACCGCACCCACATGTTATGTATGTATTTAATTATGCCACTGGACAGCCTCTGGTACCACAAGAGCCAAAACGTCCATTTCAACCTCTCTAACTTTGTAATGATTAATCATTTTTCCTGGGAGGAAGAGAAGAATTATATGTCTGTTCACTTTTTCCCCTGTGTCCGTTATCAACTGAGCGATAGTTCCCTTTGTCCGCTGCTAACCTTGTTTAAGGACATCCTACCTTGGGCCAAAAAGTGTAAGGGAGTAGGGCTCATTTGTTAGGATCATTTAAACATCTGGCATGTAGTACCTCTACTAATTCAGTGTCTGTAGGTTGTAGATAAGTTACATTACAAAGACCTCGGCTACGGCTTGTCTTGTCTATGTCAAGAAAGAATTCACTTCTGGTCCTACCTTCCCAGTTACCCAATCCTTGGCTGGCAAAAAGCCACTGTGCTGTAATGGATAGAAGATGGTTTACAAAAACAAAAAAAATAAACAGCAAGACATCACGCAAAAGCCAAAAACAAACCATATGTACGTACACTAACAATTAAAATATAGTACAGACTGAATGCAATAATGTGTCCTGTGTGAACGCCCCCTAAAGAAATAACTAAATAATCAAAAGACATTAAACATTAACACAAATACCAAATACCAACAAAACAAACAGAATCAAAATCTCAAAATGTATGTTAAAATTGAATTTCATTGAACTGTGAATCCAGGATTTAAAATTAACACTCACCAAGCACCACATCTAAGTAGAATTTGCTTCAATGAGTTACTCACCAGTTGGCCTGAAACTTTATAAGAAACTACAACATAAAACAAAATTGAAACCAAATTGTAAGAGCGATAGTCTGAGGAAGATTAGCAATTGCATTAGGGTTATATGTCAGTGATTGATCAATTTTGATTAAAATCCCTGGAAGTAATGCCACACAGCTCACTGGAGCATTGCTGTTTTTCTGGCCAATTAAACAAATCAATGGAATAGGTGAATTAAAGACCACTACAAAACACACACGTGCACTGCATGTTCAGTGCTTAACCTTCAACAACTAGCAGTCACATTGAGTTTTTTTATTTAGTACCGCCCAGATGAAGGTATCAGACATAACAGATATTTACATATAATCTGTATTTGTACTAGCTGAAGAAGGTCACTGAGGCAACACATGATATTAAGAACCAGGGGCCTCATTTATCAACAGTGCGTAGAATAGGTTCTATATTTTGTCCTTGTATTTACACACATTCCTACATACAAGTACAAATTGGTAAATCACACACTTTGCGTGAAACTGTGCTTACGCACTCATTACACACTCATCTGTGCGTACGCACTGTTGATAAATGAGGGCCCAGGAGTATGTACAGTAAACATTAAAGATAATTAAAATACAGTTTGTGTAAATCACTGATTTTTGCAAAAATCTGTTATGGAGATTCACTTAAGGCAGCACAAAACATATGACAGAAAGACATGCCACTTGCAAAATATTGATTATATTTGGTAGTTTTACTAAAAGAGAGAGCGAGAGAGAGAGAGTGAGAGAGTTACAAGCACAACTATACTTTTGGGCCTCAAATCATTAAACTCTGCATGAAACACTGATCACACAACCCATTTTAACTTCTGCAATCTGATGTACTTCCAAATTAAACAGGACGTTCAACAAGAAAAAAAAATGTAGGGCGAGAGTTTATCAATCAATTGGGAATTGATTGGTTCATTAAAAAAAATACATAGCAGAAAGGAGTCAGGTAAAAATAAAAGTGATTAGTGGTGTCTGCTGAAATGGAAAGACAGAGGCGAAAAAAGACATAAAATTTCTTATGTAAATACATTTTGATTCTTCAGTTAAACCGTGTTCTTCATCTCATCCAAAGTCACTGGATTGGTCAGCATGGGCCTTTACTAAACAAAACCTCATGAAAGAAAAGAAAAAAAAAGAAAAAAAAACTCTTGACAACCTTAAACGTTTAAACTTTAAACCTCTGAGAGATCTTTGTACAGTAACTTGTCTCTGAAGACCATGAGGGCTTAAGTCAATAAAGTCTGCATTTTTACACACTGCATTAAAAGGATAACTAATGAGTGTGACCAGCAATTGCAAGTCACCAATGCATGTGATTTCCATTAAATTTCCCTTAATTTATGTTGGTTATTCACATAGCTGGTTTGTCTGGATTACTGTCAAACTGAGCAGAGCTGGCTGGAGTCCAGTTGGTTGAAGGGATTCAGGGACTCTACAGTTAAATAACAACATGTGGAGAACAAAGCCTGCTTTCATATAACCTCCCACCACTCTTACTAATGCATTGGAGTATTTCATCTGCAGTAAGAGTTTGACAACCAACATTTGAATTGCATAGCACTTTTCCAAAAAATAAAGATATTTGTCCAGTTCATTTTCCAGTGGCTTTCTGTAAAACTCTAACCATCATAATATCACTTTAGATGTACAGTATTGGCCATAAACATTTTTTTTTCTTCACAATGACACTAGCAAAAACTAAAATTGTCATAATTTTCTCAACCTCAAGTTGGTCCACACCTGTGTGAGTTTCTTTCTTCTGTTAAACTCAATAGAAGATGTTCTGAAGAATGTTGGTAACCAGTAAACAGTTGACAGTAGCCATTGAATTCTATAGTATGGAAAAATTACTATGGAAGTCAATGGCTACCATCAAATTTTGGTTACAACATTCTTCAAAATAGCTTATTTTGATAAAAGAAGCTCAGTGTGCTTACATGTACAACAAAACACTGATAATTATTAAAAATCTGCTCATAAAACTCTTGACAGTGCAAGAGTTTTTGCAATTTCCATCTAGTGTAAAGGACAACAAAACTGTGGGCTGAATTGTTTATAACTTTCACATGATTAAAAAAAAATAAAAAATAAAAAGCTCACAACTGTCGAATGCATGTAAGATGCTGTAAACAATCAAAATCAAGCAAGATTACACTGTATGAAAAAAAAAAAAAGTTAAAATTTCAAGTCAACCAGCTAAAGCAGATTTTTGAGTTTTCTCAACTTATTTTTTAGGAAATTTCTCAACTGTTTGTTGTATAAACTTAAAACAAGAAGTTGAGAAAACTCAAAAATCTGCTGAAGCTGGTTGCCTTAAAATTTTAAGTTTGCCCAACTTTTTTTTTTTTTTACAGTGTAGATGATGAACAAAGAGCATGTTCACATCCACAATAATAAGCTGACAATTTTACTCCAATTTCATTTCGCATACAAACATCTTTATCAGCAATCTTTATCAAATCTCATGTAAACACTTGCATTGTGGGGATTTTCTAATGAGCTGATTTTTTTAAGTTATCAGCGCAAGTTTATGTAAATCTTGTTGGGTTTCGCACCCAATTTGAAGAATTGCATCTGCAAAATACCTCAGGGAAAGCTGTTTATGGAGAGGGTAAGGAGCGTAGTAAGCCATCTACTGCTAAAATCTCTTGGCTTAAGAAGCACGAGGCATTGATCACTGTAATGCTCCCCTTTCATCAGCTGTCTTAAATGACTGTAGTGACCAAGAACATGTGCTACACTGAAAAGCAAAGAAAAAAAAAAGCCTGAAGAACAAACTGTGCTTAGCTGAAGGTCTTTCACAGACTCCATCACTGACCCTTTCATACAAAGTTAATTCATATAAAAAGGCAGTGATTTCAGCCGTGGCTGCCCATTCTCAGATAGAGCAGGGTCATAGCACTTACTACTGCTCTGCTGTAGGCCTACATTTTGATGTCCCTATCATACACAGAGGTCCCAAAAAGTATTTACCACACTTCAAATGTCTGAAGGTCATTGCAATAGGCAATAGATACGTTGTTGAAAATGCTTTCATGCTTTGTTATTCAGTGTAGTGACATTCATTTACTCAATTTACAATTGGACTTAAGTTTTCAAAGGCGCCCAAAAACTTTTGGGGTCTTAATATATTGTGTAAAATATTAAATGTGTTTTTAAATATATAAATCATAGCAGTTAACTTCCTTTCAACATCACAATTAAGTGAACATATGGATGAATTCAAAATAATTTCAATACTTTGTCTTTACTCTTTAAAAGAAAGGTTATTTATTGGCATCATTTAACATCCATGAACCTTTGCATTGCATAAAAGTGTTCTTTATAATAGAAAAAAAATGTTCTTTAGATTATATAAATGTTCTTCAAAGCTTTTTAAAGAACTGTTCACTGAAAGGTTCTCTGATGAACCCAAAATGATTATTCTATGGTATCACTTTGAAAACACTCTTTTGGAACTTTTTATTTTTAAGAGTTATGGAGTGAATGTTATTTTTGACATTTTCCCTTATAAAATGAAAAATATTCCAGATTGTTGATCATTTTTACCTTTTCTCCATTATCTTAGGTTTCATTTTCCTGAGTTCTCAGAAACCCAGTAAGATAAAAAAAATGAACACCCTCATAACTATATAATCAAAATGGTCAATCCCTTTACCCCTTGATTTCCATCCTTTCAAAATAAACTAGATTATAATTACTAGTTTTACTTTCTTCTGTTTGTCTTACTTGGCATAAAATACAATCTGTGTGTATACAGAATTGTTTATACTAATGTTTTCTACTAAAAGGATTTTACTCGCACGCATTATATTCCTACATGAATACAAATCCCAGACAGACAGACCTCAAAATAATCCCTAAAGTGTTTTTCCAACACTCAATGAATTTGTTCACTGATCCAATTCAATTCGGTGCTCTGTTCTCCTATACCCTTGTGTCTTTGGCACCTCTTCTTTTCCCAGCATTCAGCTGTGTGCCTAACCATGCATGATGGCGTTCTATAAATTGACCATCTTCTGCCAGCTCGACTATCTGTTTCTCATTTCTGATCTTTCATAGCACAACTTCTTTTCTCTCGCATGTTTTTTTCTTCCCTTAAAGACATCTGAGAAGAAAACACTGACCCATTTCGGAGGGCTCACCCTGCTCTTCTCTGAGCCATTCAGTCTGACTGCACAAAGTCATGCCAATTCAGACTCTGCAGGTCAAAGTCCATGACCTCTAACCTCCTTGTGCTCAGGCATTGCCTCAGTGGCTTTCCACTGAATGGCCCTTATTGTCTGCCAGTTACGGACAGAGGCTCATAAATCTTGCGTATGTGCGGTGTACAGGAGGCATTGTGGCGTAGCAAAGGAGACATCAGCAGAGAATAAATCTGCCTTTTTCCTCCCGTATCCCTCCTTTACTATCTTTACAAGCTGGGAAACAGAGCTTAGGTGATCATTGTCCCGATCAGATCGACCCTCGGCTCCGTGATAATCTGTTGTTTAAAAGCCGTGCAGGGATGTATTAGTGGACAGAAAGGGCTGAAAACTACAGAAAATGAGCCGATGAGCTGGATCTATGCATTCATTCAGGCGAGAAACGACACCGGTATTTTCTAAAAGGGTTTGCTGGACTTAAGCTGCTTTGTGGGATTGTAGCTGCTTTCTTGAGCCTGATTCCTGACCAGCCACTGGCCATCTTCCATTAAAATTTAACATACACGTAAACACTGGATCTGCAGCTGCTTTATCCAATCCTACTTCATATAAATTTGTCATTTTAAAGTCTCGACAACAGCGATTTCTAAACAGTTTTCTATCAAATTTTTCATCGTTTTTTTTTTTCAAATAATAAAAATGTATTTTCAATCCCTCCAACTACAAGTAATGCCCATGTTTCACAATCCAAGTGAATATTAATATTCAAAATGATATTCATAAATTTAAATATTTTAGTCATAATGTGACACAACTAGCCAATAGTTTCCACCAGGTGGTGCCATCACTAGATTCAATGTGTCAATGACCTTTTATCGTCCCAACAATAATTATTTCTCTTATTTAGTATCCTCATTGAAGACAACTCTGTAAAGCAAACAGGCGTTATGAACGTATGAGTCTGAACCTGATCATGCAAATGTGGTACTGATGTCATCCAGCTAAGAAAGGCTTAATTTTATGACAGAAAATACTTCTAAAAACATGGTACAATGTATCATGCTAATATAAAGAGTTTTCTGTTTCACAGGTATTTTACTCGTATTTTGAATCACGCATTTCATTGTGTTGTATTTTAGGGTTAAATGAAATGTCCTTAAACTTAATGGAAAAGGTCTTGGTAACTTTCTTCCAGGACATTATGCATTTTTCTACAGATTTTCTACAGTATAGTTTGATACTTCAGTACTTGAGGCGATTTGACTTCACTGACAACCTGTGACTTTTGTCAAGCTTCTTCCATCATAATTAGGCCTGAATTCAAACACAAATTATATACTATCTGCCCTGCTTGACATACTGTATTTTAAATCTATTCTGGAGACCTTTCCCCCCAAATTAGCACCAAAAATGAGAGAAAAAAAAAAAAACCTGGTCATGACTTGACTCAAAACTCAGGCACAGACTTTAGACTGGATTCTGACTGGTAAAACAGTGACTTAACAGCAGACCTGTGATGGACATCTGCTAGTATTAGAGTAGATGTTTCCAATATTCCCAGAGGAGGACAGCTACATCTCTTTATTGAGACCAACTCTAGGATTCTATCCTCCTTGATAGTTTCCTCAGGGACAGACACCATCTAATCAACACACACACAAAACACCTACTGCAGATCTCAGTTTTGAAAAGAGAAAAGTCTACATTCTTTCAGCGTGTTTTCTCTCTCATATTTCCACAAGAATGTTCTGGTCTATGCTTTGCTCACAGATCTGGTTGTAGATGCAGTAACTGTAAGAGATATTTCCAGGTAGTACCACAGTGGTTTATTAATGGATTAAAACGTAGCTTGTGAAGCCTGTTACCCACACAAGGCTGAACTAGAACCAAACCTCTGTCCACTGAACCATTACTGTTTAGAAACCAACCGATCAATATGCCCAAGCAAACAAGAAGCAGAAATTAGACACTCTGACTCTCTGGTCTCACACAGACTTATTGAACAAAGTATGGTTTACATTGCAACCGTTTCTGACAAAGAACTGCCCACTTAGACAGGAAGAAACCATTTGATTGACAGGAAAAGTGACAAATCATGATATGCTTTGGTTTTACATGTCATTTAGAGGTGGATTTCTAAGAAAATAGATCATACCGCAATCAGTGTTCATTTAGTCAATGGAATTACAGAGAGAGAAAGTCAGATTGTGTAAGTCACATCGTAAATATACTCTTTCCATAACAACATGATCATTTTTCAATATGTTATTTAATTGTGCACTTTCATAAACCTGATTATAATTACATGTCATTTGATTTAATGTACAGAATACTTTCATCCAAATAAATGACTAAAACAAAAAATGGTGTAAAAATGTACACTATACTATAATCAGAATCACAATCAGAATCAGCTTTATTCGCCAAGTGTGTGCAAACACACGAGGAATTTGTTGTGATTTTTAAGAAGCTCTTATAACTGCAATAAAATCAAGAAAATAATGGTGCATTTTTGAACGTTCAAATGAAAAACACAGAAATGTAGAGGAAAAATCTTTAAGTAAAAAAAAGTGACTATACATAAGAAAACCAAGCAGAAAATACCTGATTTACATGCTACTAAATAAATACCACAAGAATATTTA
The DNA here is from genome assembly GCA_027422415.1 of Schizothorax lantsangensis. Taxonomy (NCBI): domain Eukaryota; kingdom Metazoa; phylum Chordata; class Actinopteri; order Cypriniformes; family Cyprinidae; genus Schizothorax; species Schizothorax lantsangensis. The sequence goes on along the minus strand of CM049839.1, from coordinate 8,698,002 downwards.
AAACTTCCAAAGCAAACTTTGGAAAATTGTCTATTAGTTTGTACTCCTGCTATTTGAGACTGACACTACAAATGCCACTGGTCTCTTCTTCATTACCTGGATGATTCATACTGTATATTGACTTACCGTATATACACTATATTCTCTGTCTGAGCTGTTCGGTTTTTTAATATTTTTTTAAAAACTTTTTTCCCCTTGCAAAGGTCAATAGGTTCATGCAGGCAATATAGAAAATGAATTCTTTGATCAGAAATATAGTCTATGTTTTCCTTTCTACTCTGTTATCCTAAAAGCTTTGTACGTGAACTGAATGACCGGTCTCTATACTGCACATACAACCAAAGTGAAACATCAACAAATCATGTCCATTCCCAGAGCAGATACAGGATAAACCCTTTCGACTAGAACCATTAACACTGCTCCATCTTTCAGAGGAATCCCCTCTGGGATTTTAATGAATGGAAAGTCTGACACTGAGAGATGGAGATGGCGAGGAGATGAAAGGAAGAGGCTTAGAAGTGCAGGGAGGACGTGCTTACTCAGCAACTGACTCCAATGATCTCACTTCCTCTACCACCATTGGTCAACAAGACTGGTTGAAGAACAAAAAAATGAATAATTAATACACTTACATCAATGAGATTCACAGGCTCTCGTTGAATGTTGTTTTATTGATCAAGATTCAAGCTTTTCTGTGGATAGAGAGGATTTTATGAGACCTATTTATCAATTTTTGATTCTGATTGATTGACTAATGCTTTTAGGTGATGGACCCTTTTCACCGACTATGGTGATGTGTTTACAGTTATTGTAAATCTATCAAAGTTTTATATACTTTTAATTTAAAGACATACATGTACATTTGTAACACTATACTTTGTGTTATATTACCTTGCCATTAAATTACAGAAAACTAGTTCTAATTCACCGTCTGAAAGAATGACGACAAATGTTACATCTTTCTCTTTTCTGACCAGCATAATCAATCTCTCTATATTTTTTCCTCTTTTGCACAGACATAGTAATTATTTTGCTATTGGACCAAATGGGAACACAGGATCCCAGAAATGTGAAAAGGGTCCACTAATGCTACGTTCATGTAATAGATGCTTAATCAGAAAAACAAATTCCTTTCTTTTTTCCTTATCCCATTATCTCTTACTATTGTTCTCTGTCCACCTTTGCTTGGTTACATTAGCAGAAATGAGAAGTCATTTCAGAGGTAGATAATGTCATTGCATTTGATGAAAGATTTTTATTAAATGGCATGAACTAATGTATTAATGCACAATAAGACTAGGAGAAAGTAAACATTGTTAATTAATTTCATGTTGCCATAAAAACAATTTTCTTGGGGAACAACAATGTCTTTTGTTGTTAATGTGCATCACGTATGTGTGTGTAAGGTAAACTCGCGTCTACCGTCCAGTAGTTTACACAGCTGATTTCTGGCAAAGGTCTGGATTAAGTTACAGTCTGGCATGGAGCTCTACGATGCTGACAGAGATCTTCCTCCTTTCACCATGCCCTCATTCAAAGCCCCAGCGAGGGCACAGAGTTCACTGGAGTTAAGCTACACTGTACTGCACTTGTGAATCATGCCTGACTTTAGGTATTAGGCCAAGGCTAAATAGCATTGCTTTGAAATCAGTCAAGCAAGGCTTCCAAAGAACACCACATGGATGTAATTATCTCATTTGATCCTCATTTATCTCTTCCTCTTTTCCTTCTCATCCTATTCCCTGGCTAGTAATAAAGTCGTACTTTGCAAAGCAATGTCTTTTTCGTCTGCTGGAAATTATCATCTCAAGTTAGACAGGATTTCGTTTAAGTATCTATTTATTTTTAACATCAGGACAGCGAGAATGAAACACGGCCAATTTGTAATTGATTTCTAAAGGTTTTCCTACTTTAACGTGATGAATTTGAATTTGAGGGTGAAATCACACCTGTATTACCAGTATTATGCTAGTATTATGCCTTAACCCACATTAAAACTATAATTGTGCATAACATTCTTTTCAATTTTAAGCCTTTTTTGTTTTTATAAATAATTATACACAGTATAGGAGCGTTTGCTGGTGGCACAATGATTTTTTTCCCCCAAAGGCTACAAAATTAGCAACAAATGCATGTATTTGCATACCATTGCAGCTTCTTAAAAGAACTAATTTCATGTGATTTATTATGCATTCCTTTAATTGTGTTTATCTTTACATAAACGTTCTTCCCATGGACACTTACAACCACATTCAGCTGATGCATATTTATAACATGGCATCTCTAAATACTGATATTGAAGGAGATTCATCAAAATAAGCATTGCTGAATAAGACCTAATTGTACATATCTGTCAAGTTTGCATTAAAATGGATGAGATTTCATGGCTATGCATCACACATTTGAACACTAGGGTAAGTTTAACGATGCAATATGATATTGGTGCAAATGTGTCCTGTCAGCTGGCGCTGTGACAAGGTCAGTGGCTAGACATCCCATTAACCAGGTATTAAACTCTGCTTTAGATAAGGCTGCAGCTGAACATCTAAAAATGCAGCGCTAAAGCTATCGGCTTGCACTCGGCCAGACTGCTTGGATATTACTTTGACATCTCAAAGAAACGAGGGAGGTCACGAGAGGTCACAAGCCTCGTCTGGCTTATTTCCTGATGGGGTTCTGGCACAGAAAAACATGTTCGACATCCCAAATAAACATTCGAGGTGGCCCAAGAGACTTCTTTTTGAACATTTCCATCTCCATGCCTCTCTGTTACTTCAATAGATGCTTTCTCTTGCTCTGTCTTACACAGTCTGCCTCTGAATTAGGTCAGCAAACCATTATAAACAATAAAAATGATAAAGCAGTTGGAAACACCGGCCATGAAACAAAGGGACTGCAATCATACTTAATTTGCAATATCAAGTCTTCCATCTAATGCAAAGCACTGGTGTGATATATTGGTTAAGGCTCATAGCTGGTAACTGAAAGGTCACTGGTTTGATTCCCACATAGGGACATTTCTCTTGCCCATTGTACATTAAATATTTTGGCAAATTCATCATCCTTTCAGCTACCAGAAAAGAATGTAGTACTTGAATTGCTGTTTAATAAATTTTACAATTTTTAACAGATTTCCCCCTAAAATCGGTAGGCTACAGGGGGGAAAAACTATCGATTCCATCTGACTGGCATAGAAGAGTCTGTTAAATTATTTCTTTCTTACAAAACTAGACATCTCTTTTGAGTAAAACTCAAGAGAATTAAAACTGACCAACACTGGCCAAGTCAATGATTTTTTTCAAAATTATGACCGATTTTAAAATTCTACACGATTTTTAAAACAAGACACTTAGAAACATAAATCGTTTAAAATGCTGCAAATGAACTTATGCATCAAAACATTATAAATGTACAGTTTTTAATTTTTTAATTCACAAAGTCAGTGTTAGATGACAACAATGATCATCTAAATTTAATAATAGAGGAAATGAATGCACACAATTAAATATTTAACATCACCATTTAAAAAAAATAAAAAATTATATTTAACAATAACCAATAAGGTTCCAATATATTGTGCATCACTAATTGGAACCCTGCTACTTCTCAAAATCAGCTACACAACTAGAATTTATCCACCTTATTTTTCCCATAAGAGCAGGAGCAGCCATTTTTAAATTTTATGTGCGAGGCTCATGGTGCCTCTGGTCTCATCCACTTCCAGCTTTTTTTAGCTGTACAAAACAGCTCATTTTGTGTGTCTTACCACATTATTATAACTTTATTATTCTCCTCAGTATTTCCCTACAGCGGCTAATGAACCAGAAGACTTGCCCATTCACAGAAAACGGCTTACTTCTGCATTGAAAAATAAGATAGATTGTCGATCCATCCTGCTCATTCTTATAGGAACAAACATAAAAACTATGTGAAATGGCATTTGCAAACCAATTTTTTCTGTAATCTGAAGAGTGAAAAAGAGTGATAACAAGAAAAAAAGAAACTGACTAGACTGTTAAAAGTGAAGGAGAAAGTATGCTTCAGGTTTATGGTTGTCATTATGTCTCACACACATAGCACACACATGATATACATTTCATAACCAGTGGGATCCATGTGGACTGTCCATGTTATCTGCACTAATTTTGTTGGTCCACTGGGTGGCAAAACTCACAAGATCGTTGTTTTCAAGAAGTACAAAGTATGGAAACTGCCAATAAAAACAACAGAATTGTGTGGAACACAACAGAAGATATTCTTAAATATGTCTTTTTTGTTTATACAATAAAAGTCAATGGGGTAATACAAGTTTGGGACAACATGTGGGTGAGCATATTATGACAATTTTCATGTTTGAGTGAACTATCCTTTTAAATCCTTCACATGAAATTGGCCAGGTCTCCAGGTCAAACTCTTCTGATATGCCACAAAAACTGAACATGATGTTCAAAATTTCTCAGTGAATCACCAGCTCTTTCAAATGAGGCACAACTCAAAGTGTTTCAGGTAGCATTGAGCCATTCAGTGATTGAGGACACAGATGGTACAGTACAAAAGATACTACAAGGTCATTTTTGTGCATACAAGTGCCTTCATTTCACTACTTTTGCATAAGACCACATTTACAAAGCTATAGCGGCATCATTAAAATACTAGTATCTCAGTAATGCATTCAATGTTTTGTCAGTTATAAATGCAAACCAGTGCTTGGGTGGGACTGGGATACTGTGCCCATGAGTCAACCACTTTAATTTAATTGCACCGAGGAAAAAGCCAGCTGTAATAACATTTCATATGCCAAGACATTTGGTGAAGGATTGAAGTAAATATGATGTTTGCTGCATTTCTCATGATTTCATACAGAAAGATCCATCAAGTCAAAGTGCAGCATGTAAAGCATAAGCATCTATGTTTTTTTATCCCTTTATTTGTGTTGTGCCAACCATCCTGTAAGTTAATGCATAAGCAATTAATGCTTGTGCAACCTTTTCTTTGCCCTTAATATGAATATCTACACAAAGGCATCATGGGTAATGCTTGGCGTCTAATTCCAAACAGAGTGGACGTGTTTTGACATTTCATGTCTTTCTCTGTATGGAGAAAACACACGCTGGATGATCGCTGTGCAAATGGGGAAGATGTCAGCAAGGGAGAAAGGCCTTCAAACGCACTGCTTCTGCATGCAGATTCATATGTGCTAATCACAAGCAGAAAAGCCAACGAGAGCCAAAGCAAAACATGCAGGACAGTATTACACCTACATATTAATTTGCCTACATACAGTACTGAATATTTGTTGATATTTCATATTATAGAGCTTATGGTTCGCTAGTTACAGACTAATATAGAGACCAGGCCGATTAGCAGACAATTTTCCTTTGGAAATGCACAGAGCACATTTTCGGTTTTCAAATACCTGGAGTGATGAATATGCAGTAAATACTGCGTGACGTAATTATTCATTTAATTTTAGCGATTTTGCAAATGGCTCATTTGCAAACATTAACAGGAATTTTATCTAAGGCTGTCACATTAATGCATTCAATTAATTAACTGTTTACCACCATTAATGTATTTATCTAATTTGACATAAGTGATTCATTCTGTTCTGTGTGATTTCTAAGAACTGATCAAAACCAGATATATAGAGAAGTCTCTCTCTCGCAGACAGAACATTTAATGAACAAAGACATTTAAATGTAAAATATAAATGCATGTTTTATACATATCCACCTTATTTTTCAACATGGAAGTAAGCCGTTTTCTGTGAATGTGCAAGACTTCCACTTCATTAGCAGCTATAGGGATATAAAAAGAATAAAGTGCAGTAAACTGTAAAATTGTTCACACTACAAACCAGTGTGTTTATAATTAAGACAATACATGGTAAAAAATATGGTAAGAAACACCCATTTGCAATATCAAGCAGCAAAACAAGCTGTTTTGTACAGCTAAAAATAGTTTGAAGCCAGACACATTTAATTTACAAACGGCTGTGCCTGGCCACTCATACGGGAAAAATAAGGTGGATAAATGTCTAAAACATTAGCAAACTGTATTAAGTGTATCAACCTTTGTGTGTGTTATATGTATATAAATTAAATTATCAGCCACTGGTTGTGATTTCATAACCAAGAGAATTTTAGAATTTAGAATTTTTGTTTCATTTAAATGCTACAGAACTTTTCAAAACTGAACAGATTTTAAAATTCTAGGCATCGTATATTTGCAGACTTTGTAAATTGTTTCGTTCCAAAAACAACAAACGCACATCTTTGCTCTAGATGCATGACCAATGAAAAGAACGTGTGTTCTAAAATCAGCTCAAAATACCAAACATGTCTGATATCCTCCAACTGGATGAATTCACAGTCTGAAGCTATAAAAAAAATACTGTGAAATCTGTCAACTTCGACTGCCCAAAATCTGCTGGCTCTGATCACTACTGATCATATGATTTGCTAATTACTCTTATAAAACCTACAAAAATTCCAATCCTATACCCAGTTTAGAGGCTGTCCAAAGGGAATCCACAGGACTTCCCCCCCAAATCAAAGCCATAGTCAAAGCAGACGCTCCCATATGATGTCTTCACTGTTTCCTGCTCTCTCTGCTCTTGTTCCTGTAGGCTTATTTCAGTCTGCTCTTCAAATGATAGGCACAAAGTATCCTTAGCATGCACCCGGTGACAACACGCGCCGATATAAGACGCTCAGCAGCAATGTGATTGGTGCCGGGCTTGTTAGAAGCATAGCCAAAGCCCTGAGGGGCTGAAAGCTAGAGAATAGAGATGGAGGCCATAACACTGGTGTGTCGGCTTCAGGAACCAAAAAAAGCACATATTTCCTCTTACATGTCCTCCTTCTCCCCACCTTTTTTCCCCAGCTCTATCACATTTTATTCAGATCCACTTTACTATGGCGTTGTCTTCATATCTTCCCTGCTGTCTTCTGAGAAAGCAGGCAATAAATCAGGTTACATAACCATATGGATGTAGTATCTTTTTTTTATGTGAACGACCCCTGGACCCATATAAGGGTTCTCATGGCTCATATCAAAACTAATTCTTCTTTCACAGACCACAGAAGATTTTTAATAGGCTTCATTTTTCATTTACTAGTGTGTTTTGATGATTTTAAGCTTTTAATCCAAAATAGCTTTCGGTGTATTGATGCTGTTCAACTCCAGCTTAATTTACTGAGGCTGTTTCGTTTGACATCGTCTTGAAAGTTCCACAAGTATATCCTACAGTAAAATCATATATTATAACATTATTTAACATAACATTTCTTCTTAAAGGAATAATCAGGGTTCAGTAAAGTGAAGCTCATTTGACAGCAATTGTAACATAATACTGATTACCAAAATACATTTTCCTTAATTTTTTTTTAATAAAATTGGGTTACAGTGAAGCACTTACAATGGAAGTGAATGGGCCAATCTATAAACATTAAAATATTGAAGATGTAAACAATATGTATCCATCCTAAATTGTGTTGTTTATTTATTTATTTATAAATCAATCAATCAATCACTATGGCAAACTTTGACTGATTCATCAAGCATGATGATTTTGGATATTTTTAAATCTTCCAAAAACTGGCCCCATTCACTTACATTATTAGTCTTTTCTTCTTCTTTTTTCTTTGAAAGAAAATGAAGCCAAAATAAACATCAACAATATGATTCAAATGCTGTTGATTGACTGTAACTTATACTGATCCCATAATCTCTCACCATCTAATCTTCACCTATGCTCATGAAGACTATTTTTCCACCACACGGCACCCAGCTGCTAAAGGTAAATCTGTCTGTAGCTCGATCCATCTGGTGCTGTGCTGTGGATGTGATGGAGATACATTGAACAAAGGAAGATCACATTTACCCACGTACAAATTGCACAAGGTTCACATCAGTCCACGTGAGTCGGGGGTGAAATAGATGGCAAATGTTTAACAGCAACTGTTCTTCACATCTGTAGAGCATGAACCCCTGAGTTACAGAAACCTTTCAGATGGCAGCATAAGGAGAATATGCATCAAACTGGAAAAGAAAACCTGCTCTTAAATCCTTAGCAAGTAAACAAGCTCAACAATAAGGATGATTCACTGACCCAGGGCCAGGGTGAGAGTTTCAAGCCAGTTAACAGAACAGTTACTCTTTCATGTCAGTGCTGCGCTGCCATTGAAAATTATACGTTCATTGATCTTGTAGATCCATTTGTATGCCTTGCAAACTCAAATGGTTGGTTTTCTGTGATGTGTTCAACAATGGGTGTAGCAAATTCTGCCGATTTGTCTGCAAGATAATGTGATCCAGCTGGCTATCAATGTAGCAACTGCAAAAATGACTTGTGGGAGTCTGGAAAGCATCAGTAACAATGTGACGAAAACTGTCAGTAATGTTCAGTAATGTTTTGTAAATCAAATTCCATATTTTTCTAAAATATGTTCTTTTTTAAACAAGTAAACAAAAAAAATTGAAATATTTTTTTAAGAACAATAAACATTAAACAAATAAATAAATATATAAAAAAATCAAATATTTCTAGCAAAAAAACAACAACTGCTAAAACATTATTTGCAATGAAGCCAGAAAAACTACTAGCAAGGCAAGCAAAAACAACCCTTTTTGTACAAATAATTCATTAATATGAAGTCATAACTGAATGAATAATGACAAAAGAGTTAGTAAAATGCTGTTTAAAGTAGCTTTAGTTCAGCAGCTCTCACTGCAGAACATGTCAACTTCCCCAGAAGTATTTCAGGTCAGCTACCCACATGTGCATCAGCACTAACAATGGACGATGTGCAAAAATAGACAATGTAAAGACAATAGACAATGCTCTGGGTGCAGTAAAGCTGTCAGGTCTAATGGATGTAACAATCTAACGGATGCTCCAGACAAATCCAAACTAAATCAGCATTAGAGCACACACCTTTACAGAAAATAAACTGAGCTATGCACTTTGTGGTCTAGAATTGCTCAATTCTTTGAGAAAAGACACTGCTTGTAATTGATCGTAAAAAATAGTTGTTCTTTACCTCTTTCACAGCACTGATGAATAATTTGAGCCAATGAGTCTTTAGTAATTACTTAAATGAAGAACGTGCAAATGAACTGTAACCTACAGTGTTAACATTTTTGTCCTGAGCAGCTTTTCAAGACTGAGCATCTTAATCACAAATCATTGACAATGCAACAAACCACTAATGCAGTTGCCAATTCACTGCTATGACTACTCTAATATATAGAAAATGCTATTATTTTCTAAGACAAAACATTTTCCTATAGTGATATTGTTTTGCTAGTTTACATAAGACATTAAATTCACCTAGTTTCTGTGGATCTGTGGCCTTGAGAATATTCCAAAAATATTATTGCTACAAATCAAAGTTACTTTCTTAATACAACATTTAGATAAGGATTTCTGATGACATTTTCAGTGAGCAATTAGTAATTTATCCTGGAATACATTTTTTTTAAGTGACCCTCGCTTTTCTGAAACGCAGGCCGTGGCACAATGATTATGTATATAATTACCATTATTATTGGTTGGTGTCACAACATTATAAACAACAGTATGTGTCTGTTTGATGGACTGTCATTTTGCCACTGCGTTTGTTGCATGCAAACTCTCACCTCGCAATCAATGCTAATCACTTCAATCTGGAGAAACATGCTTTTAATCAAAAGTACATGCAAAAATGACAGGAGAGGAAGAAAGAAAACTTTGACAAGGCTAACTTTAACTAAAACTCCCTTCTGCTTTGCCAGTTTTGTTTCTCATAAAGCATTAGCCACATTTCATAACCACAGACTTTAATGTACAGTACTTCCCCACATTACAGGTCATATTTGCACTAAGACACACTGAATGTGCTATCGTTATAGAATTATATCACTAAGTGTCTTAATTCATAGAATCTAAGAGCAATTGTAAAGCACAAAAGCGCACAGCACAGTGTGCACAGGACTGACAGACATGGCATTTAATGGCAAAGAGTGCACAATCAAACTAATGCTTTTCTAAATTTAGGTCTTGAGATCTTTTAGAAAACTTAAGATTCATTCAGAAGACTTTATGATGTCAATGACCTCATTCACCTCTTACTACATAAAAAGGAGTCAGCAAGGCAATTTATCGTTGTATATATTTCTTAGCGGAGATGCAGCAATGAAAATGCCTCATGAATGTCTCCTTGATGAAAAGCACAATGCTGTCGTGTCAACAGCTCTTACTGAAGCCATATAGTCTGCCCAACAATACAAAACTTCAATTGTTTGTCTGTATGTCTAATTGCCTCATCACTAAGCTCTGCACCTCTGGGCTACTGTGTCTCGCTCTGACAAGACAAAACATCCCACATGAACTTCAGAAAGTTTTTTTTTTATATATATACATATATACAGGTGCATATAATTAGAATATGTTGATTTATTTCACTAATTCCATTCAAAAAGTGAAAATAATGTATATTCATTCCATGATACATTTCAAGTGTTTATTTCTTTTATTTTGATGATTATAACACAACTAATGATTCAGTATCTCAGAAAATTAAAATATTACTTAAGACCAATACAAAGAAAGGATTTTTAGAAATCTTGTGAAAAGTATGAACATGAAAAGTATGAGCATGTACAGCACTCAATACTTAGTTGGGGCTCCTTTTGCCTGAATTACTGCAGCAATGCGGCGTGGCATGGAGTCGATCAGTCTGTGGCACTGCTCAGGTTTATGAGAGCCCAGGTTGCTCTGATAGTGGCCTTCAGCTCTTCATTGTTGGGTCTGGCATATCGCATCTTCCTCTTCACAATACCCCATTTTTCTATGGGGTTAAGGTCATTTGCTGGCCAATTAAGAATAGCCATGGTCCTTAAACCAGGTACTGGTAGCTTTGTGTGTGCAGGTGCCAAGTCCTGTTGGAAAATGAAATCTGCATCTCCATAAAGTTGGTCAGCAGCAGGAAGCATGAAGTGCTCTAAAACTTCCTGGTATACGGCTGTGTTGACCTTGGACCTCAGAAAACACAGTGGACCAACACCAGCAGATGACATGGCACCCCAAACCATCACTGACTGTGGAAACTTTACACTGGACCTCAAGCAACGTGGATTCTGTGCCTCTCCTCTCTTCCTCCAGACTCTGGGACCCTGATTTCCAAAGGAAATGCAAAATTTACTTTCATCAGAGAACATAACTTTGGACCACTCAGCAGCAGTCCAGTCCTTTTTGTCTTTAGCCCAGGCGAGACGCTTCTGACGCTGTCTGTTGTTCAAGAGTGGCTTGACACAAGGAATGCGACAGCTGAAACCCATGTCTTGCATACGTCTGTGCGTAGTGGTTCTTGAAGCACTGACTCCAGCTGCAGTCCACTCTTTGTGAATCTCCCCCACATTTTTGAATGGGTTTTGTTTCACAATCCTCTCCAGGGTGCGGTTATCCCTATTGCTTGTACACTTTTTTCTACCACATCTTTTCCTTCCCTTCGCCTCTCTATTAATGTGCTTGGACACAGAGCTCTGTGAACAGCCAGCCTCTTTTGCAATGGCCTTTTGTGTCTTGCCCTCCTTGTGCAAGGTGTCAATGGTCGTCTTTTGGACAACTGTCAAGTCAGCAGAATGATTGTGTAGCCTACAGAACTAGACTGAGACCATTTAAAGGCCTTTGCAGGTGTTTTGAGTTAATTAGCTGATTAGAGTGTGGCACCAGGTGTCTTCAATATTGAACCTTTTCACAATATTCTAATTTTCTGAGATACTGAATTTGGGGTTTTCATTAGTTGTCAATAATCATCAAAATTAAAAGAAATAAACACTTGAAATATATCAGTCTGTGTGGAATGATGTATACATTATACAAGTTTCACTTTTTGAATGGAATTAGTGAAATAAATCAACTTTTTGATGATATTCTAATTATATGACCAGCACCTGTGTGTATATATGTATATATATATATATATATATATATATATACTGATTTTCAGTACAATAAAAAACATATAAAACAAAAACAAATTAAATTAATATAATGATTAAATTAATATTCATACAACTTTTTTTTTTACCCTAGAATCTGGAAAGTGTGACACCACAGAAAACTACATTTGCTGCATTTTTAGGTAATTTCTGCTAATTCTATTTTCAAACAATCCAAACTCACAGGACATAAACAGACTTACATTAGGAAAAACAAAAGCTTGTCTGATTATATTTAATCGATGGCAATGGTTACCAAGGGAGGGCTTAATAAAGAGCTAATTAAAAAACACAAATTAATCCAATTACATCATAAACATTATACTGTACTTACAGTAAACTGCAGAAAGAATGAAGTAGTGTGAAAACACTAATACATAAACTGGTAACAGTAATTTGGTTGAATTTGATAGCATTAGTTAAATCATCAGATATCATGAACTAACAATGAACAATTCTGAATACGTTCTATTTTTACAACTATTTTACGTTCTGCCAAATTTATACACTTTAATACATTCTCATTTGCATGTTTCTGTAGAATCTGCTTACACTCCATTGATTGGTTGACCTTCACGACCTTCAAGTTTTAAAATCACACAAATTCATATGAAATCACCAACAGCAAAACATTTTCTCAAGAAACGGGGTTGATAGTTTCTTACAACATTTATTAATCTACGTTAAATGCTCATTTCCATAACTTAATGTTCAAATGTATTATACACAGAAATGAACATTAAAATAGATTAATTAATTGATTAATTGTTAGTTTGCGATAGATAATGCAACTGGAATACAGAAATCCAAAAAAAGATGTCAGCAAATGCAAACCTTCCAAATGATTGACAAGAAGAGTGTGTTTCTGAATGTAATTTATTTTATTTTTGGGCCTTTATTATTTTTATAGGATATTAGGTGGGAGGGTTGTGAATGACGCGAGTCAGACTCAATCTTGGTGTCCATGTGGCAAACACATCACTCAACGTGTCAAAGCTGTTAGGCCACAGCTCTGATCAGACTGAGCAGTCCTGAAAGTTTTATGTTAGATGAAGTGTGATAAGAACTGTGAAGACGAGCCCTGAAGCACTTCAGCAGTGATGGCCAGAGCACAGGACATTTCATTATTCTCCATGACAGTCTGTGGCCTGTTCCTCAGGATATCCAGAACATTGTGTCACAAAATAAAAACCAAACTTCTGATGAGGAAGAGAATACAAACATGAAATCCTTAACACCAGACATGTTCTTGCATTACATCTGCAGGGTGTCAGGGTGACATTTTTTGAGGTGACTTTGAATTTGAATGCGAGTAAACAGAATAAAAATTATTAAAATATAAAGAAATTCATATAACTCTTATAAACAATGACAGATTAACGATTTACGCCATGGCCTGATAGATAGCTAGTAGGGGTGGGAGAAAAAAATCGATTCTCCGATGCATATGGCATGTGTGCGTGCTAGAGACGCGGCAGGCTTCATTGCACAGAATTTGTGCTATGAGACACGTGCACATTGCTTGACAGTGTGTGCTTCGACCCGCTGTGTTTTACTTTAGATATGCTTTCATTTATACCGTTTGGAACGCAGTACTATTAGATGCACGAAACTCGTGCACTGACAGACTTTCACGTACGCTTTGTGTTTGTTTGTCCTGAAGCTAGATTGCGGCTGCGGTTAAATGCACTTGCATTTTATATTGTATATTGCACTTGTATATTGTTCTTTTATTATCTGTGTCCTGTCCTGTTGCTGTCATTCTGTTGCACTGTGGAGCTTTGTCACTATAACAAATTCCTCGTATGTGTAAATATACCTGGCCAATAAAGCTCATTCCGATTCTGATTTTCGAATACTTTTATACGAAATTGATGTACACACAGTCAGTTATGTTTTCAGAGCAAGACAAAACATCTGATATATCGAAATAGATCTGTGCATTAGTGTGAATGCAGCCTGTTAAAGCTGCCACCGTCTATGATCTCATCAGTAATAATCAAACGGCAATAATGCTGAGGTTAAAAGAAAAACCCATAACTATTGTCTGTAAACTTTCGGATACTTAAAGAACACTTATTTTAAATAAGTAACTGTTTTAAAAAGTAGCCTGTTTATATATATAAAAAAAAAGTACATTTTGCACAAAATAAATTTAATTTCAAATTTATATGAAAATGTAGCCATATGCAGTAATATTGAAAACTGAGAATGTGACACATCGTGATATTGAGTTGATAATGAAAATCGTAATTGAATTGAATCGTGAAACCAAGATTCACATCCCTACATTTAAGATGGCAGTACTGACATACAGAGATTACAACTATAAACAAAAAGCATAGAAACTCCAATTTTGGTTAAGATGTAAAGTTGTAAAGATGTATTTGCACAGCAGAAGAATTAATTGGGGAAAAAATGTAGATCAAGAATCGTTTTGGAATCGGATCGTGAAGTGCCTAAAGATTCCCACCCCTAATAGATAGATCGATAAAATAGATAACATTAGATAAGATTAGATTGATAGATAGAACAAATGAATGAGCGATAGATAGATAGATAGACAGACAGATAGAACAATAGAGAAATACAAAAAAAAGGGAGATGACAAAATGATCAGATAGATATATAAATCAGATAGAGGCAGATGATTTTAGAAGTTCTTTAGAACAGGAATTATTGGTGACTGCTTAAATCAATTTACTTTATGATGTTTTACTACTTTATGATCACTCTCTTCAGTGCTGACTACAAGGGGAGAGGAGCTGGATGAGCAGGCACCGAGATAATATCCTGATGTCTTCAAATAAATGCATAGAACTGATTAAACTGCATGGAATATCAGGGTCATCTGCACTTGTTCTATACGGCGACAGCTAGAGGAACATTTCTCTATTCACAAACTGCAGACTGATAAACACAAGCAGCATCAATGGAGACATGTGAGACGCTTCGTTTAAGCGTGGGAGAAGCTCTCCAGCTGGCCGTCAGACCGCTGATGCTGCATGCGTGTGGCGACTCATTTACATAAGGTACACACTGACTCATTGGCTAGTGAAATATGAAGTTATGCAGTAATTCCAGAATACCCTGAAAAAAAAAGTATTTTGGAATTATCTTTGAGAAATAAAAAAATCTGAATCATACTGTAGGTGTGTGTTTCTATATCCATGCAACAAATGAGGAAAGTCTGGCATCATGCCATCATTACCAGGTGTAAACAAGTGGCCACGTCTCCTCCACTTCCATTACTATCAGCATCAGGAGAGGGATGATGTCATATACAGTTTCCAGTGTACAAGAGCTCATCGTCCTCTTTGGGACTTCTTTCCAGACACCTGCTCCCATCTAAATTGTGCTTTCTAATTGGGCGAGGGCCTGCTGTGTCTGGCAGGTTCAAGCTGATTGGATTGGAGATTTCTCCTCCTGGCTCCTCAGAGCAGCTGTAATTAGGATCCTCCTTCATTAACTGCCTCTTTCTCCCTGCAGAGGCCCTCAAAACATACACTTCAGCTGCCCGAGTAATAAATACTACATCACTCACTCTTCATTTGTCCATCTAAGACTACATTTGCTCCCATGTACTTTTAAATTTTACACTGGTGTATAACCCATGAACAATACACAACGTTTGTAGAAAAGTCGTGACAAATAAAATTTTAGCCAACCACAAGTCATGATTTAAGGTATCATTCATGTTTGTAGCACAAACAGTGCAAGACGAGTTGCACGCTGAAGTTTAATACTTAGGGTTAAGGGTTTGCTCAATAGTAAGTGATGCTTGGCAAGAACCAATACAAATCTTGCCAACCTCTACAGGACGCATACAGTGGATGAATTCTTTCGCTAAGCCCCATTACTTTTGCAGATCACTCAACATTACCTAGTTCTGCCAGATGACACCTCAGCTTGCTGTTTCTGAAAATAAACACAGCATTTCAGTAGTAACATGATGTGATAATATATTACGTGGGACTGCAGTGCACGCAAGAAAGACGATAAATTGCCCTGAATCGCATATGGGTCATTTCCTCTGCAAGACATCGCTTTATGGATTATATAAAAGGTGACAGTTTTAGGTTTACCTAATAACTCATCCAACAAGCAGCGTTAGGAATAATTTTGATCCGTTGGTTCGATGCAAAGGTTTGAATTCAGGTTTGCCTTAAAAGGAATGTTCTGGACAAGTTTGAGACAAGTTAAGCTCTTGTCGACAGCATTTGTGGCATAATATTGATTAACACAGACAATAATTTCAACATCCCTCAATCTGCAAAACAACATTGAGGTTAAAGGGCAAGGCAAAATCATGAAATACATTTTTAAAAGTGTATCTGTAAGACATAACTTGTGTTGGCATGAAACTAAGTGTTACTGTATACAACCAGTCTTCAATGTCATGACCAGATAAAGCGGTAGTGAATCTGTCAATCTAGTGAATAGTGAATCTGAATATGTGGTCAGTTTTATTGCCAGCCAACTTGAGGGATGCAGAACCAAACCTTCATCCACCTAAACCAGTCTTACATCAAATGGTGATTCAGAAAATCATTTTTTTTAAACAATCAGTTCTTATACAAAAATAGTTTCATATTGCTTTTAAATGGTACAAAACGTATTTGTAAGAGCATTAGTGTAGAAAATGTGAGACGCTGAAATTATTTTCTGAGCTAATCAACTTTATGCCACATGTTGTCAATAGAGCTTAAATTGAATTGCACTTGGAACATTCTTTTTAATTAGATTAAATTTGTTTTAACTACTAAAAGTCAAATTTGAACTTGATTTCATAAATCAGGAACATGTCAGAGCTTGTCTCTTCTTGAAGGGTGCTCTGAAACAAACACTACACAGGTATCAAACAAGAATAACAGAAAGTAATAATGAAGCTAAACGGAAACAATTTCACAGTGAGAAAGTCTTCCTGATTGCTGGAGGGATCAATGTCTTGCTTACACAATGAAAGATTAGCAACCTCCAAAGCAAAACATTGAAAAGCAGAATGTTGTTTGAGTACCGGATGCTCTGAACGCACTCAGATGAGTAAAATATCTTCCTCTTTTTTCCAGAAGACAGACTGTGCAAATGAACCAAGCAGATATTTAAACTGCTCCGTGATGACTCAGATGAAAGGGGCAGCACCCAATTAGCAGCAATGAGAGAACATTTCTCTATTGAATTTTAATGAAGCTTCATTCCAATAAACATTTTTCCCCACAGCAGCCTTTTGGCAATAGTGATCCCCGACAGAGGGAACTGCTTCAGTTTCACAGTATCTATTTTTTCCTTTCTCATTCAGCACAGGTAGTAATTAATGACATTTAAATGTGCTTCCTGTGTCTCGCTCTCCGCATTTGTGAGATAAAGTTGAAAAGCTCTTTGTTAGGCTGAAAATGTAGCTTTGTTCATGACGTAAAAAGATACTAGACAGGATAACAATGATCTCCTTTCATTTCTCTATAGTTAATTAAAATAGACAGCACATAGCCTATAATTTGACATTAACAAAAACGAGGATGAAGGACAAAATTATGGTTTTGCGGTATTGTCCTTGGTTATATCTAAACTCATAACTAAACGTTCACATTGACAGTGACCGCTGGAGAGTGTCAGGATTAGAAGTGCATGCCTCTCACGCTATAGGTGGACAGCCCGACTGGCCATAGCTTTAAAAATCTCATAATAAATTAAACGCATTGACAGTAAATATAAGACACCATTCTATTTTGACAAGGAATAAGTTTACTTGCTTCTAAAAACATTAGCATTGAACAAAAACAAAAATTATCAAGATTTGACCTAACTATTATCAATTTGTAAATCAAACTTAAGATACATTTTTTTCCCAGTTTTCCATGCAGTACTTCAATTATATAGCTGTAACGTTCATCCAAAAATGAAAATTTACCATGAAGTACCTGCAAAGGGGCAGAACATTTCTGGAAAAATTCCAAAATTTGCTGAAATTTTCCAAACAATCATGTAAAGTTTCTGGATTTTTTTCACCTTTTGCAACTGTAATTCACTCCAAAGTTTCGGTTTGCATTGACTACCACATTATGAACAAAAAATACAATAGCAGTAAATGTAATTCAACCAAAACTGTTTGGTTACCAACATTCTTCAAAATATCTTCTTTTGTGTTACACAAGAAAAAGTAATACAGATTTGGAATGACATGAAGGTGAGTAAATGACTATTTTCACTTTTGGGTGAACTATTCCTTGAAGTTTCAACAGCCCATGAGTTTTTTTTTTTGTCCACTAGAAATTTGTGAAGACATCCATTTCTCACTTGAATACCCAGGAATACACAAAAGCCTTGATTTTTGTATGAGTGAAAGTAAATATGGTGTCTACCCTTGACTTTCACATTAAGTCATGTTATCACACAGCAAGAAAGTGCTGTAGATTTCAATACACTGGCGAACCATTCAAGGCCCTACAGGACTCTGAGGCTGTTTAGGTGCTGTGCAACAAGGTCATCCTACAGTACCATCGCAGCGCTTGATGCAAACGCCTGACTACATCTCTTTGTTCGCTGGCAGCCGATTCATTTTCCAACATTCCAAATCCAGCCGGCTGCTTTATTTTTCCTGGCAGCCGTTACTCCTGTAATGTCCCTCAGTCGGAGGGAAAGCACAATACTCTATGGGAGAGATGGAGGGAGAAGTCTACAGATAAAATGAAGAAAAAGGAGAGACGAGTGAGTTAGTGCCTTTAATTTGTTTCCGTGGAATCTAATACCGGTGGAGCTCTGCTAGACTCATCACTGCGCACTGCAGCTGATCACATGGAGGCCAAATCAAAACCAGGTGCCCTCATCGCAGTGTTCACCATCACCTCTTCGGCCCAGAGCAGGGCGGCAGAGGGTGTTTACAAAAGCGCTGCTCTTTTCTCTGGCCTTCTCCTCCCATCCTTCAACTTTCCCCTCCTTTTTCCTCTTTAAACTCAACGTCCTGGATATTTGCTCACGGAAATAAAGCGAATAGAAATAGTATTTCTTGGCATAAAGTGGACTTTAACATGGCATGTCTACCAGTGCGCTTAAATCAAAACCAGATGACATGCACATATATAAAATAAAGGAGAGTTGATTAAGAACAGGTTGGAGCCATGCAGGCGGATATTTTCTGTTTGAATTAAGGCTAGTGTACTCTGATAAGAGCAATTTATTTAAAATAAATAAATAAATAAAAAGCTAGTCTCTCAAACTTGCATTGATATCCTTGCACTAAACAATGCACTGTGTTTATAACGGCCTCTAGTGAGTGTGTCATTGCTTGAGGAGATTGTTTAAATACGCTGACATGTACACTAAAGCATATAGTTTAATATATAATATTTCACAATTCTCCACCTCTTCCCTGAGCTACAGCAAACAGCTTCAGATTTGGGTAAAATGACATGTTTCAAAAAAGCCTCTGAGCTTTCAGAGCACAGCTCGTAAAATGTATCCTGCTTAAATTTATTTAGAAATTTCAGATCCTACTCAAACAGCAATAAAGGTGAACAAACTCAAAATGGACTGTACTTTTACTTCTTAATGCACATTCCTGGTCTTAATGTGCATGATTCATCAGTGCATGGTAATCCAAAGAAAACAAAGATGTTGCTGATAAAATCAAATCCTGTTCTACATTTTTCTTGTTATTGAGGGGTTTTTTTTCACTACAGAAGCAAAACAGTTTGATGTGTTTCATGTTGACCTTAAAGACATTAAACTGCATTAACACCACATTTAACTTCAGCAAAAAATACATTAAGACAGGATCTGACTGGATCAGACAAGTTTACAAGGCTATAATATTATTGATTAACATTATCATTAACATTATAAGTCATTTCAGAAGCAAATTAAAATTTGAGAAAAAACATTTTAGAACAACAATAGCACTGATGAAACGTACCGAATACATTTATTGAAAAAAAAAAAGTAAAAAGGTAAAAAAGTAAATAAATACTAAAACAGGGTCAATTATGTCACATTGAAGTTGAACTATTTTTAATTTCACATGGCATCTGGGAAAAAATGGGAGAACATTAATCTGTGGTCATATAAACAAATAAATAAATATTCTCAAATATTCACACACCTGTGACAACATCATTTGAGTAACATTAATGTGTCAAATTGCTTGTCAATTGTAAACAGACTACTAATAAAACTATATTACATGTAATAAAAATTGTTTATTTGGTTGCAGAATGTCATTGTCATTCCTGTAAATGACTGAACTCTGCGCACAGAACTAGATTAAGCTCTCAGTCTAGGAGTGAATGGCCAAAACAACCAGACACATAATAAATTGCATTTAAAAGTGCATGGGGTGATGGGATATAGATTATTTTTTACTTTATAGTTGTAATTGAATATTGGTCTTTATCATCTTGCTGCCAGAGAGCACCATCAGAAAGTTATCAGACTAATGCTAATCCCATAAAACCACAGTCTTTTTCCAGTCCAATATTTCATTTTTTATCTTGAAAGACATGCCATTAAAAGCTCATAAAAAGTTTTGCCCAAGTTTGATAGATTCAACTTGAACAGACTGATTACATGCGGTTCTCTTTATGCTGCTTTATTTCTCATCAGATGCCAGACGGATGCCACTGCCTTGTCATGCATTGAAATTCATCTCCATGAGCTTTTCTGTGCCTGTACATTTGAAGGAAATAGTCAAGGATGCACTTGAACATTAACAAGCAGTTTGGCTTGGCAAAACAGTATGCCCCTGTTTGTAAACAAGTCCTTATCTGCACATTTTATGATCCTCGTGAGTTGATCTGACAGCGAAACGTCTCTCGCGCCCGGGTGCATTCAGCTCAAACGCAGCAGAACGGTTCTGGATAGCTTGATGGATAAGAAGCATTTACATCGTCAAGAGTCTGACAGTAATAATCTGGTCTGTCTGCAAAGTGATGTTCACGCACAGGTGTTAGACTCGATCCCAGCAGTGAGGGTGCCCAAAAAACAGGCCTTCCAGATATGGAGAGCAATTCACCAGAGAGAGGAATTTTGCAATGCAAATTAATTTCCAGCGAGACAACGGGAGACAGTGGGGCGCCGGATGTACGCGCCTCCCCCGTAATTTCCCACTCTCTGGGTCTGATTCATCTCCTGTCAGCGCGGTCCACTACCTAAACGCAGTCAAAACACTGTTATTGCAGAGCGCACAAACACATTGATTTCAGACATAACGTTTGCACTCTCTTTGTCCAAAACATCCACATTCTCACTATATGATCAATACATAGAACAAGAGCTTATAGATTAATACAAAATTACAATTCACACAGATGCTAGGGCTGTACGACTATGACAAGGACAACAGCAACTACATAAAATATATATTTATATATAAAAAAAAAATCTAAGTTACTAAAAAATATATAATTTACTAAATAAAAATGTTAGTATTGTAATAAAAAAAAATTATAAAACAAATATCAAATATAATTTACACATTTTTTACATAGTTTACCATATGACAAATGTAAAATATTTATAGATTTTTTTAAAGTCTTCATTTGAATCCAAATCAAAGACAGACTCATAAATGTAAATAAATAAAAGCATTTTTCCCCAAAAAGTGCAGCTCTACTATTTCTAAAGGGTTGCAATTCTCACGTCGTTCAAAACATGTATGACTTTCCCTCTTCTGCACAACAAAAGATATTCTGAACAATGTGTTTTTCCATTTAATAAAAGTCAGAGGGGTTCAGTGTTGTCCAACGCCTTTCAAAACATATTTTGTGCTTCACAGAAGAAAGTAAGTCTCAATTGAATCAAGTGAAATCAATTGAAAGAATCGCAGTATTCTTGGCAATAATTCAGTTCCCTACAGGTATCATAAACATCAAGCTGATCCAAAGTATGTTTTCCCAGTCCTATTCATGACTGTCCAATCGAAAAAACAACCAAGCAAATTAACCTCATTTCAACTTATTCAGCACTTGCTCACTTTTTATTTGTTATCGCTTGCTAAAAATCTACAGTAACTCTTGCCAAAGCCGTGTTATGAATTCACATTCATCCTTGGGCTACAATTGAGCACAGTCTAGACTGCATTAAGGAGTCTGTGCGGGTGAGAGACAATTAAACAGTTCTTGGCTTCAGTTCACTGAAATGCAGACCCTTTTGTGTAAAGCTGAGGCGTTTGTCATCTAGACTGGTGTGTATGCGCAGATTCATATTCCTGACTTTGAGAAGGTGTCAAGGTGAACTGCAACATGCTTGCTGAGCTTCCACAGCTCTCCTTTGTTTCTGCTTATCTTTTGTTCATGCATTCAACAATAGAGAGAGAGAGACAGAGAGAAACGGGAGAGGGAGGTAGAGAAAAAGAGGAGTGAGACACACTGCAGGGAATTGCTGGCTGACAGGAATAGATGCAGCCAGACACCCGTCATGCTATCTAGCTGTGCACAATCACAAACATACAATGAGTATGTTAAAGTCAAAATGAAATCAAAATCGAGGCTGTTTACCTAAACTAACTTTCCTGCTCTTTTTATGCATGAATTATTGATACATATAAGCACACACTAAACTGTTTATCTTCATAATCTTTTATCGAAATGTAATAACTTGACCCGCCTCTGAAATTGGCTGTGAATCCCCCAACCTCTCACCTACAAACCGTCTGCACGCATTCTGGTTTACACCCGTTTTACACGATCCAAACAATTCTCAATGGATAAAATCATCACATGAACTCTTGCATACTTTGCTGGATGACTCAAGAATGACTCTGTGGACCATTATTACCCATCCTGGTCTTTTCCCAAGACCACTGAACCAGATTTTTGTACAGTTATTCTTGTGTGTCACCTTTTGACTCCTGACCTACATGTGAAGTTGTATGTTACACATTTAGAGTCTCAAACAGGTGCATGCTTTTTCGACACAATGATATATTAATGTAGTTTACAAAGCCCCAAAGGAAAATTCAGTGCAAAACAGCTGTAAAGAGCACAAAATACACAATTATGCATGCAGGTATTGCTGTATCTAGCACTACTGTAAATATCTAAAACAGAGGCATGAAACGTAAATGTTGTATTATACCCAATTATATTAAAATTTACATTTTACAATTTACAAAATTTAAAACAAAGGCCTAGTTTCACAGACGGGGTTTAGCTTAAGCCAGGACTAGGCCTTAGTTAAATAGCTTTTATAAAAAATGCCTTAAAAGAAAACGTTACAGGTGTGCATCTTGAGATAGAACAATGGCACTGACATATTTTAAGAAACATGAAAAATATTTTCAATTGAGACAGCTCAAACATGCATTTTAGTCTGGGACTAGCCTTAAACCTTGTCTGTGAAACCGGGGGAAAAGTGTTATAACAAAAGTTAAATTAGAAACAAGCACCAACTGCATGTTTTCCTTAATCAAAGGTCATCACAGGCCAACTTTGGCCATCTCTGATCTAAATGAAATGTTATAATATAACATTTGACTTACAAAAACTACAAATAAAGAAATACAATTTATTTTTGCACACTCCAATCTTTTTGCTGTTAAGCACCCTGGTAAATCCATCACAAAAGTTCATGGGCTATTATTGGACTCAGAACATCTAGTTCAGGGAGATCAGCATCCGTCTATGGAAAACAGAAGCAGTCGCCTTCAATATTAAACATTTTATTTAATTTTCACATTGCTATACATTTTAGAAGTCCCAGAGGGGACGCGAGAAGATTATGTGAGGGAGTAAACTGTTTTCCATGTGTTGCATTACAAAGAACTGAATTGATTTACCTTAATTAAATGTACAGTCTTTTACTAATACTGGCAGAAATGGACTGCTGTGGCTGAGAAACCACACTGTTTTGTCTGCATAGCTCATCAAGGTGTACACAATGAAAGCTATACCGGTGTGATGTTGTCATTACAGCAAGTACAGACACTCAAGGACAGGCAACATCTCAAAAACCATCGGTAGCAGAAAAGTTTTTTTTTTTTCTTGATTGCAAGCATTCACAAAACTTCAGTCATATTCTAGAAATTCTTAATTTAAGTGTACTTTAATCTACTTGGACACATGACCTATGGGTTAGCACACTTGTTCAGCTGTGAGTCTGCATCCCCTCAATCATTTCATTTTTTCCATTACTTTTCACACAAAAAAGTCAAGCAATGTACTGAGTGTAATTTTTTTTTACTTATTACTATGTAAACAAACCAACTCAAACTTAAGTTGAACTTCTCTTTACAGAACATCTCTTTAACTTGCTCGTCAATGCAACCCATCCTACAGGATCTTCATGAATCTGCAGTCGGCCTCATTACAGCACAGACTTGGCGAGGTGTGAGGAACCTTCATCAATAATGCTCTTTGATCTCTGGCCGGGCCGTGCTGGCCATGACGCTCCCTCACGGACAGCTAGACTAACAGTAGAGCAGGCCTGCTGAACTCCATCACCAGTCTTAAATGGGCCAGAAAATACTTCAAGTCCCAAACCGGCTAGCCTGCTAACACTGTGTTAATGTAACATTATTACGGCACAATCACAGAAAGCTTCCTCAGCATCTACTGCAGTATTTCAGCATGCATCAGGAATATGAAACTTTTTTTGGAATTACAGAAGAGCTTGCTATTTTAGGAACCTGATTTGGTTCCCCTGCAGCATAATGAACAACAATCATTCATAACATGCTGGTTTAACGGTTATGCAACCTTTCTTCGTGAATCAGACCTGCACCACGTAGGCTGAAGCTTTGTGACAAATAACTACCCAAAATTGTGTGGGCACACAGAGCAATGAGAAAGATGCATTATTTTCAGTGGGCAATATTATGGAAGTGATATTATATTTAAAAAAATGTACAACAGCCATTTGGCCCTCACACGAGTTGAATGTCTCTTTGAATGGACATGTAAGTAAGTGGGTGTTGTAAGAAGTGTGAGGATGACAAGACTGAGGAAACGTATTAAGAACAAGCAACCCAACAAAAGACTAGAGACGATGCACAGTTTCTGATACCTTGAGGCTGCCCCCTAGTGGCACAACATTACAATATAATTTTTTTTTTTTTTTTTGTCATTCATTACGTCATTGTAAAAACAACTTTTCAGAAAATATTCTCAAGACGAATAAAGGCAAAAATCGTGCTAAGAATACAAGCATTTTTTTCTAAAGACAGTAATAGGGGTTCAGCAATAAGGAAAATCTGTAAATCTTGACAATTGTTCATAATGTTGCAAAAAGAAATTGCAAAAATGATTTGTGACAGTCTTGAAATACTCAGTAATAATGAAACTACAACCCAGTCAGTAATGTTTTGCCTCATATGCCATTAATTAAAAGGGTAAAAAGTGTGTTTATAGAGTTAGAATTATAGTTGTATAATCTTTGTTTGCATATTTTCTTTTTGTAAAAAGATTTAGATCTGAAATCTTGTATTTTTCTGCATTGCAAACTTTTTCAAACATTTAGTTTTCTGTGATGTACTCTACATTATCTTGGTCACAGTTGAGCAATTTGTAACATCAGTGTATCTAGCAAATGAGGTTGTGAATAAAAAAAAAAAAAAAAAAAAGAAGATGACTACAAAAGTCATGAAAGCATCAGTACTGAAAACTACTAAATCATTCTCAGATGTTTTGTATCATATACCATCAGTTTCCAGAAAAAGTGTATGTAAATAGCTTCCCAGCTTGTCACTCTTTTTTTTGTTTGTTATAAAAATTAAATAAACGTTTAAAAAAGACTTAATGAACTTAATGACAATGTAATGAGAAATATAAATATTTCCAGCAAATATGAAACTGCATAAAAATAAAAATGTATCATACTTTTGTGATGGGGCAGTGAAAACGTCCACAGAGCAAGTGATAATCAGAACTACTGGCCAGACTGGACCAGAATTTTTGAATCGTGGAGGTGATGAGACTACTGTCGTTTACTTTGATGCCATCTGAAATGTGTGACATGAATATTGTTTAAAATAAATCCCACTAATGGAACTTAAACTCCATTTTCTGCTATTTTATTGTTGGTTTAGTGAAGATGGCGATCTCACATTCAACCAGAATCAACATTCCTCCGGTTCACAAAGAATCTCTGTGTTACTTATAGATTAGACAGCTGTGTTTAGTTTCCCAAGCAAACTAAGACAACATTTACACACGATAGTAAGGTGACATTAAAAAATAGCAAAAGCCCAGAAGTAAAAGCCTAAAGCAAACAATACATCCGCAGTGTTAAAATTCAGCGAGGCGGCTAGACTAAAGGGAAAATAAATGCCTTTTAAGGAGGTGGCTGATGCTTAGAGGTCTAATCTGAGGTCCTGGTCATTATGGGAAAGAATAACAGATCGCCATGCGTGTCATTATACAGATGTGGAGCACATAGGCTCATATTATGCATCTGAGGTTAAGTGCTCACAGGAAGAAAACCTGGAGCTGTGATACAGATGCAGCTTGTTTTGGCGAGGTCTTTAGGTTTTACTAGATGGATTTTGGGGATGGGTGGGGCAGTTTTAAAGGGGCAGAGGAACAGGGGTCAAAAGGAAGTCTATGGTTTAGGTCCCCAGAGGCTTACAAATCACAGGGACACAATCCAGAGGCTGCTGCAAACCAGCAATGAAGCTGTTATTATGAACCAGGGGATATGAGGTGAGGGAGGCTGGGAAAAAAAACACCATGCAGATGTTGAGGCCAGGCCACTGGAACACCTCCATTCATGAAAACAAGCAAACAGAACAATGATGTTTCTGTCTTATCCCACTCTCATTGCTGAACTACACAATAAAACATCTATTTTGTTCATGCTATTTACAGGTGGCCCTATTCCTAGCCTAAAGCAATATTTGGCTTCAGTACAAGTCAAACTCAGCTGACAGCACTTGTGGAATAGTATTAATTGCTACAAAAATGAGCTTTGACTTGTGAGGCACTTACAATGGAAGTAAACGGAGACAATATTCGGAGGATTTAAAAGAAGAAATAAGAAGTTTTATAAAATTATAAAGCACTTAAATTAGTTTTCTGTTGAAACTTGTGTTATTTGGGCTGTAAAGTTGTAATATCTATGCATGTTGTCATGACAAGTTGAAAAATTGGATTTAACTTTACACAGAAAAGGAAAGTGATTCTTCAACTGAACCTGGAATATTTCTATAAAATGGACTACAATTTGATTCCCCCAAAAAGTGTAAACAATAAATTCTCTAAATTCTCTATACAGGAAACTATATTTTGAGTTACTCCTTCAGTGTAGCTCTATCGTATTATTAGACCTGTTTTATAAATCACCAGGCCCAAAAAAAAAAACACGAATTTGCATCATGATCACTTAATGCAACAGTTCCTCAAGCTTGATTTGAGGCATTATTCATGTACATAGCAAAAACAGTACAGGACAAGTTGCATGCAGAAGTTTAACAGTAAAGGCCATTGCACACTGAGTCCGAAATTTTCGCATGCGTTTTTCCATTTTTTTCGTATTCCCCATCCTTTCCTATCAAAATGCATGCAACGGATGCGAAAATGCAGAAAATCGAACCTGATCCAAAAACTTTTTTGACAGACAAAAGTTTCGGAGGCAGTGTGCAAACGTGATTGACACAACGTGAGGTCGTATTTATTTTTTAATGTGCGAAAATTTCGGACGAAAGTGTGCAGAGACCTTAAGTCTTAGGTATTCTGAAAAATCTTTAGCGATCATCACTAATAAGGAAGTACAAAAAGAATCTATGCATCAGAAGACTCATAGACGGCCTGCAGGGTGCGTTCCAAAACACTGCTTTGTTCGAGTTATCTTCACCATGTGTTTCTGTACACCTTGTACCATTTTAGGTTAGGCATCACCGTGCCCAGGTTTTTTTTATTTATATTGGGTTGACTATATAATTCCAGATTAGTGCTAAATCCCCTTACTTTTACTTAGATTTGTGAAGCATGCAAAAGAGCCTTGGCAGCTAGGAAAATAAGACCCTATTTCAGAGTCACAAAAACACTGAAGGCACAATCTGTTTCCTTCACATCACATTCTAGGTGAACATCTGTAAGAAATTGATAAAATTCATTTTGCTGGTTAGGTGACCAATGCGATTAGCAAATGTAAATCAGCTGTGTGCTGTAGTATCAAGGTCCCTTGAAAAGAATAAACCTTCTGCTGATGTAGATACAGAGCTGACTTCAGGCCTGTTTCATTAACAGAGAGGGATTGGGTTTCTCAGACTACTCATCAATCTTAATGTGCAGACGTGTGCTCGCACCTCTGTCTTACGCTCTGACATACAGGACAAAAACTACAATTGTGCACAGATGCTTGTACCTCGAAAAATCTGCACATTTGATGCAAAGCAGACTTTCAAAAAAAAAATATGCCTATTTTCAAAGATAAAACGTAAGAAGGCAAAGACAGTGAATTCATTCAGTACAATAACCATAATACATTAAACTTGACAATCTAAAGCTCCAGATCACAGAGGAAGAATATTAAGACCATTGCTCTGCCATCTATTTCATTGCATTTCAGGGCTGTCATTTCTTCCACAAGTCATTCTTTCCTGCTTTGTCTTGATCCTAAAATGAACCTAAAATCTATCTGGATTTTCCCTTATTTTTTTGGTCTGTCTAACCATGTGCTTCTCTTTCAGCTTAAGAACAATCTTTTGCTGGTTTAAAAGGTCACTAAAGTCCACTCTAGAAAAAACTATCAACACCAGGCAAATAAAAATCACTATGAGCACAATATTAATAAAAAATAATGAAAAACAATACACTATAGTCTGATCCACAAATAAATCACCTCTTATGAGCCAGTTCTTTATAGAGAATCAAAATCATCAGTGTTGCCAGATTCTGGAGACACATTACTCGTATGAGGCTTTTAACAAATGCTTCAATATAATTTACAGCTTTAGTAGAGATAAAACAAAAGCTTGTGAACGAGTTTCAAATTGAAAAGTCAAATTCTTAACACCACCAGAGGGCGCTGTAGCCCAGTTTAAGAAAAACATCTCTAACCCGTGACTTCTCCTGCCTTCAAGTGCACCTGGGAAACTTGTACCTCAGAGTCGGCATTCGAGAGTCACATGGAAACATAACACAGAAGTAGCCAAAATAAAACTTATTGTGAACAATAAACCCAAATAACTACATCTGAATTCAAATTTATGATAATCACTTATTTATAGGCGTACATGGTATAAAAACTAAGTGTTGTCTATCAGCTGTACTGTACCTTTAAAATGAATGAAATACAGTATGTGAAATTACAATTACTTGCAAAATCATTCATTATAATTTGCTACAGACTTCTGCTAACTGATCTCTATGGATTATAGATATATTCAAATCAACATGACCCTGCCAACATCACAACTCAGCAACTTCTGTATCAGCAAGAACTTCCACGTGTAAACATGACTTTGCTTCAATATATATGACCCCACTTGAAGGGCACATTGTATATTACTTTAGGATTGTCTTGTCTACAACCTTTCTTTCTGTGCATGCGTCTTTTTAGTACTTTTTAAATGCCTGAGAGTTTCACTCTCTGAAATATAGTCTTCTATCAGCTCCACATTTTTGCCAGAGCAGCATGTTTGTGAGACTTACAGCATACAGCTGGCTTCCCTTATATTTAGGTAGCCTGTAGAACTTTTCTCTCAGCATGCCATTCTCTCTACAATGTAAGTGGTTAAAAGTTCAGGAAGTACTAAAATTTAACATTCATTAAAAAATTAAAATTTGTTAATTGAAATAAAGCTGGAATAAAATAAACGATTAGATGAAAACATTTAACTTCAAGTACTAAAATGTTATAAAACTGAAATAAAAATACAGCAAAAAAAAAAAGTTTAAAAAGGTATACCATAAAAGCACATACCAAGATTATTAGCTAAATCATACTGAAATTAAAATGAAAACTGAAAATTTTTTTTTTTTAATAATTTCAAAATATTATTAAATACTCTAATATAATATAATATATAAATAATACTAAAATAGTACTATTAATAGGCACGCTAAACACATTGAGAAAGTCACATTTTGCTTATTAATACAGTTACAGTATCTTAAATTTTGCATTCCTACCAATATTCAGACAACTTCATAATCAAATTTTATACAAAAGTGACAGCCAGGCAGTTCATTATCCTAAACAACTCAACATTAATTTGCTCCATGTTCTGCAAAACACAAAAAACCTTTCATGCTTTTTGTCCTTATTGCAAAACAACAAAACAGCGGGCTTGTAGTACATGTAGTGCATGGACTTAATAGGGTCACTCCGCCTACCTAGCCAAAAAAATAAAAATAAAATAAAAAAAGAGGCAGAAAAATTAAACTTGTCTAAGCGGCAGCTATGGTTGTAGGGCTGATCTCTCGGTTGGCTCCAGTATACTCAAAAAATGAGACAAGTTCACAGGAAGTTCACGTCTGCTTTCCTTTCATATGACAAGCCTTTCATGTCTGTCTCCCAGCCGCCCACAGCCTCACAGCAGCAAAAGGATCTAATCTGCACTTCATACTGAATGTGTACATCAAACCAGCTCAATATTTAATGCTGCTGTTTTTAGCCTCCATAAAATGATATACGCTCATACTCTCCTTGAATTATGCAAAATAAAAATAAAAATCACTTACTATAATTAGCAGGAAAATAAGCTTAATTTCTTTGTACTGTTTTGATTAACATTCAAAATGCAATGGAAATAATAAGATTATAGATGTCTAATTTAGTATATTTGGAGATTCTAATTATTGAAATTTACTGCATTCCCTTATTTTAATTTAAGATTTAAGATTAAGATTATTTTTATTTGTCACATACACAATTACATAGAGAGTATATAACCAGTAGTGAAATGTATTCTCTGCATTTAACCCATCCTAAGTGAACACACACCCGGAGCAGTGGGCAGCCATGTTACAGCGCTCAAGGACACCTCAGTCATGGTATTGGAGGAGGATACTCCCCCCACCAACAATCCCTGCCGGACCTGAGATTCGAACCCACAACCTTCCGCTTACAAGTCCGACTCGCTATCCATTAGGCCACGACTGCCCCGGTAATGTGGTCTTTGCAGGCATACAGAGAGTTTTTGTTTTTTTTAATTAGCTTCTTCAAAAACCCATTTTCCTCGCAAAGTAAATGCATGTCCTTTCTTAATGCACAGCTATATGGCTTATTTTATATCTGTGCATATGTACATTACTTATCTGGCATCAAGCTGACGATATTATATTTGTCCACTAGGTGTCAGCAGTGCTCTATGAACGGTTAGATCCGTTCAATAATCTTTACATAAGTGCACTTGATTTCATATCATGACTGGCAAAATGTGCTTCCTTTTCTGTACACCACAAGTTAAATGATTAATAGATCATTCTTAAATTATTATCTACAATCCTCTATTTCCCCCACTCAACATCACAGACTGCTTGAGATGCACGCCAAGAGTTCTATTAAAATATTTACAGTTGCTATTACATTCCCCAGGGGTAGGACACAAGAACGGAAAAGTGAAAGACTTCCACTCAAATTGCAGAACAAGATGAGAAGATAAAGCCAATAATAATTTATTAGAAATAGTTTAATTCATAGCTATTAATATTCTTAATCTCATACATATTAAGCTTACATTTTTAAAATCTTTTTAGTACTTTAATTTATTTTATTTCTGTTATTTTATTATTTATTTTAATTTTATGTACATTTTTATTAGTTGTTTAATATTTCTATCTAGCTTTATTTTTTGTTTATTTCATTTTACTAAATTTAGTACTTCATCTTTTCTATTTCAGTTATTTGCACCATTTCTAACTTGTTCAGTCTATCATGTTTCATAATCACAGTCAAAGGTGAGCTGTAACAGTGGGAAAGATATACAATGTGTTATAGTTCACTGTTACAGCTCACCTTTGACTGTGATTATGAAACATGATAGACTGAACAAGTTAGAAATGGTGCAAATAACTGAAATAGAAAAGTTGAAGTACTAAATTTAGTAAAATGAAATAAAATTAAAATAAATAATAAAATAACAGAAATAAAATAAAAGTACTAAAAAGATTTAAAAAATGTAAGCTTAATATAAATATTTTAACAATAAAATACAAATTACATAAGCACATAATAAAATTAATAAAACTAAAATGAAAAATGAAAATATAAAAATAAAAGCCATTTAAAAATATTAATAAATACTGTAATACATATATTACTAAAATAACACTGAATGATAAATGTAATATCTAATATCTTCATCAGACTGAGCACCATTGAGTACTTCTTAAGTAATGTCAGAGACCTGCACTTCTAATACTACTCCACGACCCCTTATTAGTCAACTTTCCTACCCCAGACCACAATAAAAGGTCTATAACTAAAGAGCCATATCGGTCCAAACAGACCAGTTTTAATATAGAATTACTAATATTGTTTCTAGGAGGATTTCATTTAGAGCTGTATGCTTAAAAAGTCTCTGATTCATGATGCATGTTTTACCAAAAACAGCTGAATAAAAAGCTAGAAAGTGCGAAAGCTGTAGCTAGTAGCAGGTGACTCACTATCAAAATGCCAAAGGCCATGAGAGATGCCAACCTGTCACAGCGCACAATCTGTGATGCTATGGTTAATGGCAGACACACTATTGGGCATTTTAGGCTCGTAAACACATGCTGAAATTGCACTTACAACAAACTTAGCTCCCTGCTGGAATAAAATGTGCAACAATCGATAACACAGCAGATTATGACATCCTAAAACTCACTGCTACACAGTGGAAGTTAATTGAAAATTCTGCTTTCATTCTTGTACCCTTTGAAGCGCTGACAAGAGACATTAGCAACATCTATAGCAGATGTCATCCTATCTATCAGTGTTCTGACGTGCCTCCTTGAGAGAAATGCCAACTCAGAGGAGTGAAAACAACAAATACTTCTCAAAAGTCGTTAAAGGGTTAGTTCACCCAAAATTTTTAATTCTGTCATTAATTACTCAGCCTCATGTCAGAAAGCTCTCGAATATCATCAAAAATATCTTAATTTGTGTTCTGAAGATGAACGAAGGTCTTGCGGGTTTGGAACGATATGAGGGTGAGTAATTAATGACAGAATTTTCATTTTTGGGTGAACTAACCCTTTAAGAGAAAGTTCAGCAACAATATTATTTTATTATATAACAGCGTTATTGCAACTGCCATCCTTGATGCATGTAAAAATTATTTTGGATAAATGTGCCTTATATAAGAAAAATTCAGAGGTTGTGTGTAATTCTGTGCCACTAGCAGCACCAAATATATGAACTAACTAGTGCTGTGAACGATTAATCGCGATTAATCACATCCAAAATTAAAGTTTTTGTTTATATAAAACATGTATGTGTACTGTGTTTATTGATTATGTATATATAAATACACACACACAGTATATATTTTGAAAATATTTACATGTTTATACATTTATATAATTATATTTTATATATAAATATATTTAATATATAAACAATTTTTTTCTTAAATATATACATGCATGTGTTTGTATTTATATATACATAATAAATATACACAGTACACACTCATATATTATGTAAACAAAAACTTTTATTTTGGATACGATTAATCGTTTGACAGCACTAATATTAACATTTATACTTTTTTTAAGATTACATCCCCCACCTACAGGGATAAATAAGGTGCCATGTTTAAATAATATGGCAAAGTTTGTTAAAGTATGTAATGCATTAACAACATTTAAGTATTAAAATTTAGCATTAATCATCCCCCCACCCCCCAATCTAAGACACAATAACAAGGACAGATAGTCATTAGGAGAGGAAGGAAGCAACATGAGCCCATTGTGAAATCCTAGAAGAATAGAAGAAATTCCTATTAGCATGGGTCCTATTAATAAAATGACTGGATTTCACCTGCAAACATTCACCTAGCAACCTTAAGAAAACAAAATTAACTATTCTTTAGTACTGCATATAAGTTATTCATTTTTAGTATAGATGCCTTCCCTCTAAGGATTATGGGATACGTATACAGAGTTGTAGAGCAAAAGTTGTTTGTATACTACAAATCAGATTAGTTTTTTGTTTGTTTTTTTCCATTTACATAACATTATGGAATTAAATTGTTCACTCTGAGTTTGGACAGTACAACAAAACAGCCGACACAGATATAGTGTAGGCTACTATATAGGCTAAATAGAGTGATTTCAGGAAGAAGAAGAAAAAAACACTACTGCAGCACTTATGATCTTCAATTTCATAGAATTGTAACATAAATCTAGGATTCTACTTTAAAGTAGCGCTTACACTGACAGTGATTAAATCACTGTCCACACTCACAATATGGTAGTCATTGCATCGTGTCACTGTCCAAATAATCAAGTGGACTTCATTACTTGTCCAACACTACAGTAATAGGAGATATAAAATTCTGAACAAATATTCTGACAAGCCAAAGAAGGAAAGTATTACTACCAGGTTACAATTTTTGGTTCTGAGAACGTTGTTGGTTAGCCACAAAAAAATAAAAAATAATAATAAATCTCCAATTAAGAACAAATTAAATCCTATTTTATAATTCACGAAATGTTCTAAATTGTCCTGTCTTGTTCTTTATTAAATTTGATAATCTTCACCAATTTCAGGCAAAGGTAAAACAACAACTCTACAGCTAAACTTAACCGAACAACTCTGAAGAAAATAACATCAAAGATCACTCCTCAGAACACAAATCTAAAAATCTCTTTAAAAATTATATTAATGCTTTATATCAATCTTCTTCTTGAGGAACTGTCAATTTAGCTAAGTCAAATCCTTAAGAAACGCTAAGAAAAAAATACTACTAACCGATTAAAAGTCTTCGTGAGGGGAATCCTGAGGTAACGTTAATCCGTTCAGTTTCGTTTGTCCTCCTCGTGCAAGCCTCGCCATCTTGAACGCGGGAGATCGTCGTGAACGGTGGTCGCAGGCAAGTGAACGGAAAATGACAGTCCTAAACTGAGAGTATCGATATTTTATTGTTTTTACTTCAAAATAACTAACTTATACAGTCAAATCAAACAAGCTGTCCCAGTCAAGTTTATTAACTGTTACTGGACACAATGGCATCTGTTAATTTCCAAATGGCACTATTCAGACATATCTTCTTCTGGTGTTTTATGGCGGTTTATATTCCACAAAATAATAGGTATTTTCAAGATTAAAGAGAATTAAACTCACCAAATACCATTTACATAAGCCATTGTAAAAGCTTGTGGACAGTAAACTCTTCAAGGTTGGTGATGGCGCTCGCTAATAATAAACGTTTTATTATTCGTACCGTTTCGTAGATTACAATCATAGATTTCACTTTAAACAGATAATATATTTACTTCATTTATTTTGTTGTATATTTCATGTTGAAAACGATGTTTAGAAACTCTGAGTTAAAAGGATTGGTTATTTTGTCTTTCTTTTGATTGGTCGTTTGACACCTGCAGTGACATTCTTTCTCTTATTTGATTGGTTGTTTTGGTACTGCATTGTTTAGACAAGTTAAGCAGTTTATTAAATACATTAGCATATATAATTTGACTATACTTTTTCACTGTTTTATCTATGGTCTTACATGAGTCTAAACCTTGGATCATCTCCTCAATGAATTAACCTGGCTTCTACAGAAAAACATGTTTTTATCTGATTTGTGTATTCTCTAAAGTGGTGCATTGTGTTCAATTCTGTAGTTTTGTGCATGTGCCATGGCGTTGTATTCTTATCAATAGACTTTTGTAATTGTCTCTTTACCAACTTTTCTCATTATCCTCTACCTAACAGATAGTGAGACCCAATGTCCTTCTCTTTGCCTCGCAAGTCTTTGCCCATGTGTGAACTGCATTACTGCAAACCAGATAAAACCTTGTATAGGATTTACAGAGGGACATGCAATTACTTTTTGAATTGACATTGGTCAAACGATTCGCTTTGACCAGCCTTGATTGTCTTTTAGAGTTATAGGAATGGCTAAACTACCCACTCTGCCTGCAATCCAAATTTCCTCTATGGGATAATAAATTTGACTTGACTTGACTCTTTTTAGGACTGTCCTCTCATAAAGACTATAATGCCAATATGGGACTACAGTAAAGTGAAGTGTAAGTGAGTGACCTTGAACTTGACCTACGTTTGGTGCCTCCATAGTTCACCATTATTGATTTTTTTTTTTTTTTTTTTATATTTTTCTGGCAAATGCTCAGATGCCTTATTAAATAAGTAGAAACAACAACAAAAAGAACAACTAATAAAAAAGTAATCAATTATTATTCTAACTGAATTTATTTATGATGGTTGTAAATATGTTTGTCATTCAATTGTATTTAGTAAAGTAGATTTTACTCTTCTTTGCATGATAACTGATATCATAATAAGATTGGAATGATAACTGATGCTATGTTTGGGAAAGGATCTTTTTACGTTACTGTTTCAGCACAGCTCATATGCGATCAATAAGCCTCATTGATTTGTGTTTATTGGGTTAAATGTTAAATTGAAACCTGACCTCTGGGACTGTAATTTGTCATTTGTTTCAGGGCTCAAGATAGACACTCGGCGGTGGAAAAATTACAACAAAATGGCTCTATACATATGATTCTGACATGGCATGAATGCTTTTAGAGGTATTTTTGGATTACCTGTAACTTCTGCCGCCTTTTGTATTATGCTATATACAGTAAATGTACATATATGAAATCTGATATAAACGGATCTAAAAGTCCACAAGCATTGTGAAGAATAGAGAATGAACCTAATGAGAGAACATTGACAAAGGCCTATTAAAACTGTACTCTAAGAAATAGACTGTTAGAATTAATTTCATTAATTTCCGCTTGCACATGTGGACTGCACAATGCTCATTCTCCTGAGCACATTTTAGTCACGACAGTGATCAGGTTAAGATGTGTTTGTGCACAATGTGAGACATAACTTTTAGTGGACTATAGCTAATAAAATCACATCCCTATAGACGACTAAAGGAGTGCAGTACTGCAAGATTCCTCAAAAAACAGTTGTTTCTTCACATGGCTTAACACACTCTTTAAAAAAAAAAGGCACTAGACATAAATGTATGGAAGTCTCTTTCCACCACGGAGTAAAAAAATAAAAAAGGTCATTTCAACTTTTTGTCTCTTTTTTTTTTTATTCCATGGCAGAAACTGAATATTGAGACTGAGAGGTAAACTTCAAGTTTCTCACAATTCTGAGTTAATATTTCTTTCGCAATTCTGACATTCTTTCTCTGAATTGTAAGTTTACATCATGCATTTTTTTAATTCTTTTCTGGAGCAAAAGCAAAATTGCAAGATGTTAACTCATAATTTAGAGAAAGTCAGTCAGAATTCTGAGATCTAACCTTGAAATGGTGAGAGAAATTGCATTTCTGACTCTTTTTTTTTCTGCCAAGGAATGAAACATTTTCACAAAAGGTAATTGCAACTTTTTATCTTGCAATCACAAGTTTTATTTCTTGCATATTACTTCCATAAGTTTGTGCATAGTTTTAAGTATTTCAAGAGATTGTAAAGAGATTTTCAATTATGAGAATTGTAGTATTAGCTATAGACTACTCCAATAAGATGAATTCTTTTTATTGCTTTATTCAGTGCTTGAGTACATTTTTTAATACCTGACCAGTTCCTGTATTAGACCATACAGCTCTATATTGTCTACTGTCACAGTATCAGTTGCATTTGTTATAGCTTAAGTGTTTGTGAGTTCCCAACATGCATTGCAGAATGAATAAATGATGTGGTTATACTGTTATAGGATTATTGTTTTGCTGTTTACTGACTTTATTCATACTTTTGTTTTTGGTTTTATTACTATTGTTAGTTATTTCTTATTTTGTGATGTAAAAGCTCATCTTTTTGCATTTGTTGATTGTCACCATTCTGAGGTCAAGCACTGATTTATCTATAATCCAGATATCTTTGCTTTGTAAGATGATTGCTTCAGAGAAAAAGATAGCATAGCTTACTTCACATAGTGAAGTGTCTCACGTATGAAACTATATAGATGGCTACCAAAATGATGTTGTGTTAGTAATTGAAAATTAGCTTAACGTGTGTGTGTGTGTGTGTGTGTGTGTGTGTGTGTGTGTGTGTGTGTGTGTGTGTGTGTGTGTGTGTGTGTGTGTGTGTGTGTGTGTGTGTGTGTGTGTGTGTGTGTGTGTGTGTGTGTGTGTGTGTGTGTGTGTGTGTGTGTGTGTGTGTGTGAGGTTTCCATTCGAGCATCATTAACAAATGCGAAAATATTAAAAATAGCGCAAAACTTTGGTGTTCTTCATGGGCCTTTCTCCTGATGTGCTCTATAAAAGAGTTAGACTTGTGCTTATGAAAAAGTGAAAGCGGTGAGCTAGTGTTACATATGGCACATTATCATATTGAACTACTATGGCCTTTTTTTCTTCTGCATATGGGGACATTTATTCTCCTTGTACGTGACAATGTTTTTTAATTTCAGCGCACTCTAAGGCCACTTTATAAGGAAAACTGGAAATTCGCCAGTGTGTGTGCCTATTTACAATTCATTGTGCGTTTTTCATCTAGATTATCTGTCTGTTTATTACCGCTCAGACAAAACTCCAGAGTAAATTAACAGGATTGATCGTGGCACAGAACACTAACTATTGTCAAGAGAAAAATTTAAAATCTAGTATGCATGCAGCTTTCCAGAGGGAATTTGAAAATTTCATTTAAAATAGACTGTTAAAAGGAAGAGGAAGGTTTGTGTTGTGTGCAATTAAAAAAATGACATAACATCATCTCACATGTCTCCTGATTGTGACATTGCAACTTGGATAAACATGACCACAAATGACATTTAAGAGCTACGGCAGAGGGGTTGGTTATGATTAATGACTTAAAAATATCAGTGTTAAGAAAGAAATACCAAATGGTATTGTATGGCATTAAAATATAGCAAGTTGTATGAACTGCTGTAATGAATTTTATGCTGCCTGTTTTTGTCCCATTTGAAGCTCAGATTTATAAATAGCATTAATCTTTTTTCATGTGACAAGCAGAAGCTCAGACATTCTGCTTTTGTTTCATAAAAGAAAGAATTACATTTGGGGAAGTAAATGAGAATTAATCAATTTAATTTTTGGTTGTTAACTAGTGTTTTAAAGTACAATGTTTGTTGTGAAGTGTGAGAATAGTGTTTACATCTTCTCTCTTGTTAGAATCGCTTTGTACAGACTACAGAGGCGTATGCATTCATCAGCAGGTTGCAGTTCTCGCGCTGTCCCTTTAAGAAGCCAGTCCAGCTGTCATTGGAGTGATTGTCTGAGCTTAAACTCCTCTGGTGGAGTGGCTTATGCAGCGTTTCAGTAGGATCCAATCAGGCAGGTAGCGCTCCTCGTTCCTGCTCCCCCCAGAGTCCCGTCAGCATCGCCTGAGAGAACTCCTACAGATGGGACACATGCTCACTGAAGACTGCAGAAAGTTTTAAGGCTGGAAATGAGCGAAATGGCAGAACCAGCAACTATAACTAGACCCCTGATATCCTCCAAGCGACATAAAAGCATAAGAAAGAATTCCAGAAGGATTTATTCCCCATATCAGGATGATAATGGGTAAGTCACCTTTTTGTCTAAATCTGATAGAAATTATTTTTTAACTCTAGGTTACATTGGCTAATTTTGCACCTGACACTTGTAGACTAGCATTCAGCCTCTTAGGTATGTTATTTATTCATTTGTTTATTTATTATTTGGAATATTTATCCTTTATAGCAGAACAAAGCATTATATTCAATTTAAAAGTAAAACTTCTTAACTTGTGGATTGCATATAAACTGTTTAGTTTATAAACTATATTTATAGAAATGTATATTTAAAAATGTATATAATTCTTGAAAAATCTTGTATATCACATTTTCATAATTTCTGAGTCTTATGTCTATCATAGACGGAATTTAAATGAAAAATATCCATGTCTTTTACACATGTATGTGGATCTGTTGCTTTATATACACAGTCCACATTGCTTCACATAAATACAGTATGATTTTTGTGCGACCCACTTTGCATATAACAAGTTTCATAAGCAAACTAGAGAACATAAAGTGACTTTGGTCATCATTTATAATTTTTACATAAAACTAGATACAATATAATAGGTTATATATACAATTTAAGAGTTCTGAATCCAGTTCACCTTCATCCTTAAAAGTGTGTAGACATTTTGCAGCATCCACATAATTAATTTAACGTTTAATTATAGTTTAGTTATAATATTTAATTATAATAGTACAAATATTGGAATTTATGCATGTGTATATGTTTTTTTTTTGTACATCCACTGTTAATTTTCATGTTCTTTTTTTAATATACCGTAAATCAACAATGGTTTGTTATGTGCTGCACAAATAAAAGTCTAATGTTACTGTAAGATTAATTGCAGTGGTTATTGATCTTTGGTCGTGTTTCAGACCATCTGATGATGAGGATAAGGATGGAGAAAGAGTGGACAGTAATGATCCAGAGGAGTTGTTCCAGAACATTCAGCTTCAGAAGGAAATCATCGCCAACATCCAAACTAAACCCTGGCCAATAAGACGCAAGCTAAAAGTGCTCAAGTAAGACCCCGCCAAGTGTATGTTAGGAAAATGCCATCAGAATTTCTGCACATCCTGTACTGAAATTATTACAGATCATAAAATTGAATAGTTCTCTAGTGGAGCGGTTTAAATAGCATAAGATAAAAAGGATAAAGGATTTATAAGTTCAGCATTTATAAGACCAAAATGTGAGCGTGAATGTGTGGGTAAAATGTGCTGTAAAGGTATTTTTGAGCTGATGCCAGTGTTTGTACAGCAGTTGACTGTTAGTGAGTAAGATTCATTATATAAATAGGAAGAATGAAAAGAACTAAGCATTATTTCTGTCTAAAATGATTATTTGACCCCATTACCGCCATTAGCCTACTTGGAAACGACATTTGAAAATGTTTTAAACTGATGATAATGGCTTAGGGAAGCATCCTCGCATTAAACCCGTAAGGTAAATAACAATTAACTTTCAGTGCTTGAAAGCGACCGCCATATTTACAACATGATGCTTGCAGAACAAACTAAATTGGAGTATTTGTTTCATTAGCCTGGCCAGCAGTTTCTCATTTCACTGGGTAGCGATTGCTGCGGCTTCATTGGGCGTGGATCAGGGATGCGCAAATGTACCCGCTGTGAATGACTGGGGTTACGCCAAGATCACATTCTGGTTTTACTCTGGTACAGTGTACAAGCAATCATTGTGGATTTATGCACCTGAGAAAGCACTCCCAAAATACTGTGATTTAAGTAGAGCTACTGTTAATGTCTGACGTAAATATTACATGTTTAACATGTTGATTCATACTTGATATCCTCTAAATAGGAAGTTGGTTCATATTTACATAGAATATATGCTTCTTTTCATATTTTTTTGCCTTCTCTTTTTAAATGAACCTGTGACAAATTCAATGCATTAAAATATATCATATTTAATATAATATTAATGTAAGGAATTAGAAAAAATGCTACATTAAATGTGCATGCACACACACACACACACACACATATATATATATATATATATAATATAATATAATATATAATATTATATATTGCTTGAAAGATGGAATGGAGCATAGCATGTCAAATTTCCAAATGTATTTTATGTCAGCTACCAACATATGCTTTCTTTATTCATTTATTTCAGGGGTTCTGGATGTTTGCATCCACCCTAATGTCCAAAGATGTTTGTCCAACTAATTTTTTCATTAGCACATTTATCTATGAAGTTTCTTAAAATAACTGGCAGGTTTCTGCTTGATGGTGCATGGAGAAGATGCATGCTCCATTTTACGAGTGTTCTCATCATCTTTGGGTGAGCGCTCATGATTACATACACCCACCTTCTGAAGAAATGACCCCCCCCCCCCCCCCCCTCCAAAATCAATTTTCCATCTGTATGTGTTTGATTCCTCTATTATGTTGTCATTGAATTTTATGGCCTAATTTTGTTGCTGCTGGTTTGTTTTTCATTTTTATTAATAAAGAAACCAATGAAGCACCATTTTTTAATGGGTAAAACATCTATGAAAACAAACATTAACAAAAGTGTTCTAGAGATGTGTTCAGGATCATAGAACAGGAAAGCCTTCTATTATTGCCCTCACTATCACTAGCAACAGCTGTCAATCCATAGCATTGTTAGATTGTTTGAATTCATGTGTGTTTTAGGCAAGCCAGAGAGATTGTTCTGAAATATGAGGGCAGACTGACCAGGACGAGAGGTTACCAGGCAGCCGGGGCAGAGGTATGTTTTCTATCTGTCTATCCATCTATCCATCCATCCTGATTTTGTCTTTTTCATATTATAGCTTCTCTCCTTTTCTCTTTTTTTCCCCCTCTATGTGTATGAGAGATTCTGGTTAGGTTGTGCGTGTCTCTGCCTCAGCGGCGTTCCTCATCTGTTCACAGACGCTGCACTCAAATTTATGGCCTGTTGTTATAGCCTGGTTTAATTAAAATGTCCAATGGCATTCGCCAAGGCAGCCCAAGCACCATTAAAATTAATTGACTTTTTAGCTAGTGGATTTGATGGTAAATTATTAATTCGGATTATGGCTTTGATGGCAGACTGAAAATCAGATATCGTACACATTGGTTTAACAAAATTCTGTTTTTATATGATCTCCTATTCTTATACATGAGATCTCAGATCTTACAGGTCTTTCAACACTGCTTGGATTGAATATGTATTTGTTTTTGGATTCCTCTGTCTGCAAACTATACTAATCTAATGTTTAATGTATTATCTAACTGTTGTATTTTTTGTAAATGTTTGCAGTTGCTGAAGAAGATTTCAAGAGTCTTATACAACATTGTTGTCTTGTTCGTTCCCTGGGAGATGAGGATTAAAAAGATTGAAAGTTAGTATCGTAACACACAATATGTGTTTAATTTGTCTGCAGATAAATGTTATTCTCTTATTGCGAGGCATAAAGAAAAACATTTGATCAAATTTTCGTGAATAATAAACTAGCTCTGATATGGTAAATATGTCAGACTTTATGCATATTCACTATAAAATATATTAGGTGACTTAAAAATGTGCATCCACGTTGAAAGTATTCAGATTAACTAGTAGTGTGATTAAAGTCAAAAATGTCATTTAATTTGACTGAATCAACAAAACCCAATAAATAAAGTATTTTAAGGTCAGGTCAAAATAACCCCATACTGCATTAAATGTACAGTATATGTTGTTTTTGAAGGTCACTTTGGATCAGGTGTGGCCTCTTATTTCATATTCCTGCGATGGCTATTTGGGATCAATATAGTTCTCACTATTATGACTGGAGCCTTTATCGTGATGCCTGAGGTTAGTATGCAATGCATTCATACTTAAAAGTAAATAATTGGCTATATGTTCAGATATGAAAGCTTACAAATCAAAATGTCATGGCAGTTTAAAGGTACATTACATAAGGATATACTAAAAAAAAATTGCACAGTACATGACATTATGCTTCTCAATTATTATTTCTGAAAGCACATACAGATATTTAGATGCTGCTGTGTGCTTGTATATAATTTGTAGACAACATATTTTATTAAAACTCAACAAGGACATTTTTAGACCTGGAAATGGAAAATACGGTTAGATTTATTTCACTGCCGGTGCAGAGACACAAAGCAATTTCTGCTCGGGTATCATCTGTTGTCTTCTATCATTCCCTCTGTCTCTCCAATCTGTCCAATCAGCTCCTGGCCGGCGCTCCGTTCGGTACCACCCGCAGCAAGACCATCCCCAAGGAGCACCTTCCCTCCGCACAAGACCTGGACACCATCTGGTCGCTGGGGGCAAGACTATTATCTCTCATTTTTACTGCTTTACAAATATGATGTGCATATTATTAGCGGAACTTCGGGATTTAATCGCAAATAATTTATTTTTGATGTTCAGTCTGCCAGTTTGTCAACAGTTTTTGTTTTATGTCCATATTTCAGGGATATCTACAATACTCTGTGCTTTTTTACGGCTACTACAGCAATGTGCGTAAAATCGGAAGTGCCGGCTACAGACTACCCTTGGCCTATTTTCTGGTCGGGATGGGCGTTTTTGCCTACAGCTTCATCACTTTGCTTAGAAAGTAATCACTACTTCAAAGATGCTTTGCTTGACATCACTGATTAACCTCCGTACATTCACATTTATGCATTTGGTGGATGCTTTTATTCAAAGCGACTTAAAGTCCATTCAAGCTATATATTTTCAGCTCATGTCAAACTCATGGCTTTAACTGCAGATAAGACAGGTATGGTGTTTCTGTTGAAGCTGGTTTATTAAGGATCTGGTTAACCTGTCTTTTTTAGCAGGGTTGATGAAAGTATCTGCTAAAAAAATTATAGTGCTTTTTAACCCTTGTGCTGTGCTGAAAATATTTTGCTTAATTTGATGTTGCTTGTAAATCTAGTATTATGCTACATTATCACCAAAACTTGAATTCAGTGTTTTTGTCATCTTGTTTTCTTTCAATTCTTTCAAGCAGTTTTTTTTTGTTTTTTTTTGCACCTCAGTTTTTGAGTGCAAAAAGCATTATTTGTAGATAATTTTGGTACTGAGGTGCCTGAGCTCAGATCAATGAGGCCTACAATCAGTTAATTCTAGGGGTGCTCCGATCAGGATTTTTGAGGCCAATCACTGATCACGATCACAGAAAGCAGTATCTGCCGATTTGATCACCGATACCGATCTTTTTATCATGTATAATTATTTATAGTGATGATCCAATCAAGATTTTTAGACATTTATTCAGGGCCTGAATTTCATTTTTGAAAATGAATTCCCCTCTTAGGTGACTCTTGTGAGAGGGGATTTTTTTAATTTGAGGGGTGGAGGGGCGCATTTTTTTTAGACATTTTTCAAAAAATATATTTATCTCACCTAAATGTTTGATCATGCAGTGCATTTTTGTTTTGACAATCGTGCAATTGTGGCAC
This sequence comes from Schizothorax lantsangensis, assembly GCA_027422415.1. Classification (NCBI taxonomy): domain Eukaryota; kingdom Metazoa; phylum Chordata; class Actinopteri; order Cypriniformes; family Cyprinidae; genus Schizothorax; species Schizothorax lantsangensis. The sequence continues at coordinate 8,653,011 of CM049839.1, read as the reverse complement.
AATAGCTTACACACAGCACAAGCCTGATTTCATGAGCTGTATGTGAGGTGGCCTACACCAGGTTCACACATACTCCGTTTGCAGTGCGTATGCAGTCCATGTGCTGTACGTAAGCGGTGCAGGAGGAGCACTGACTGTGCTTTCACACAGGAGTCTGCAACTGATCCGTGGCTGTTTACTACAAACACAACATTTATCCATTATTTTGATTTCAAATCCAAACATTGTTACTTAAAATGCTTTTTCAGCATTGTGATTTTTTTTACACAGTTACAGTAATACAGTCTTTCATATACGTGTTTAAACAATAAATATAAGAAACGCATTATTCAATGTATTTTACTTTTGCATTTACTTCTAGATTTATATATTAAGTTGCTCAAGCAAGTGACAAAACATTTAAACTACTTTTCTTAAGTTATCACAAACATAAATTAAAACTTACCATTGACAGAAACAGTCAGCTCTACTGCCTTTTCTTTTGCATTTAAATCTTTATTACAAGCAATCCTGCAGTTCATAAAGAACTGTTTTCCTACCTCCACGAGTGCCATCTATTATTGACTTGTTTATCTAAAAGTGTTCTTTTTCTTTAAACCTAGCCAAAAAGCCATAGCCTATGTGTTGACTGTGAAACACAGTAACTTTGATTATATGCTTTTATGGTGTAATAACTACATTGTCGTGTCAATCCATGTTCACATTTACCGCAAACAATGCGCTGTTACTTTAATTCAGCGCGTGCAGCGGTTCAACTCGGTGCGGAGATGATCTCTGCACCGCTCCTGGAATGCACTGCCGAACCCCAACCGTGTGCAGTGTGAATGCTCAAATCCATTAACATGAGTGCAGAAAAAATACGCATCACATACGCACTGCAAAAGGACTTAACCTGGCATTATGTGTGTGTGCTGCGAGGGTGCATAAGCGCACGAGCGCTGAATGGTTTAAACAATGGCAAGAATTAAAAAGAAATGCAATATATAAACTATAGTGACGATGTGACACTGCCTCGATTGTGCAAGTGGCAATTCCTGTGTCAACTATGCAGCGTGCAGCTCGTTATAGTGCAGACACGATGTGATTTGAAGCCATTTGCGCATTTTGAGAGAGAAATAGAGAGAGTGCGCGGCGATTCACAGCAAACTGTTTGTGGAATTATGTCTCACAGAAAGTTTTCAAATTACTTTATAAGTTATTTAATGAAGAAATATGAATTGTACCTCACCTTCAGCATTATAATTATTTTACCCGCGCCGGACAGAGATAGAGACACAGCTGCTCTCACAGCAGGTGCGTCATCAGTTTGAGATTGTTTTTTTGAGATCGGCCTTTTTAGAGACCGCCGATCAAACATCCCAAAGCGATTATCGGCCGATAGTGATTGGTAGCCAGTCAATCGGAGCACCCCTAGTTAATTCCAAAAAGTAAAAGAAAACAAGCTGATAAAAACTTTGAATCCAAGATTTAGTAAAAGAAAATCCGTATGCAATTTTGTAGGCCTGTCATTTTCGACAGGGAATGCCACAAATGTAACAAGGTGGCAAACTATCCCCAAAAAGAACAAAAATTATCATTTTTTGAGCAAAATGCCAAGTCAGTCAATTTTAGTCCAATGGCATAACATAAACTAGCATTTCCAGACATTCTCTCTGGGTCAAAATTAACAGAACACAACATGAGTGTTAAGTCATTTTTCACCATTTGGTCATTTTTTCATAGTCATATTCACTAAGAAATTTATGATGTTTCTTTAGAAAAAGCTAAATTCGTGTTGTTGTTTTATCAGAATGGCTAAAAACTCCCGCATGAGTTTAGCTGGTGCCTCAAACGAGAATTACACCTTCTGCTGGCGCGTCTTCTGTGCGTGGGACTACCTGATTGGGAACCCAGAGGCGGCCGAGAGTAAAGGGGCGGCCATCGTCAATAGCATCAGAGTGAGTATCTCCTACATCCAGCAGACCCAACTAAACAATCTGTCCTTGATTCAATTCTCAATGATCATCCAGTTTTAATTCACTTCATCATTGCCTACACAGGAGGTTTATGTTCCACTATTAGTGCTGATTTCTCCAAGGAAAACATGTTATTTGAGTCTCATTTGTGTCATGCTAAATTACAGATATTTCTTTGGAATATCATTCAATTTGTTCATACACAAATGTTGCTCATGATGCATGTTTTTAAAAGTGCAAAAGTTGTAATTTCAGTGATGACCATGTATCGTCCAGGTTGACTAAGAGGTATTATATTTTCTAGATATCAGTAGCAGAATCAACCATATTGGTCAATCATTTCCAAAATATTTGTCAATTTCTTTCTTTTTTTAATGACTACCAAATTACCAAAAATGTTTGAGGTAACACACAGTTACTATAATATCTGTACCTATTTGGCAGAAATTATGCTTCAGGATTATGATTTTCAGGATTTTGAATCGGTATTTTGTATTTTGGATGCCAACCAGTGTTATTTTGGTATCATTGAGAAACTATTACAGTTTTATTTATATTTTGAATCAGTATTTCATTTTATATTTTCTGTTTTCTTTTTAATTTTAAAGTTTTAGTAATGTAGCAAAATGTTGTTGTTTTTGTCATTTGTAGTATTTTTTTTCATATATACAGTATAAACAATTTATTTTTAAATAGTTAAAAAATATTTTTAGATAACTATAATAACCCTGATGCTAACTAACCAAAAAATGTTGCTACTGTTTTTAGGAGGCCATTGTAGAAGAGCAAGAGAAGAAGAAAGACACAAGCCTGCAAGTTTTCCTCTTTATTTGAGTTTCCATTATCACCTCGACATAACCCTAAGTGCTGACTAAGTGTTTTCTCCAAACTCTCTCAGAAGTGCATGTTTAACAGAACTGTCTTTTGAGGGTGGGAATGATCGTATCAGTAAGTGACTTACAGTGATGTGCTGTTTCTCTCTATCTGAGGCTGTTGTCACAGCGCCTTTAATGCTTCCTCAGATCGCCCTGATTTATACATCTCCTCCCCGTCCAATGCAATCGCAGCAGAACATGCGAAATGGAAAACATCCCGCCATATTTTATAGAAACGGCCTTTTACTGCGGGCGGATGACTGCACCTAAATCGCCAGCAGACCTGCTCACACATTAAAGCCGATTAATATGTTGTGGGAATGCGACACCCATGCACACAGGGTTATGCTAACATTTGTACAGTATCTCTACATAATTATAGCTAAACTCTATACTTGAATCTAATGAAGACCAGGACACATTTCACCCCAAAATCAAACAATTGAAAGAAGAAATAAATATGTATATTTTGCTTATTTATTTGTTTATTTTATTTATTGTATTATGGACATTTAACAGGATTTCTGCGGGTCTTAAAAAGTCTTCAATTGCCCTTCCTCAAATTAAGGCCTTAAAAAGGTAGCAGAAAGTTTTAAATTCATAAAGTCATGGCATATTGCATGCATTCCAAAATATTTTTTTCTTGTTTTCCGATACAAATATCTCAACATCCTTTAATCAATATATATTTACTTCAGATGCAAAATGATGATATCAAGTCTTGTTTTCTGAGAAATTGTAAAAAAATCAATTCAGTTTATGTTTGCTTTTATGCTTATGAAAACTTGTTTTCCCTTTAAATTAAGGTGATTTTTCAGCGTCCATTGGACGATTTTTTTTTTTAGAAAGACTTATGTCATTTTGTTTCTTATCTTATGTTATCTTACAAAAACCATGAGATATTGAAGTACTTGTGTACTTGTGTTTTTGTCTGTGATAACTTGTCAGGCAAACTGGGAAATTAAGTGCATCAAGTCAGAAAGGAATTGTTTATTGATAATGTGCTTGCAGGGTTCATCCAATGCCGAATTATAGAGCTTTAGGGTGGAAAAAACCCTGTTATGATACTAAAATTATACAACCTCCTGAATCAGAAAGATGCTGTCAGAAAAATTTTAAGTAATCTTTTGGGGTTATTGGTCCCTGACAATAGAAAGTGCACACATTAATCATAAAGTAAATCAGAATATGATACAATGTGGTTTTCTTATACTCGGCTCTCTATAATAATCATAGCATTATACAGATGTTACCTAGTCCTAGTTTCAGGTTCCTCAGGTTTCTTATCTCTTTGAACTCTCACATAAAATAATTATGAGTGAATTATCGATAGTTCATATCAGTAGATTTGAAAGTAGCCCTGTAAGTGGGTTCATGTCCAGTCAGATGTTCATCATCGCTAAATAAATTCCTTTCATGATGATACAGAATCAGGTGTTTGTAGGTGTATCTGACTGTTGTTTCTGTCCCAACAGAGCCGTACTGATCAGTTTGCGGATTCTGGCAAACATTCTGGTGCTGCTGTCTCTGACCGGCAGCATCTACATCATCTACTTTGTGGTGGATCGTTCTCAGAAACTAGAGCAGGAGAAACCTGAGCTAACACTCTGGGAGAAGAACGAGGTACCCTTAAGTTTTTATGTTTTTTATACATTGTCTACAAGTGTACATGAGTACTTGACAAAATATTTCTTCTTTGCCTAGAGGTTAGGCAAGTTTTCCGCTCCTTCTCCTTCTTTTTCTATTTAAATTTTTTTTCTTCTTGGGTTGCATCCCAATTTGCCTCCTGATACTACGCCCTAAAAGTATGTACCCTTTTTGTGAAGAAAAAGTGCATAGTTTTGAGTATGTAGCAGAATAGTATGCAAGCTTTGAGACTACTTGGTCATAATCCTATCTTTAACGGAGCGCTCTTTGTTACTTGCATCCTGTCACCATTTAAACTGCCCTGTCAAACATCTTGTCTCAGTTAACATCATCCACATTTCGTTCAATTTAATCTCCTACCATATTGGAGAGAAATGAAGATGCACGTTGATGATGCAATTAAAAATTAATGACCAAACGTATCTTTCTCAGTGCACTGCAAAAATTGCTTTTCTTACTTAGATTTTTTGTCTTGTTTCCAGCCAAAATATCTAAAAATTCTTCTAATAATCTGCCAATGGGGTAAGCAAAATAATTTTGTTTTCTGATTGAAATAAGAATATTCTGCTTACCCCATTGGCAGATTATTTTGCTTGTTTCAAGCAAAAACTCACTTAATTTTGACGTTTTTCTTATGAAAACAAGACAATCATTTTTACTTGTCTAGAAAATCCTTCTAGATGAATTTTTTTTTTTTTAGATATTTTGGCTGAAAACAAGGCATAAAAATCAAAGTAAGAAAAGTATTTTTTTGCAGTGTGTTGTTGCAGATGAGATGGAAAACATTATTATTTTTTTCAGGTTAGAGATTTTTATCAGGTTAGATATTTATTGTTAATCACTCAAACCCCTTTCTCTACTTGTCTGTTGGACTTGTGTATTTTTATATATATATATATATATATATATATGCATACAGTATCTCACAGAAGTGAGTACACCCCTCACATTTTTGTAAATATTTTATTATATCTTTTCATGTGACAACACTGAAGAAATGACACTTTGCTACAATATAAAGTAGTGAGTGTACAGCTTGTATAACAGTGTACATTTGCTGTCCCCTCAAAATAACTCAACACACAGCCATTAATGTCTAAACCGCTGGCCACAAAAGTGAGTACACCCCTAAGTGAAAATGTCCAAATTGGGCCCAATTAGCCATTTTCTCTCCCCGGTGTCATGTGACTCGTTAGCGTTACAAGGTCTCAGGTGTGAATGGGGAGCAGGTATGTTAAATTTGGTGTTATCGCTCTCACTCTCTCATACTGGTCACTGGAAGTTCAACATGGCACCTCATGGCAAAGAACTCTCTGAGGATCTGAAAAAAAGAATTGTTGCTCTACATAAAGATGGCGTAGGCTATAAGAAGATTGCAAGACTCTGAAACTGAGCTGCAGCACCAAGACCATACAGCGGTTTAACAGGACAGGTTCCACTTAGAACAGGCCTCGCCATGGTCGACCAAAGAAGTTGAGTGCACGTGCTCATATCAAGAGGTTGTGTTTGGGAAATAGACGTATGAGTGCTGCCAGCATTGCTGCAGAGGTTGAAGGGGTGGGGGGTCAGCCTGTCAGTGCTCAGACCATACGCCGCACACTGCATCAAATTGGCCTGCATGGCTGTCATCCCAGAAGGAAGCCTCTTCTAAAGATGATGCACAAGAAAGCCCGCAAACAGTTTGCTGAAGACAAGCAGACTAAGGACATGGATTACTGGAACCATGTCCTGTGGTCTGATGAGACCAAGATAAACTTATTTGGTTCAGATGGTGTCAAGCATGTGTGGCGGCAACCAGGTGAGGAGTACAAAGACAAGTGTGGCTTGCCTACTGTCAAGCATGGTGGTGGGAGTGTCATGGTCTGGGGCTGCATGAGTGCTGCCGGCACTGGGGAGCTACAGTTCATTGAGGGAACCATGAATGCCAACATGTACTGTGACATACTGAAGCAGACTGGGCCGCAGGGCAGTATTCCAACATGATAACGACCCCAAACACACCTCCAAGACAATCACTGCCTTGCTAAAGAAGATAAAGGTGGGTAAAGGTGATAGACTGGCCAAGCATGTCTCCAGACCTAAACCCTATTGAGCATCTGTGGGGCATCCTCAAATGGAAGGTGGAGGAGCGCACGGTCTCTAACATCCACCAGCTCCGTGATGTCGTCATGGAGGAGTGGAAGAGGACTCCAGTGGCAACCTGTGAAGCTCTGGTGAGCTCCATGCCCAAGAGGGTTAAGGCAGTGCTGGAAAATAATGGTGGCCACACCAGTGTTAATTTCGTTAACGAAGATGACGACGAAAAATAATCGTCAACGAACCTTTTTCCTGTGACTAAAGCGAGACGTTGACTAGCTAAAACTAATATCTGATGATAAAAACTATGACGAAATGTATGCCGCGTCTTCGTTAACAAGACGAGACGGGACTAAAATGTTATTTGAGTACTACCGGACATTCAAAATACATTCTATAGGCTAAGTTAACTGTCTTGTCTTTCAAATTGTGTGTCTCTGTCATTGGATTGCAAAGAGATGAGGGGCGTTTGCATATCTAGTCTCAGTATGGCAGCCGCAGCGGACAGATAGGCTACCAAAACGCGAACTAGCGATCTGAAACAATAGCCTCAGCACCCGAAAGGTTAGGGACTGGGTGACCAGATGTCCCGTTTTTCCCGGGAGTCACAATTCGTTGTGGTTTAACTTAGTTATTGAAGGCGGGATAGGCGGAATCGCGCCGATAGAAGTGCTCTCTCTCGCGCACGCTCCACTTCTTCAGTTCTCATACAGCGTACACCTACTGTATCTGAAAAATGAGTTTAATTTGTATTTCTACCAAAAAATGTAAATGAATTCCAGTTTTTCCAAATTCAATCCTTGATTCAAATTTCTCATATACTTTATTGATTTGGTCTAAAGAGAGAAGAATTAATGACTATTTTTGTTTGAATACTATATATAAAATAGCTACCGAAATAAATGCTGGTAACTGCAGTTTGACTAAAAGTTATGACTAAAAGTTGACAAAAAATGCAATGACTTTTCGTCGACTAAAACTATGAAAGACTCAAATGACTAAAATGTGACTAAGACTATTAAGCATTTTCGTCTCAAGATAATGACTAAGACTAAATCAAAAATGCCTGCCAAAATTAACACTGGGCCACACAAAATATTGACACAATTTTCACTTAGGGGTGTACTCACTTTTGTGGCCAGCGGTTTAGACATTAATGGCTGTGTGTTGAGTTAATTTGAGGGGACAGCAAACGTACACTGTTATACAAGCTGTACACTCACTACTTTACATTGTAGCAAAGTGTCATTTCTTCAGTGTTGTCACATGAAAAGATATAATAAAATATTTACAAAAATGTGAGGTGTGTACTCACTTCTGTGAGATACTGTATATTGGTGTTTGTAGTTCTAATTGAATCCACATCCAAAGCAGAATGGGTTGTGGGCAATATTGTATGTAAATTGGGATGCAGCATTGTTCTTTTTGTTCTTCTAATTATTCAATTACTATTCTTTCCTCTTATTTTGCTTTTTCTGCTTCTTTTTCTTATGTCTGCCATATCCATATATTTCATCTAGTACTAGGGATGGGTGTGTTGTGTATTAAAGTGAAAGTGAAAAAAGTGAAAGTGACGTGACATACGGCCAAGTATGGTGACCCATACTCGGAATCTGTGCTCTGCATTTAACCCATATATATATATATATATATATATATATATAAAATCAAATAGGAGTTTAAATGTCAAATCAAAAATATTTTCAATACACAAATATAAACAAATATGGAGGAAGGAATTTTATTTCACTATTTACAGGGTATCTGCAGAATTTTTACAAATAAATTTACGGCAATTTATGACCCATTTTAAGAGCTGCTCAAGTAAAATGAACACAGTGTGAGTGGGGTTGGACAATGTCTATGGTAACAGAGTATTGAGCCATAAAATTACATGATTTACAGTTCAGATACAGGTTTTCACAAAAACAAAAATCTTATACAACAGCATTTCATCCTTTAGACCATTTTTATGAAAAGGGATAAATCAAGCATAATAATTATTGTTAATTTAAAACGTATAAATATTACTGTCTTAATTGATTAGATTTTTAGAAGGCACATTAACTTCTTTCTCATTTAGAACTCTGTGTCTGCTGAGTTTATATTTGCATTGATCTGACCATAAACGGCAAGAAAGGCTTATTTGAAATGCAAATTCATTCTCTGCCACGAGGTGGCGCTTTGGGAGCGCTGAAAAATTGCGGTTTCCCTGGTAACGATTGGACACAAAGCAGCTCCACGCCCATAAATGCTGCTTAATCAGGAATTATGTATCAGAGTGGTGATACATTTTGGTAGCCTGACTGGAAAACACAATAGCCCCGGGACGTCGGGCTAGCGATTTTGCGAGCCCTGTCAAGGGTACCTCAGTCGTGGTATTGAAGGTGGAGAGAGTGCTGGACATTCACTCCCCCCATCTACAATTCCTGCCGGCCCGAGACTCGAACCCGCAACCTTTGGGTTACGAGCCTGACTCTCTAACCATTAGGCCACGACTTCCTTATTAGAGAAAGATGAGTGATTTTACTGTATATGTAATGGGTTTCTTCTTTAGGTGAGTGTGGTTGTGTCCCTCATCACAATGATTGCTCCTTCAGCCTTTGAGCTAGTGTCTCAGCTGGAAATGTACCACCCCAGAACGAGTCTCCGCTTCCAGCTTGCCAGGTCTGAAAATCACTCTTTGAACACTCTTGGTGCTCTAGTTTGTACCTACCTTTTTATTTTATTTTTTTCAAAAGAGAAATATGCCTTTTGTTTAGAGTTCTGGTGTTGTACCTTGGAAACCTCTACAGTTTGATTATTGCCCTCCTGGATAAAGTCAACAGTATGAGCTCTGCTGTGAGTCACAGTTACATTCTTATTGCATTCTCAAGCTTTTCTCAAGGGCTACATGATTAATCAATAAAATTGAAATCGCAGTATTACTTAATGTGTTTATCTAGTTGCAAAGGCTTTGTTTTAATTGAAAAAAAAAAATGCACTGCAAATAGTGTGGCACAGTGTTCTTTTACAAACAGGCAACTCATGATCCAGTGTTTTTAGTGTCTCAGAGTGGCTCAGTTCACATTGAAAATGAAGGAATTAGGACAGTCATAAATATTTAGTGTAATTTAAATAATAATAATACATTTACATTTAGTCATTTTGCGGATGCTTTTATCCAAAGCGACTTAGAGTTGGGGAATACATAAAGCGATTCATCCTAAAGAGGCAGACAGACACAGGAAGTGCTCACAATACCAAGTTTCAGGCATTGTTCCAAATAATTACAGGCTAGAAAGGGAAGGAATAAATAAAGAGAGGGTTTTTTTATTTTTATTTTTTATATATATATGATGAAGTCAAATAGTGTCGAGTTTTCAGCTGGCGCTTGAAAGTTGTCAGGGAATCAGCATTCCGGATTGGGGTGGGAAGATCGTTCCACCAGCCAGGAACAGTGAACGAGAATGATCTGGAAAGTGATTTTGTGCCTCTCTGTGATGGTACCACGAGGCGTCGCTCACTAGCGGATCTCAGGCTTCTGAGGGAATGTAGATTCGTAATAGTGAGTGGAAGTAGGCGGGTGCAGAGCCTGTGGTTGTTCGATATGCAACCACAGGCTCTGCAACAATAATAATTGTTGTTGTTGTTCTTAAATACTAAATATTTTTACAATTCTTAAATACTAAAACTTATTTTACAGTGAAATATTAGAATAGTAATAGTTATTTTGTCTAATATTTTACATAATAATAGGCCTAATAATAAGTATTATTATTATTATTATGATTATTATTATTTTATAGTGATATTGATATTTAATCACAATTTTTTTGGCCAAATTGTGCAGCACTTTACACCGTACAAACAAGCACTTTTTTATCACATTCACAATTTTATCAGAAAAAAAAATATTTTCCCAAATTGAGCAGCCATATTGTTTTCTGATGTATTACTCAGCTGTAAATATATAACATGTTTGAATGAATTAATGAAATCAGAACATTCATTTAACATCAAACGATTGATATTTGTGCAGTGAAAATATTCCAATTTTTACCACCCTTTAGTTAGAAAATTAACTTTCTTTATGTAAAAATTAAATTCAACATAACAGAAATAAATAAATAAACAAACAAACAAACATACATGTTTTGAATTAATTCTTAATTAATTAATTCTTATTAATTCTTGACATTTATATAGCGCTTTTCTGGGAACTCAAAGCGCTGAAGCGCTGAAATCTGAATAATTTCAGATCACTGGGGGTCCAGGAAACCTGTCTGACTCAACATCATACCTAGCAACGATTTCCCAGCCTACCGAGGACAACCTGTCCACCATCGTCCCGGATATCACAGAGCGGCGTAACAGCATGCTGACCATGACTCTCCTGGACCTCAACAACAGCATGACCACCATCAAGAGCACCGCATCCTCTGGACAACCGATGAGAATGCAGTCTCTGCTAAACCAGACCGTCCTCTATGGGTACAACAGCAGATCACTGCAGGACCCCTGCTGGGAAACATATGTCGGCCAGGTACTCGCTCACATTGAAATCATTGCTCTCTGATCCAGATTTAGCTTAGCAGGGCTTTCCTGGTTTCCTCACCTGACTGGAGGATACGAATGCACCCTTCATAGGTGCTAGCTAAAGAATTATCACTTGGCACATTTGTTGACTTCACTGCTGACGTTACCAGTTGGCAGAGCCTTCTGCTTGGTCTTAAAAATGAACCTTGAAAGCAAAATCTTTTAAATCTCTAAAATTTACTTTAATTCTGTTTTTTATTTGACACAATGCATCATTGTTATACCAAGTAAACAAAAAGTTTTCATAATCCTTGATTCATAGTTAATATGATTCATAATTCCTGATACAGTATATAAAATAAAGTTCCTCCCTAAATTTTTTTGTCTTGAAAATATGGCCAAGCAAAATGAAGCTCTTAAAAATGTATCTCACAAAAATATAGTTATGTACATTACCATTCGAAAGTTAGGGGGTCGGTAAGATTTTTAAATGTTTTTAACAGTAATATTGTGAAATATTATTACAATTTAAAATAACTATTTTCTATTTTAATATATTTTAAAATGTAACTTATTCCTGTGATGCAAAACTGAATTTTCAGCATCTTTACTCCTCTTTTGTCACATGATCCTTCAGAAATCATTCTAATATTCTGATTTATTTATTGTCGTGAATATGGAAAACAGTTGTGCTGCTTAATATTTTAGTGGAAACTGTGATGCATTTTATAGTATTCTTTAATGAATAGAAAGTTCAGAAGACCAATGTTTATTTGAAATCGTAATCTCTTATGTATTTTAATCATTTATATAAATGGATTTACTGTCACTTTAGATAAGTTTAATATTTACTTGCTAAATAAAAGTATTACTTTCTTTCCAAAAAATTACATTTTACTTCCAAAAAACCCCCAATAAAATCTTAAAATATTAGTGTATGTCACAACTAAAAATTCCTTAAATATTAAACAATATATAATATATTAAAAATAAATAAATAAATAAAAGTGGCATCTTCAAACAAGTGATTCTGGAAGGCTTTTCTTAGAACTAATGCCACTTTTCTGAGCCACATTGTCAATTATTTTTAACCGTGAAAGCAAGTGAACTAATGAAGTATCTCAATTCCTAGCTACACTTATTTATTAACGGCATTATTGTGACAAACAGTGTAAGTATGGAGGAGAGGAATATGGATTGGATACGTGGCTTGAGATATCCAGCCCGGCTTTTATTTAATGAAAGTGCTGTCAGCGCTGACTTTCTCTTGGTTTCAGTCCAATGGACTGATTGAGAGTCCTGCTTGGTGATACTGATGGTCTGCGGAGGGGTAACATTGCACCCTGCACAAGGAAGGTAAATGCAGACGGTTTATTTTGTTTATCTTATTTACAGGAGATGTTAAAACTCTCCATCATTGATATGATCTTCACGGTGGCAAGTATCCTGCTCATTGATTTCATCCGTGGACTGGTGGTTCGATACTTGAGTGACTGCTGCTGTTGGGACTTGGAGAGCAAGTTTGTAAGTCAGTCACTTCTGTTCAAAAACACACTTTCAGAGGTTTTTCAAACAGATATATGAGCGATAGATAGACCTGCACCTGTTGAAAACATTGGTCACATTTGGAAACACCATCAAAAACTGTGTAGGTCTCCACTTGAGTCACATTGCAAATATTTTTTTACATATTTAACAAATTTAACACATTTAAAGCAATGTTCCAGGTTCAATACAAGTTAACGATAAGGTGTGTATCATCTGTGCCGCCAGCAAAACCAAACAGAATAGCAAAATATTTTCAAACAGGTTTGAAACAAATATTGAATATGTTTCTATATCTGGTCAGTCAATTAAGTTGAGACAGGATAAAGTATTTAATATTGAAAACATTGCAGCCATCACTTTTAAGCTTTTTCATTAGCATCTGTGATGTGCTTTTGATTACCACAGGAACATACTTGTTCCTTAAAAAATAACTAATACTTCAGTTTATTTAAACAAGCAATAACTGTGATGTATAGTAATACTCTTGCAACAGACCCTAGTCATACAACATTTTTATTTTGATGTAATTGAAAGCAAGGCTAGACGACAAATCTGTTAATTAGTTTGTATTGTTAAAGTGTCTTGTAAATTTTAAATTCTTGTAGACAAAAACACATTTTAAATTAAATCGGGCGTCTGCAGAATTATACTGATTTACTCTGATAAACTGCAGAAAATCATGTGTGCTAATCATATCCTACTGATATGATTAGAAGCATTATGTTAATTAAAGTGAATTTAGAAGTTGTCATTTTTGTTCTAGATTCTGTAACAGGGATTCCCAAACATTTTTTTGTCGGCCGAACCCCTTTGACCTAAAATATTTATTTGAAGTACTTCCTGAAATTTGACATTAATATTTCAGTAATTTAACAACACATTTGCATGTCCACGGTTCTCTAATGTTGATGGTCATATAAATAACCATAAAAATTTCCTTTTTTTTTTGTAAGATTCATTGTCATTGTATTTATTGAAATGCTTTATTTATTTTAATTTTACATTTTAAGATGTTTTTAATTATTAACATTTCATCAGCTTGTGAACCAATGCCTTTATAAATTTCCTTTTTAATGAAATTAAATTCCCTTTCCAGCCAGAATATGGTGAATTTAAAATTGCAGAAAATGTCCTTCATCTGATATACAACCAAGGAATGATATGGTAAGTGAGTGATGATTCATCATTTATCAATATATTGTCTAAGATAAGATCATCAGTATAAAATGAAATGAATCACAATCTTTTTTTACATTTACTGTGACTGCTTTTTATCTCTGATACACACTCCTAATTTAAAATACTATTTCTCTCTGTGTATATCATTATTATAATATATGAGCTTTCCTATCTATATCTGCAATAAACTCCTGTTCCCGTGGTGCTCTTTACACAGGTCCTCAATGCTCCATTGCCCTCCAGCTTCAGACTGTAATCCTACAATAATGACTTGTCTGAAGCTATAGGTGCACAAGCAGAACTCCTTTAAGATGGGAAATAAATCTTTCCGGTGTCTTTGTCTCTCCCTGTAGGATGGGAGCGTTCTTTTCACCCTGTCTGCCTGCCTTTAACGTCCTGAAGCTGATTGGCTTGATGTACCTGCGGAGCTGGGCTGTGCTGACCTGTAATGTTCCCCATCAGCAGGTCTTTAGGGCCTCCAGGTCAGTGAGGCAGAATTAGGTCATTAGAGGTTATACATTCATTTAGAACTAATCTGAGGTCAGTGCTGCACTGTTGCACCAATCTAATGTTTTGATATGAGAACTTACTCAGGCAATTTGGCTTACGAGTGGAGCTGAGCTTGGACAATCTGCCATTATTTGCTTATAACAAAACCATTAAAATACTGCTTTCATAAATCCTGGCGCCAATTGAGCAGGTTGATGCTATAGTATTTTATGTTTTTTTTTTATAAAGAAAAATTGTACATTTCTACAAATATGTGGAATTTGGCTGAACATTACTCATTTTTTCTGTCTTGTAATAATTATATAAACTTTTTTTAATAATATTCATCCCTAGAAAAAATCATCAGCTCTAAATTGTTGAGTTCAGTCTCAAAAAATGCATGTTTAAATCCTTAGTAATCACAAAGAAATGGAAACCATGAAAGTAATAGAAATGTATTGATTAAATCCTCATTTCAGATCAAATGTGACACCTGGACCACAAAACCAGTCTTAAGTGTCAATTTTTGAAATTGAGATTTATAAATCATATGATAAGCTGAATAAATAGGCTTTCCATTGATGTATGGTTTGTTAGGACAATATTTGGTCCGAGATACAACTATTTGAAAATCTGGAATCTGAGGGAGCAAAAAAATCTAAATATTGAGAAAATCGCCTTTAAAGTTGTCCAAATGAAGTTCTTAGCAATGAATATTAATAATAAAAAATTAAGTTTTGATATATTTATGGTAAGAATTTGACAAAATATCTTCATGGAACATGATCTTTACTTAATATCCTAATGATTTTTGGCATAAAAGAAAAATGTGATCATTTTGACCCATACAATGTATTTTTGGCTATTGCTACAAATATACCCCAGAGACTTAAGACTGCTTTTGTGGTCCAGGGTCACAAATGTAAAGGTCATTATAAATCAATTTAATTGTTTTATTTAAATATTAAAATTCCTTTTAATGTAAAATTTCTATATTATATATTCCTTCAAATATTAAGTATTTATTTAATTTTCCTCATCCCCAGGTTTTGTAATTATTTGTAATAATTAGTATAATTGCTACAATATCATTCCACACATTTGTAGAAATATAAAAATGTCTTTATTAAAAAACTTAAAATACTTAATTGTTTAATTTCATATCGGGATCAAATTGGTTTAGCCCATCTATGTTTTTTTTTTTTTTCTGTACTGAAGTATTTTTAAAATAATTAGTCGTGCATGCTTAGGTAAGTTAGGGATTTGAACGAACCCCTAAACCAAAGTGGATGCAAGTAATCAGTGGATGTGAATAATCAACATATAATAATCCGATATCCAGAATACTAAAACTGCACACATTATGATAGATAGATGCATTTAAAATACTGAAGGAGATTTGTTTGATTAATTTTAATCATCAAATATCTTTTAATATTTCATGTTTGCAGTTGACATTTAATATTCAGTGTTTGTAAGTTGCAGCCCTTGGCCTTTGATGTTTTCCTATATTTGACACTGCACACACGTGTAGGCAGTAAGAGGCAGCCTGCCAAAACCGCTTGATAGAGCTGACATCAACACTAAAGCACAAGACCACTTTAAATGAAGCACTGACAGTGGCAGAAAATAATCTATAAATAGATATATTCAGCATTTCTACATTTGCACTGCAAGGCTTGCACAGACACCATATTTTGAAGCATAATCTGTTTTTGTCCTGTTTGTTTACATTCACTTAAAACTGTGTTGACCTCTGCAAGGCACGTTAGGCTGTTGTAGCTTTGGATAAAAGCGTATACCAAATGCATATTAATCTAAATGAAAACATCAAATATATGCTGATTAGCTAGTGAACTGTGTTGCATTTTACATTCAGTTTGGACAAAAAAATGTTGCTTATTCTTGTAATAGTATAGCATTGCATATGGTTAGTGAACAGAGTTAGTCAAATCGACCCTTAACCTAAACCGAGTTTGACAGGTTTTTGTCAAATCCAGATACGTTTAGATTGAATTACAACAAAGAACTGCTATTTCTACATCTTTCTAAGCTTAAAAACATCCCCAGCCTATTTCTACATGTTTCCTTTGCTGGAAAACAATGAGGAGTGTAAATTCCTCTGACAAGAGCTGCAATGTGAAACAATTGAGCTTTTTATGAGCTGTGAGATTAATTTAAAGTCAGCCAGCATTCAGTGTGTGGCTCAGGGTCTCTCTGAACGCAACACTTTTGTTCTCTGCTTGACTGAATTCAAATCCCTCTCATTTTCCAGTGTGGTGAGTACAGAGATAACAGTGCATACTTCAGTGTGACAAGCGACTGGGTTGGTCAAAGCATCAGTCTCGCTCTCCCTTTCAGATTTATGTAATTGCATCTTCATCGTAGCTTTATCAGTCAGTCGCAGATGTGAGGCG
This sequence comes from Schizothorax lantsangensis, assembly GCA_027422415.1. Taxonomy (NCBI): domain Eukaryota; kingdom Metazoa; phylum Chordata; class Actinopteri; order Cypriniformes; family Cyprinidae; genus Schizothorax; species Schizothorax lantsangensis. The sequence goes on along the minus strand of CM049839.1, from coordinate 8,636,307 downwards.
AAACATTACCGTGTAGTCTAAGCGTATTTTATTTTCAGTGCTGTGTTTTATGATAAAAAGGAATCGTCAGTGTGTAACTTATCAGATATTATCAGTTTCATTGTCTACCTGAGTGAATTCAAAGTAGATTACGGTTCTTAATTGAAATGTATTTTATTTCCCAGATCAAATAACTTCTATCTGACGATGCTTCTCTTCATGCTTTTCCTGTGTATGTTACCGACCATTTTTGCCATTGTGAGGTACCGGCCGTCTCAGTACTGTGGACCGTTCAGGTAAATAAAACTGTCCTGTGTGGGCTGCATTTAAATCTAATCTCATTTAAGGTGATGTGTATCATTTTTTGGATGTTGAAATACTCTGTGGAGACACCTATGAGTAAGCCATTTGCAGTTGAATAGGCCGAAACAGCAAAACTGACTCAAACAATGGTGAGAGTTTGGGGTGAGATCAAATTGCAGATGCAGGGAGCGTTTAGTAGCTTTTTTGGAAATGATCACTATTTTTGCAATTTTGTTTGGTGGCACTAATGGAAATGCAAAGAAACCATACAGTATACACTACATTTCAATATAATATAGTTGCATTTTATTATATATATATATATATATTTATTATTACATTTAGCAGACGCTTTTATCCAAAGCGACTTACATTGCATTCAAGTTACAGTTTTTACATTTTTGTCAGCTCTTGCTTTCCCTGGGAATCGAACCCATGATCTTGGCGTTGCTAGCGCCATGCTCTACCATTTGAGCTACAGGAAAGCCTTTACGGTTATATATCCGGTTATATATTTATATATATATATACAAATATATATACTGTATATATTTGTTCGTCTTCGGAACACAAATTAAGATATTTTTGAAGCATTCTGAGAGCTCTCTGACCCTCCATAGACAGCAATGTGATTAACACGATCAACGTCCAGAAACGTAGCAAGGAGACCGGTAAAATCAGTGGATACTCTCCAAAATGGCACTAGGGTGACACGAAGGAGACAAATTGTTGAATAAAGTTGTTATTTTTGTTTTCTTTGCGTACAAAAAGTATTCTCATAGCTTCGTATAATTACGGTTGAACCCCTGATGTTACATGGATTATTTTACCGATCTCCTTGCTACGTTTCTGGACGTTGATCGTGTTAATCACATTGCTGTCTATGGAGGGTCAGAGAGCTCTCAGAATGCATCAAAATATCTTAAATTGTGTTCCGAAGACGAACGAAGCTTTTATGGGTTTGGAACGACATGAGGGTAAGTGATTAATAACAAAATTTTAATTTTGGGGTGGAGTAACCCTTTAACTATGTACTAAAAATACAAAAATAATTAATGAATACTATATAGACATATTTCTTTTAAAAAGCAATGAAATTACTATAACTTCAACTAAAATTAAAGGTGCACTGTGTAATATTTAGGATGATCTATAGACAGAAATGCAATATAATATACATAACTACGTTTTCAGAGGAGTATAAAGACCTTACTTAATGAACTGTTATGTTTTTATTACCTTAGATTTCTGTCCTATGAGCGATTTATAACTACATATACCGTGGGTCCCCTCACATGGAAGTCACCATCATGTTTCTACAGTAGCCCTTAACGGACAAATTTTAACTGCTCAATAAAACAGATTTCTTGCGATACTTTATTTGTATCCTTTATTATCACTATGTTGTTCTCGCGAAAAAACACTGACACAATGATGAACAAGTAACAGTAATATTCGCAATGACATCGTTTATTGAATAATTAAGTAAATATAATTCCTTAATTTACCTTTGTAAAGAAACCTCATTGCTCTCTGGTAAATAATATTTCGGTAAATACTCCTTTATTTAAAATACTGATTATAATTGTATTATTAGACTAGACGGCATGTTGTCTTAGCCTATAATACTGAACTATCGGATTTGGACTGAGATGAGATGGACACCGTAGCTTCTTGCACTCTGTTGCGCTTTACTTTTGCTTTAAAAAAGGATTTCATAGAAATTTGGATTTAATTTGGTTTAATAAAATATTCTTAAGTAAAATTTTGAAAATTAATCGTTTAGATTAATCGGGGGACTGAAATAAAAATAGCCGTTGGTTGCAATTCGCCCTAAACAAAATTTTCATTTTGGGGTGGAGTAACCGCTAGATGCCGCTAAAAACAAAAAATACAAAAATAATTAATGAATACATATAGACTATTTTTTTAAAAAGCAATGAAATTACTAAAACTTCAACTAAAATGGAAAATAAAAATAAAAACTAATAAAAAATTAATAAACTAGTTATACTAAAATAACATCTCCCCTGCGATTAATAACAAATGCTTACAGTCAACTGATCATGTGCAAAATAAATCCATGTGATCAGACTTGTGTCACAAGGTTTATTTTGCAAAGATGCCTAGTAAACTGTAGGTTATCTTACCAACTACACAGCTACATTCAAAATAAATGAATAAATGCACGTGAAATTTATTTGAGTTGAAATTAATTTAAAATGTGACCAGCACCAATATGTAGAAAATAATTTGCCTGCTTCATACAGTTCAGCATCACTTACAGTCGTGGTCAGAATTATTGGCACCCTTGGTAAATATGATCAAAGAAGGCTCTGAAAATAAACCTGCATTATTCATCCTTTTGATCTTTTATTAAAAAAAAATACAAAAATCTAACCTTTCATTGAACTAAAACAATTGAAAATGGGGGGAAATCTCATTATGAAATAAATGTTTTTCTCAAATACACGTTGGACACAATTATTGGTACCCCTAGAAATTCTTATGAGTAAAAGATCTTCCTAAAATCTCCCTAAAATATCTAAAATATGATTGTATATTCCCATTCATATTTACAATTTTGAGCACTCCAGGGGGATTATGAACATGAAATTATCCAGCCATGGCTTCCTGTTTCACAGAAATATAAATAGGAGGGAAAACAAAGTCCAAATTCCCTTAATCATCCATCACAATGAGAAAAACCAAAGAATATATTTCTGATGTGCAGCAAAAGATAATTGAGCTTCACAAATTAGTGAAGTGGCTTTAAGAAAAGAGCTGGAGCAGTGAAAATTCCCATTTCCACCATCAGGGCAATAATTAAGAATTTCCAATCAACAGAAAATGTTATGAATCTGCCTGGAAGAGGACATGTGTCTATATCGTCCTAATGCACAGTGAGAAGGAGCGTTTGAGTGGCCAAAGACTCTTCAAGGACCACAGCTGGAGAATTGTACAGAAAGGTTGAGTTTCGGGGTCAGAAAACCTTTAAAAAAAATTGTCAAACAGCACCTACATCACCACATGTTGTGGTGAATTCTCCTAGCTCATCCAAAAACAATCTCCAGCATATTCAGTTATCAGACACGACTGGAGCTTCAAATGGGACTGGCTTCTATGGTCAGATGAAACGAAAAAAAATTTGCTTTTTAGCAGCAAACACTCAAGATGGGTTTGGTGAACACAGGGATAAAAAAGTACCCCATGTGTACAATGAAATATACTGCTGTATTTTTAATGTTGTGGGCCTATATTTCTGCTGGAAGTCCTGGACATCTTGTTTAGATACATGGCATCATGGATTCTATCAAATACCAACAGATAAAAAATCAATAAGTGACTGACTCTGTTAGAAATCTTATAATGGGCCATGTTTGGATCTTCCAACCGGACAATAATCCAAACACAAACCTCAAAAACAACACAAAAATGGGTCACTGAGCACAAAACCAAGCTTCTTCAATGGCCATTCCAGTCCTCTGACCTGAACCCTGTAGAAAATGAGTGAGGCGAACTGAAGAGAAGAAGCACCGTCATGGAGCTGTGAAGGATCTGGAGAGATTCTGGATGAAGGAATGGTCTCTGATCTCTTGTCAGGTGTTCTCTAACCTCATCAGGCATTATAGGAGAAAAGTTAGAGCTGTTAAACTGGCAAATGGAGGTTTCAAAAAGTATTGAATAAAAGGGTGCCGTTAATTGTGGCCAATGTGTATTAGAGAAAAACATTTCATAATGATATTTCCTCCCATTTTAAATTCTTATTCTCCAATGAAAGGTTAGATTTTTATGGGTTTTTTTTAATAAAAGATCAAAAGGATTAACAATGCAGATTCATTTTCACAGCCTTCTTTGATCACATTTACCAAGGGTGCCAATAATTCTGACCACGACTGTATACACAAATATTGCACTGCAAAATGATTTACCATTCAGATTCAAATATTAGCGCAGTATAAGAATTGTTTAAAATTTGCATTAAAGTGCACAGCTGCATTTCTTCACATCTCCTCTGCTGCTCTGTAGTGGACAGGAGAAGATTTACGACATCATCTCCGAAACCATTGCCAATGACTTTCCGCTGTGGTTCAGTAAAGTGATGAGTTACGTCACCAGTCCTGTGGTAGGTGCTGCCCGCTCTGCTGCTACTCTTGTAAGTACTTCTCTCTACACTGGCCTTAATTACCACTGAGAAAATAACTAGAAAAAGCCAGTCATACCAACAACAAACAGATGTTGGCTTGACAAAGTTTTATCTGAAAGATTAGCTTCTTCTTAGAATGTTCTGGTTGTTATGCATGGCTAAGTGGTTACTAAGGTGTTTTAGGAGATCAAGGCTGCGTTTATTTGATCAAAAATAGAGTAAAAAGAGAAATATTGTCAAATATTATTAGAATTTAAAATAACGGTTTTCTATTGCAATATATTTTAAAATGTAATTTATTCCTGTGATGCAAAGCTGATTTTTCATCACTCCAGTCTTCACTTTCACATAATTCTTCAGAAATCATTCTTATATATACAGTACTGTGCAAAAGTCAAGTTCAAGATTTATTTGTCACATACACGATTATACAGAGTATATAACCAGCAGTGAAATGTGAGTCAGGTCCGCTCCATGGACAGTGCAATATTATAGAAAACAACACAGAGGAAATATACATAAAATGAAATGAGTAAAAAATAAGATATAAAGAACAAAATATAAAATATAAAAGAATGTACATGACAGTATACTGTAGACTTAAATATTAAGATAAGCAGGACTGTACAAGAGAGGAATGTGCAAACAGGTTGTACATGGTTGACATGTAGCAGCAATACCAAAAAAATAAATAAAAAATAAAGATACCAAAACACAGAAAGTGTTGTGTGCAAATGACACTGACAGTATGAGGTAGATAATAATGAATGTGAATATCTTACTGATTGTTAGTGATTATAAAGTGGAGTCATGATGATGTTAAGAGGCTGATTTTGAGTTCAGGAGTCTGATGGCCTGGGGGAAGAAACTCCTCCTAAGTCTCTCAGTTTTTGCCATCAGGCTGCGGAAGCGCTTACCAGATGGCAGCAAAGTGAAAAGACAGTTACCAGGGTGATTTGAGTCCTTGATGATTTTGACAGCTCTGCTTCTGCAGCGTTTGAGGTAGATGTCCTGCAGAGAGGGGAGAGCAGACCCTGAGATGCGCTCAGCTAAGCGCACAACTCTCTGCAAGGCTTTGCAGTCTTGACTGGAGCTGTTTCCATACCACACTGAAATACACTGAGTCAATACACTTTCTATGGTCCCTGAATAGAAAGTTTTCAGGATTGTTGGTGAGACCCTGAATTTCCTCAGCTGTCGCAGATGGTACAGTCTTTGCCTGGCTTTCTTAACCTGTGTTTGAATGTGTGTAGTCAGGTCCTCAGAGATGTTTACACCGAGGTACTTGAAGCTGCTCACCCTCTCCACAGGGGTCCCACTGATCATAAGAGGAGTGTAGGGCCGCAGGTGTCTCTTTCTGAAGTCCACAATCAGCTCTTTAGTTTTGCTTACATTCAGAGAGAGACAGTTGTCCTGGCACCATGATGTAAGTCTCTCTACCTCATCCAAGTATGCGGTCTCATCATTGTTGGATACGAGGCCCAGAACCACAGTATCATCAGCAAATTTGATAATAGATGTGGAGCTGTGAGAGGACACGCAGTCATGTGTGTAGAGAGAGTAGAGCAGGGGACTCAGGACACAACCCTGTGGGGCTCCTACGTTCAGGGTGATGGAGTTTGAGGTGAACTGGCCGACTTTCACCACTTGAGGTCTGCCGGTTAGGAAATCTTGAATCCAGTCGCAGAGTGAAGAGTTTAGGCCGAGGTCTGTGAGTTTAGAATCTAGCTTGATGGGGACTATGGTGTTGAAAGCTGAGCTATAGTCAATGAATAGCAGCCTTGCATAGTTCCCATTGCTGCTGTCAATGTGTGTGAGGGAGGACTGGAGTATGTGAGAGATGGCATCATCAGTAGATCTATTGGGACGATAGGCAAACTGAAGAGGGTCCAAAGTAACAGGGATGGAGGAGCCAATGTGGCTCTTTACCTCAGGACATGGCCAGTAATCCCGTCAGGTCCGGCCGCTTTCCTTACGTTCCCTCTCTTAAGGGCCCTCCGTACCTCATCCTCCGACACGGTGATCACATGATTATCGCTGCTCTGCCTGCTGCTTCCTGACGCGCTGATCGGCATAGTCATGCTGCCGCCATTGCATTCAAAGCGGCCGTAGAAGGTGTTTAGCTCGTCGGCCAGCAGCGGATCTGCTCTCACCTCCGCGGAGGATTTGGCCACTAGTATTTTCACCAGCTACAAAATGGTTTAAAATCAGTTATTTCTATCTTTTGCTGTAGTGTGTCAGTAGGAAATATCAGTTTACATTTCCAAACATTAATTTTGCCATTAATTGTAATAATCCAGTGAGATTTTTGTTTGCTCCACACAGAGATCTGATCTGATCATCATCAGTCTGTCTGTGCTTCAAGAGACCTACCTACAAAACCACAGTACTGTTAAAAGTTTTAGGCACTTGTTTAAAAATACTATAAAATGAGGATGCTTTGATTTTCTTTATCAATTAACTTCTATGAACTAAATTAAATCAACATTTGGTGTGAGCATCCTTTGCATTCAAAGCAGCTTTTGCCCTCGGTACACTTGCGCATAGTTTGTATATTTGCAGGGAGGTTTCTTGAAGCATCTTGGAGATGTTGCCACAGTTCTTCTAGTCTCAGTTTGTTCTGTTTCTTCATGTCATTCCAGACAGACTGGATGATGATCAGATCGGGGCCCATATTCACAAAACATCTTAAGGCTAAAAGTAGCTCATAACTTGCTGATTTAGGAGGAAATCTTAAAAAATAATGGGCGTGACAATCCTAAATTTAGGACTCCTAAATTTTTACTCTAAGAGTATTTCACAAAGTGTTTTAAAAGCTAAAACTAGCTCCTAAATCCATGAATCGTTAGGAATAGTGAAGAGGACTCCTAAGTGACTAAGACCAAATCACAAACTATCCTAAAATGTCTGTTGCCGGAAATCTGCCTCGGAACGTTAACATTTTAGAAACATTTGACGATAATGAGCTTTTGTAAAGGAATCACCTTTGGTTTTGGAGGTTATCCCAACTCCAAATTTTCTTTTGATTATATCCTTGTTTTCATTAACCAGCTGGGAAGAAGTAACAGCTGTTCTTGCGTCCAGTCTGGTTTTCTTTTACGTTTGCATGTCTTACTATCAGCCATGATTATTCTGCTCTGTTAATTAAAAGGCTGTTTATATGCATATCTGAAGCACACATGTAAGAGTCTGACAATTAGCTGAACATAAACTTATTTAGTGACACTTAGCCTGCATTTTAAAATCTTTATTTGAATGTGGAAACATTTTTTTTATTTTTAAACCTTTATTTGAATATGGCAACATAACATTGCGCTCTACAATTCTACTTATTCTATGAATAAATCTCTGACAGAGACCCCTGCCCTCTCAGCCAATCACTGTGTGCATAGTTAGTAAGCATGCTGACATCATCCATAGCAACGAGGTCAACCCCTCGCTTACTCTTATCTTAAGACTTTTCTCTATATCCCTTGGTAAAAGTTTGTCTCAGCAGCTTTGTGAATAGGGTTTAAGAGAAAACTCTCAGCTAAAAACTTTTACTGCTATTTAGGAGAACTCTTAGTGGAAAGATAAAATATTTTGTGAATACGGGCCCAGATCTCTGTGTGGAGCACTGGCTGTTGTGCAAACAAAAATCTCACTGGATTATTACAATTAATGGCAAAATAAATGTTTGGACATGTAAACTGATATTTTCTACTGACACACTGCAGCAAAAGATAGAAATAACTAACTTTTTTAGCTGGTGAAAAAAAATATTACTGGCCTAAGACTTTTGCACAGTACTGTTTTGTGTGTGTGTGTGTGTGTGTGTGTGTGTGTGTGTATGTATATGTATATGTATATGTATATATATATATAAATGACAAATAGAAGGTAAATAAACCTTACTGTCATTTTTGATCAGTTGAATCTCAACTATATAAAAAAAAAAAAACTGACCCCCCCCCCCCCCCCTTAAAAATAAGTGGGATATATGGTAATGTAGGTGTTTTTCATAGTCTGCTGTAGGAAAGACACAGGTTGATTCAATTAAGGAAGAGCATAGCTTCATTGCTGCTGAGTTTGGAGGATGTAGCCTGAAAACTTTAGGAGTTACATTTACAAGTTTTAGCCTATGATTAGAGAGTTAGAAAAGTCCTTACCCCTGTTTGTACAATATCAGCATGTTGGTTTTGTCAAGCTAACATAATTCGACCAGGCGAGCGGGACAAATGCCTTCAGTTACTCAACCTTGTGCTGTTCGTCACTGTCTCTTTCAGCATGCTGATCTACTACCTCCAGTCCATCGCTAGATCACTCAAAGTCACCAACAGCCAGCTGAGACTGCAGCTGCAGACCGTAAGTACTCGAAACTGAATATCATCATGATGTATTTCAGTTCATTTAACAGATCTGTCATTTACAATAAGGACCCCGAGCGAAACAGGATGAGGTCTTTGGATTTCATATAATCTCATTTCTCCAGCAGTTTATTTTATAACGCTAATTAAATCTCCTGTTGCAGGAGAGGACAGACGACAAGAAGAAAGTATTTCAGTTTGCTGCAGGTACTTTGTCTATAAACTATCTTCATTACGAATACAAGAGAACGTTTCGGGCCCATTTCAGGCTGCTGAGCAGTAATGGCCAAAGTTATGTACTCACAATATATAATGTCATAAGCCAATATCAGCTTGTCACCAGTTGGCTGGACATTTGGGTGTGTAAATGTGTGATTTACAGTGCGTCTGCAGCCACCTGAGGGCAGCGATAAAAAGCCGGAACAAGAGAGCGACATTACTAGTATGGAGTCGTCCGCCCGCTCCGCCTCTCCTCCGCGCCGCAACGGTTGTGTCACCAACTTCCAATCTCCCGTCCGCCATGGCAACAGCATCCGGACCATAACGCAGTCGGCTTCAAGGCCGGACATCCCTAGAGCCGCCGGAGCGACACGGAGCCCCTCTGTTCCCGTGCGGCAGAAACACAAAGCAGAGCCTGTGGCCAGTAGGTCTGTGATGCTCTCTGGCTTTATATTTCACTGCTGCTTAGCTTCCATACATCTGCAGTTCATGAAGCTTCACTGCCCTCCATTTCTGCCCATGTAGTGCTTTCAGAATGTACAGCAGCCCCTCAGTTCCTCAAAGACAAGTACGGCGAGTGGAGTACATACCCGTCAGGTTTGGTATATTCATGAAGTTTAATTATGCATAAACCTAATTCTGCAATTTTGTTTTTACCTATAATGATCTATTAAAGCAGTGTTCCAGAATTCAATACAAATAAAGCTCTATCAACAGCATTTGTGGCATAATGTAGATTACTGCAGAAAATAATATCTGTCCTCATTTAAAGGTAAAAATAATGATTACAGTTGTGTTGTAACTAAAATTAAAACTATTAAAATATATTTTTAAATTGAAATAATGCTGAAATACATTATAAATATTGAATAAAAAACTTAAACTTAAATACATGCTTTATTTTGGTTAAAGTTGAAAAACAAATTTCTCAAACTAAAATAAAGCTAAATAAAAACATTAAAAATAATAAAAATGACAAAATCACATAACAAAATTATTAAAACTAAAATTAAAATACTGAAGAAAAATAAATGCTAATTCCCCCAAACAAATACTATAACAGTATATAAATAAGACTAAAATAAAACTGTAAAACTTACAGTAAGGTGGGTAAAGTAAAATACTACACTTGAAACACTGTTTCAAAAGCACAGCCACTATATTCAAACATTATAGGTTTTGACAGTGTAAGACTACTGTGACAGAAGCACTTGCTGATGCTGAAGTAATTTATCCAAATATTTAATTTGTCATACTGTGTAACTTCAGCTTGATATGCATAAGGATGCATAAAGCAAACTGCATTGCAGGAATTATTTCTGTAATTCATAACCAGAAGTTCATCCACTTAAAAAATTAGTCCCAGCTCAAAAAGTATAATTTAGACTGCTTTACTGACCAAACAAAAAACTGCAGTAAACACTTTCTGAATAATTAATGTTAAGTGCTTTAACAAAATATTTCTTCTTTTAAACCCTTCAGAACATTGGCTTGCTTGACTTAAATTGTTTATGTGCATTACTGTAAATGTGCTTTTTTAATTAATATTTTTTTTAAACTGAGGGACAAGTCAAATAATCGTTCTCTCTTTCTATACTTTTCTGCATTTGATGTTATACTTGCTTATATTATACTTGGCACTGTGTATCTCATGAAGCATTGACATTGCTTGTGATTGCTTGTGCATTTCTTTGTAGGGCACTTTGGATAAAAGTGTTTGCTAAAAGAATAAATGTAAATGTAGATGCTGTTCAAAGAGCTTCACTTAAAAAAAACTAACTTAAATATATATCTGTATCTGTACCTTATTTATATTGCTCTATCATAACAGATCACAGATAGGGCCATTAGTGCTTGCACATTGAGAGTAAAACTTCATTTGGCTTTACCTTTCATTTCATAAAATGCAATGCACTACTTAATTAAAGGAACTATTCACTAAAACTGAAAACATAGTCATCATTTACTCACCCTCATGTCATTCCAATCCTACATTATTGTCTTTTTTCTGTGAAACACAAAGTGAACTCTCAAGAAGAATGTGGGCAGATTGCTTTCATGGTGCTTTTAGTCCTTAACAGTATAAATCACCATCCTTTTTTTTTTTGGCTTAACATCTCCTTTTTGTTTCACAAAAGAAAGAACAAAAAAGGTTTTGGTACTACTTGGTAAATTATGAAAAAAAAGAACTGCAGTTTTGGTTGAACTATTCCTTTAACATAAATTACAATCTGCATCATAAAGGTAAATGTCTGTTTCTTGAGTTTATAAAAGGTAGGGTGAATATGTGCACGAATGGCTACATATTCATTTCACATGTTGCATTCTCTGATATCCAGGCATTCTGGGTGCTTGGGCAGCACCAGCGGTTCCTCCCACTCCAAGTCCTACCACAACATGGCCTACAACCCATGTGCACGGTACGCCGAGAACATCCACTCCAATCCGCTGTTTCGGAAGACCCACCGGCCCATGCGCACCGAGCCTGGCGTAATCACGGCTCAGAGCCACTCGGGCCGCCGGGCACATACGACACGCTACGTCATCGTCAACGAACACGAAGCTCGCAAGAAGCTCATGCGCTCAAATACACGCATACCGAGACATTACCGCCTCGCGGAAGAACCGACGGAGATCGTAGAGCTTTATCCACGCAACGTGAAGTGCTACATTCCTCGTACTCCTCACCGAAGCCACCAGCCACACCTCAGCGAGGAAGAGGAGGAGGAAGAGGAAGATCCGAAGAGCAGCACAAGGAGGGGGTCGTCCAAACAGTCAAACCATCCAAGATTGCTGTCGGATATCCATCAGACCGCGCGATTCTACATTGGCGATACTATAAACAGTCAGTTGTCTATGGAGCAGGGTTTATACGGCGATGAAGAAGAGGACGATCAAGAAGACGATTGGGTGAACAACCCTCAAACAAACATCCGAAGCCCAGAGTCGGCTCACAGGTACGGCGAACCATACGTCAAGCCCAAGACCAAGCAAAAAGTGGAGCCGTCGCTGACCGAGTCGGATTCGGCATCGCTGGCATCCAGTAGTGACCAACAAAACAGCAGCACTGACCAGTACATCCAAGTCATTCACAACAAAGAGAAGTACCTGAAGTCCAGCGCCAAGCTGACCAAAAAGAAATCCAAGAACCGTGTTAAACTTAATGTGTCTGGTACTAATGATCTTGTCTGCTCCAATGTTTAACCTGTTTAGAGCTAAAACTGAGATTATGGCTCTGTTCGAAAACACTGGTAAACTGTCTACGTAGGAAGCATTTTAGGTGTACACCAACACCAAGTGTGTTTCATAAAGGTAGGTTGCATTATTATCCTGCCTTCTAAAATCTGGAATGCATTACACAACTTTTAAAATCGGAACAGATTTGAAAACACTAGGCATCATACATGATCTGATTACTTTTCAGTTGTTCTTAGTTGATGCTTGGAGATGTGACAAATGAAAACAATAGGTGTTCTAAAATCGGCTCAAAATATCAAACACGTTTGATATCCTCCAGCTAGATAGAATCAGGTGGATCATCATACACTACGCAATTTTCTGTGAACTCTTGACTGCCCAAAATCTGCAGAATGACTGACTTTCAGCAACTAGCATCAGCTTGTTCAGGGCAAAAATCTGGCCAAAACTCCTGTAGTATATTCTAGCCTTGAAAATGCTGCCTTCTGTCCAAATTGTAATGCAGCTTTGTATGCATCCTTTACCAGAATGCACCATGAGTAACGCAGCATTCCAAACAACTTGGATTCTCCCATAGATATGAAAGTTTATCCCATTTCTTCAGGAATATTGGCAGTTTTTACAACCAGAGGCTGCGCAATGTTGTGGCATCTTGGAAAATTCATTGCTTTTTACTGCAAGTGATGACACAGTGACCGTTCCAAGATGGTGGACACATTGACATGTCTGAAGTGATCGAATGTGGGATCATATACATATCTATGAGATCCCCCCCCCCACTTCTGCTTAAAAATAACCACTTGAATAGTGCACAAGGATAATCCAACTCATTTAGAGCAGATCAATTAACTCCCAACTTCAAGGAAAAGCACACTTTTCAAGTTTATGGCAACTATAGTGACATTCTATTGGTTATTTTAAGTGGAGGGGAGTTAATTCTGAGTTCCAAGTTGTTTGGAACACAGCATGACTAGAAATGGTTGACGTCGCAAATGGGGAACTTGAGTATTCCCACCCCTAACTGTTTCTGAAACGCAGCATACAGTAAATCCATCCAAGATGGTGGATAGTGTTGAGAGAAATTTTTATTATAAATGTAGCGCATTCCATTAAATAATGAAAAAAATATGTTTGTGTATAATGTAGCAACATGCAAATGACAAACTCTGAGTGCCAGGTGCTATCTATGAGTTGTGTTCCAAATCAGTCATTTATGAATTTCCATTGTAGTTAGGATCCCTCCTTAAAAGTCAGCTGCCTATGTAAGCAGTAGACAGCATGGCAGCTTACTAGGGTTTGGAACAGAGCCAGTGATTTGGTGTAATACATATAGGTTTATCATATAAAAGTTGCAGTTTTGCCTTGTAAAGCACAAAGAAATAACTAGTCTATATAAGTATACTTTGCATGTATCTAGATTTCCATTAAATCTGATATAAAAAATATATATAACGTTTGGATATTTGTAGATTGTGCTGTCTGATTCAAGGCTAAATGTGAATTCAAGATTGGGTGTGTACGAAAATAAAATAAAAATTTAAGAGTCAACCATTGAAAAACCCACATCAAACACTTTTCCCCCTCAGTGTGTTTGGGGATTGTGGTATTGATCCAAATGATCATGGGCAACAGGGGAAAAGGTTATGTAAGAGTTCCCGCTAAGAACTTATGATTAACTCAACACTTTGAATATCAATATTCAGATTAACAGGTTAATGGCCAGTCCCAAAATTATTACATTTCTGAATGTGGTAACAGCTTTGGCATGAAATAGGAATATGTGTTTAAAAAAAACAAAAACTTGATCTATTTGAGTCCAGGAGGGTTATGAATATGCTTGTGATGCAAGTGAGCTATAAGAAAGTATTTTTATAAAGGACAGGGCAAAACATTTTCTTGTCAAGCTCAGGCACAAAACCTTAATTACTTATCGCACTGTGAGGTATTGACAGTAATTAGAAGTAATTAGGCTATTAGTGCTTTTTAAAATCCATTGCATTTTTAAAAATGAGTTTAGATGAGATTGTCAACTTTTGATGTGATTTCTGTAACTTTATCAAAGTATATAATGTTTTGAGATAATATAACGCAAAACTAATCAAAACCATTGTTAATACTACTGAATTATTTAGCCTATATAGATAAAAATGAAAAAAGGACAACATCTGCTCAAACAAAAGTAGCTTAATTATTTAAAATTGCCCCATGTTCATCTAAATGTGATATTAATAAAATATTTTGATGAAACTAATTCAGATTTAAATAATGCGTCTGTGTGTTTATTTAATAATACATACGACAATAGGGACGAGTCTATGTAAAACCGGATCGACCCAGAAAACTCAAATTCCCAGAATGCAACATTCTTCTGACGAGCTACTGACTAAGGAAGTGGCCTTTTACTGATTTCTTTTTAATTATGAAGATTGTGTGGTTAGTTAATTGTCTCTTTTGTTATTGTTTTGATCGCACATGTTTAATTGCATCGTTCTGTTGATTTCTATTGAACTGTATATCGATTATTATCTGTCGCAGCCGGTCAGTCACGATGACAGTCACTGTGCTCATCTGTAACTAATGAATGAACCGAAAACATCTGACCTATTATACCACAAATTGGCATATTTAACTGTAGCCACTGTTAGTGTATGGATATTGGACGTACTTGAACAAAGATCCCGGAAGAATCGAAGGTAAATTGTTTAATTTGACGCTATTTAGCAGATCGCAACCGGTCGCTCGCGCTATAACGCTTTGAATACATGTGCTGTTAGAAGACAAGCGATAAAGTGATATAAAATAAAACTATACACTCTCCATCGCCATGGATTACATGCACACGGCCAGATCAGTGGAAGACCGTCTCTTGAGCTACAGAAAAGACGAGTCCGGATGGAAAACATGCAAGAAAACTGTAAGTATTCAACAGAACTGTCATTTTGTCATCTGTTGCAGTTGTTGGTCTATAAACAAACATTGTGTTTTATTTCTAGAATGATGTGGTGGTGTGTTGGAGACCCTCTTGTGAATTCGTGGGATATGTGTAAGCATACATTTGTAAATTACACTCTGGTCCTGAATTTGTCACCGTGACGTCATATGTGCTGACTTCTCGTGTTGTGTAAATACTTTAGTTAGTGATACTCTGTTACATAGCTTTTATATGAGAAATATCATGCGCTCATAAAACTGGACATTATTCAGCCTGTGAGACTGAGATCAATACATATCCATACTCGTGCTGTCAGGGAATGAAAAATAAATCCTAAAGAGTCGAGGACATTTCTCTGTTGGAGATATATTGCTGTAGTTATGCTTAGCTCTAAATATTTAATTGGTGTAATCACCAGCTCAGTCTTCATTTAGGGTCAGTTTTGAATACTTGAATTTGTAGGAAATGAAACATTGTTCAATTATTAAGTCCGGAAGACCTAAAGATTTGATCACGGCCTTGACAAACCTGAGGATTTTTGTATAATGTACTGAAAATTAATTGTTTTGAAATATTTTCTATATTTTGCTAAGCATACATGGATGCTGCTTCTTTTATAGAAAATTTGATTCATTTTTTACTTTTATTAATTAAAATAAAATCGTTTTAATTTTGTAAATAAAAGCTTTAATTCTTTTATGACATTTTCATAAGAATATGAAACAATATGTTTACCAGAATTGTATTATTTTGGGCTTGTCCTCTTTTCATAAAACTTCCCTTCTTAGATTAAACAGAACAAATCAAAACAAAATAAAGTTACACTTGTTCCTAAAAACTTAATGAAACTTTGAACAAATTTGTATTTAAAAAACAAAAATATATGTATATATATAAATGAAAGTCATGTACATTTGAAAAGGTGAGAACCCTGTAATATTGCTTAATAAACATTATATAGGCCTAGTACAGTGCTATTTTATACGATTATTAATTGTATTATTTACATTTACTTCTTATTTATATTTACATTATAATATGCATATTTAAGTTTTTTTCTATCATTTTGCACACTGTGGATATGGTGTGAACATCATGGCAGCAGTGACGTTAACCTTTGTCCCGTATGCATGAGCAGTGATTGCGTGTTCTTTGGGGTTTTCAGGTATAAGGGGGAGGGGATTGTCAATGGCAGTCCAGAGAAAGTGTGGGACTGCTTGAAACCTGAAATCAATGGACTTCGTGTGAAATGGGATGCTAATATAAAAAAGTTTGTGCTGCTTGAGCAGGTGTCTTCGGTAAGAAAAACACAAATACACACCCATGTGAAAGGAGATCATTGTTGAGTTAAATCATATGACCTGACCAGTTCCTCTTTCAGCTAGGTGTAAGAAACAGTGTTTTATTTCAGGATTCTTATTTAAGTTGTCAAAGATTGGTGATGGTACTTCTTATTTTAAAACGGTCTCTTGTATCCTGGTTTAATGTGCACAGTCAGCTATAAGTAAGCCATTTGTTGGCTAACATCCTGAAAAGTGTAAACACTGGGTGTATCTGTTTGTTGAGTTTACAAACCAGTCCAAAAAGCAACATTCGCTCAAGCAATAGCGTGAGTTTGTCCCATCAATGTCAGACGAGAGAAGTGTCTGGGATACCTATTTGAAAACAGTAATTATTTTTGCCGTTTCCCTTCGCTTCACTATTAATAATTCTTATTTCTAATTTCCATTGAGATGTTCATGATGCACATGGCACTGCAATGATTTAGTACATAAAGCAGCGATGCAACAGTAGATTTATACATTTCTATATCTTTCCTTTTTCATTCCATAGGATGTTTCGATCTGTCGAACGGTCACGCCTTCGGCTGCGATGGGTATTATATCACCTCGAGATTTTGTTGATGTTATTTCCGTTAAACGCTATGAGGATGGCACAGTTTCATCAAATGGTACGCATGGTCTTTCTCCTTTAGTTGGATCTGAATCTGACACTGAATAAGGTCATTATAAATAAACATTAGACCAGATATCTATCTTAATAATGCTGTTATTGATATTGTTATCGATTTATAGCTACCAATGTAAGCCATCCAACCTGTCCTCCTCAACCTGGCTACGTCAGAGGCTTCAACCATCCGTGTGGCTGTTTTTGTGTTCCTGTTCCTGGGTGAGTTTCTCATGTCTTTGGTTGATGTAATTCAAACATCAGACAGCAGATGGTGGCAAAACATTACATTTCAGATGGGTTTTTTTCTTCATGCATTGGTTCATCAATAGCATAAAATGTTTCTTTTCTTCCTCTCTCTGTAGGGAACCAGGCAAAACGCAGCTGTTCAGCTTTTTCCAGACTGATCTTGGAGGTTTGCTTCCTCGTTCGGTTGTCGATTCATTTTTCCCCTCTAGTATGGTGGAGTTTTACAGCAACCTGACCAAAGCCGTAAAATCACTGAAATAGCACCAATGGCACTTTTTAGATAACACCTTCCTTTAATCTTAAATGTGAATATTTTAATAATTTGACGCACTTAATTGCATTTAATCAAGCTTTAGTGGAAAGTGAATTTACTTTTAGATTTATTCCTGATTCTTCCAATAGCTACACTTGTCCAAACACACTTGCACATAGACCGTTTTATACAGAGTTAAGAGTACTGGAACATTTTGTTTGACGTATTATTTCAGAAATTCTGAAAACTTGATTCAAACGATGAACTATTGCACACAAATTATACATTCATGCATTTGGCAGATGCTCTTACAGGGTTTCTGCAGATTTTAGGCTTAATTCACTTTTACACAAATTAAGCTCTTCATGAAGTTATGGCATTAAATGTTGCATGCACTGTAAAAAATGAATATTTTCCTCAGTATTTTTGTCTTGATATTTTGGCGGATCAAATATCTGAACATCCTTAATCAAGATACATTTACTTGAGATGCAAAATTAATATATGAAGTCTGAAACTGAACTAAACTGCACAAAATGAAGTGAATTTATGCTTAAAACAAGAACAAATATTTGTCAGTGGGGTCTGAAATGGGGCTTTTTTTTTAGCCCTTTAGATTTTTGTTCTCGTTTTATTCATAAACTCCATTTTTATACATTTCTCAAAAACATGTAATTTTGCTTCTTGATTTTAAATTTTTTTTAGAAGCTTGCACCACAAAACAAGACAAAATAACTGAGGAAGAACATCTCTTTTTTGCAGTGTGATCAGAAGCTACAATGAAAATTATTTCCATATTCTTGGTTGGGAGTAGAGGTATTTAAGCCATACGCTATTCTTTAGTTAAATGAATTAAAAAGTACGAGTTTTGTTGGAAGTTTCAAACTGTTGCTAATACAACTCATTGTCTGCTCACTAGAATTCACATTTAGAGAACGTATTGATGTTTTGAGTTCCTTTCACTCCATTTCATAAATTTTCTTTACATTATCTACAAATGTCTTCATAAAAACCTGCAGAAACCCTGTTTTATCCCAAGTGACTGAAAGTGCATTCAAAAGGCATTTTATCAGTCTGTTTGTTTCATGGGAATTGAACACATGATGTTGGTGTTGCTAGCATCATGCTCTCTGCTTGTTGCAGAGTCATTCCATCAGGGTTTTTTTTTTCCATAATTCAGCAGTGTGATCCCATAATGTAGCATGATGATAGATTTGGATTGTTTTCATTCATACAGGGCATTGTTAACTTTTTTGGACTTTACAGCTCTATTTTAAAAGGCAGTGAGCTGCCTTGCCGTCTGCAGAGTTACTGGTTTAGAGCTCGCTACATAGGCAGCACAAATAATGCTCCTCACATGAAGCGTAAGGGACTCGACTCATGATTGATTTAAACAGTTTGACATTATCATACAACATGACACTGCTTTAGAATGAGGTATCTTAGAAGGCAACATAGGGTTACTGCTTCTGTGTCAGGAGTGCATAGAGTTCTTGATAGATGCTTGACCCTTATACTCAAGTCTGGGTGTTAATTATGCTGAAACTTTCTATAAGTATTTCTATATTTGAATAGTGATATTTTAGCGCATAAATGGCTTTGGGAAATCAATGTTTACTGACAGACACATATCTTCAGACAAATTTGAAGAATTGCATTTGCTGCTGTTCTCGGTTAACACAACTGAGATTATGTACTGTATTTTTGAGACTGACTAAAAAAAGGCCAGAACAATCATGACAGAATTATGATGAGGGATATTAGATATAATGATAAAAGAATAGCCCACAGGCTCAAGGTTTAGCTGGTTAGCATGATCCCAGTGGCCCCTGCTGGTGATTATGGAACCAGTATAAAGCATTTTTCTCCACTGATGGCCAACCAAACGTATCCTTGTGTTTGTGTATACAAGTATCCACATCCACTGGGTCCTGTGCCAGCCAGACCAGCAACTGCCATTAAGATGAATGGGAATTCTAATAGAACAGGGAGTTGAGTGGAATCAGAGTAATTAAGAATGACCGAAATTCCAAATTTTTTAGTTCCTGAGTTTGAATTGAGGTAGAGAACAGGATGCAGAGTTTGAATTAGAATTTACTGAATTTATTTAAGATGAATTAAACAAGTGACCGAATGAGATTTAAAGAAATCATCTGAAATATTTAAAATTAATATTAAATATAGTATATAATATACTTAATAAATTAACTCAATGAGTTAATCATTTGATGAACCATGGTGGAAGAAAGTCAAAAAGGATTGTCTACCGAACAATTCTGTCATCATTTACTCACCCTCAAGTTGTTCCAAATCTGTATGAGATTCTGTCTTCTTGCTGAAGACAAAATATATTTAGAAGAATGTGGGTAAACAAATTATTGCCTTTGACTTCCATAGTATGAAAGAAAAAACAATGGAAGTCAGTTGCTACCAGCAACTATTTGGTTCAGACTCATACAAGTTTGGTGTAAACTCTCCCTTTAATTTCCCAAAATGCTCTAATTTTCCCCAAAGTCTAAATGATTGTGTTAGATTAATTCCTCTGTTGTTTGATTATGTTGAACATATTTGAATTTCAATCGAGTCAAATCTCATTTCAAATTCTATTCCAATTTTGCATCCTGTGGGGCCTGGCCAATTCAATTCAAATTGACATGCATGAATTAAAAGGGAGTGCATTTTTAAATTGACAGTTTTGCCCAACCCTTTTAAAACATTCCAAAAATATGGAAATGTTTTTTTTTTCCATAGACATAGTAGAAATGAATCCTATTTTGGCCTTCTATCTCTGCTTGTAATCCATCGTAATCGCACATGGACAAAGGGACTGTTTAATATATCACTGATATGACTGACCTCAGAGAGAACTCAGTTTGTTGTGTGACGTTTTGATCTCTTTAATTACCGTTTGCCCGTTTGTGTCTAGCTGCACGATTGTCCTCCTGACATGCGTCTCAACCAGTAGGTACTTTGTATTTTTATGCCTGTATGCCGTCAGTTAAATTACTATGAACGCATGCTCATGGCCTGGAGATGTTTTTTTTTATTATTATTTTTATATACTGTAAATGAGCAGTATGCTCTAGTGCAGAGGTCTTCAACCCTGTTCCTGGGGACCCACTATCCTGAAGAGTTTAGCTACAACCCTAATCAAACACACCTGAAGCGGCCAATCAAGCTCCTCAAGACTGCTTGAAAATTGCAGGCAGGTGTGCTGAAGCCAGTTGGAAATAAACTTTCCAGGAGAGTGGGTCCCCAGGAGCAGGGTTGAAGACCTCTGCTCTAGTGCATTTCAGGATTATTTTGAGTCTAGATTTTACATCCGTTTTGCAATGAGTGTGTGCTTGCCTTCAGTAGTATTGTGCAAAGTTCTCTGTATATTTTAAAAATACACAGATTTACATTCCGAAAGCAGTGTATATACAGTTTGTCAATTCTGTCAAGTGAGAGTTTGATTATTCCAGATTTTTAATTTCCTTGAAGTCAACATGAAATGTAATTTGCAAGTCATTTTATTTCTGTAAACTGATGTATTTAGAATAAAACATATGCCGGTACTTGATTTTATCCTCCTGGAATTGATTGGATTGTGAAAAGTGGGCGGTACAAACCAGAATGGAGGCAGATGATTGGATGGGAGAAGTCGAACAGTATGAGGGATTCGTAACGGGCGAAGCAAGCCAGTATAATTTCATAGTACATAATTTTTAATAACATGCAGTGATGGACCTAGAAATATGCATTGAAATCAGGTAATTTCTCATTTCATGTTGACTTCAAATGTGTTTTAGTCTGTTTTTGCTCAATGCAGTTTATTATATGTCCACCTGCCATTGACTGTGGGACATCTGTGTACTGTTTGTTAATACTTAAAAGAAGCAAAAACAAAGGAAATTGCACTTTGTAAAACCCATTGTATGATTCTCCTTTTAGATTCTGTTTTCAGATATTAAAAATGATTGATGACCATATTTATCATTTGTATCACACTTTATTTCAACATTACAAACCTTAACAAGTAATTACATGTAAAACATCTTTGTTCTGACACAGTTTCAATATATTAAGGCCTTTCTTTTTAAGGGGAAGAAACTAACAAGACCAGAATACTAGAGGCACAGTAGTTTTTATTTGGTGGAAATCTGTAAATCTTTTGGTGGAAAGGTGTAATCTGTTAGATAATAGATTTTTTGAAAATATCAAATGAATATATTTATTATTTCTGGCTTTGATGAAAAACT
The DNA here is from genome assembly GCA_027422415.1 of Schizothorax lantsangensis. Taxonomy (NCBI): domain Eukaryota; kingdom Metazoa; phylum Chordata; class Actinopteri; order Cypriniformes; family Cyprinidae; genus Schizothorax; species Schizothorax lantsangensis. Next base: position 8,614,493 of record CM049839.1, on the reverse strand, counting down.
AGAGCAATGTACTGTTAGGGGGAGCATTTGACAAAAAAGATTTTTGAAATATTCTATTTCTGATCTCTTGAAAACCATGTGCCACAAATGCTTCATGACATGTTCTTTACATTCTGCTTTGGTGAAATGGAGTAGAAATATATCCAAAACTATTTACAGGCTTGTGTAATCTTTTTTTTTTTATGAATCTCTGATTGTGACAGTAAAACAGTATTATACCAGCACAGTGACGCGCTATATAAAACTCTGCTCAGAAAAACAAGCTTTCCTGATCATGTAGTACCACAACATGCAGTGATGCACATCATAAAGGAGATGAAAGTAATACTGTCAAAATGCATTCATGGCAAAATGTAGCAATCAAGGCAACTGTCTGATCCCAGCAGGGTTCCCCAGGCATGGAAAACCTGGAAATATCAGGGAATGGGATTTCCAGGCCTGCAAAACTCATAAAAGTCATGTAAATGTGTACAGTGTATGTTTTTCTTGCTCAACTCTAAAACACTTAATTGGATAGAAGTTGTTCTTTTTGATTGCAGTAAGAAAAATTTAAAAGAAATGAAAATTCATTGGTCATATCGTAGGGAACCCTGCTTTTAAGAAGCACTGATTTGTAATATAAAACTTTTTTAGCAAGTGGAGGCATTTCCCCAAGGCTTGAAATGAAGTTTTGCGTAATTTAAAGTTGATTCAAATTTGGGATAAGTCCAGTATTTTCTTCTTGGTGCTTCTGAGTGGAGTTTAGCTCTAATCACATTTTTTTCTCTTAATGATGAGTGTAAACGGCCCATCATTAAGGCCTTTAATGAATGTCCAGGCCTCAAAGCGTGTGAGACCCTGCAGAGACGAGTCCTGTATCTGCAGTACCTCATCACCAGACTTCAGCCCCTTTTGCTCAGCGTCACTCCCTGCCAGAGAAAATACAGTATATATTGCATGATTCATGTTGCATTCTAATTTGCAAGCCCACATGTAATCTGCACCCGCATAACTTTACAAAATGATTTCTGCAAAATGAGAAAACCACACTATATTTGTTAGTTTATCAAAGGTTTTGGTTATTTTGATGCCACACTGAAATTAATTTGGTGTAGAAACACTTTGCTCAGAATTTTACAATTAATTACAAGAAACAACAAAGTAGCATTGCATTAGATGTGTTTTTATTTAGTAGAAAGACTGAAATGGTATATGCTCGTAAAGTGTACTCCAATAATCACTGTTTTGTTTCCCACTTACATTTTTTTTTTTACAATGCAGTACTCTTAAGGAGAAATTTAGCATTACATCACTTGCTCACTAATGGATCCTATGCAGTGAATGGGTGCCGTCAGAATGAGAGTCCAAAAAGCTGATACATATTCTGAAGTGGAAAAAATGCATGTAGGTAATAAGTCCATCAAGACGTTTTAACATTTTTAAACCGTTGCAAACATGCAGCTTTTCACTTCAAAAGATGTTAATTGATGGATTTGAGTGGTGTGGATTACTGTGATGTTTTAATGTACTGTTTGGACTCTCATTCTGACGGCACCCATTCACTGCATAGGATCCATTGGTGAGCAAGTGATGTAATGCTACATTTCTCCAAATCTGTTATGAGGAAGAAACAAACTCATTTACATCTTGGATGACCTGAGGGCGAGTACGTTTTGAACAAATGAATGAATCATTAATTTAAGGTTCAGTTGTAGTCTCACCTGTAAATATTCTGTTGATGGTTAGTGGTCTGTCACCATTAATGGAGCCTTTTCCTCCCTCAAGACTAAATCCAACTCCACCTGCATTCTTCTCCAGCTCGATTGTTACAACTTCACCTCCATCTTCCCCTAAGAGTCATTTTTGAAACAAAAACCATAGAATGAATTAACATATTTTGCAAATTTATATTTGTGTTTATATTTGAGCACTATTAGGATGAAATTGACATTAAAAGTGCGTCCAGATATATCATAAAACCCACTGAAATTTGATTCTTGAAACACCAGCTGTTAAAGGACTAAATCCATAATGGCAGCACAAGAAATTTGGCTTTAGTTACGAAGCATTGTGAAAAACTAATATCCCATCCAAGTTATCTAAAACTAAAATGTCTCGGCAATTTTCATTAAAGTTGTGCAAGAACAGATGATGTGTCAGATTTGGATCAAATTAGTCCATCTGTGAAACATGAATTCTCCTCCTCATGGAAAACTAGTCCAGTTCAAATAGGGCTTTTAATTTGACTTCAGTCATACAGTTTTTTTTATTACACAACATGTAGCTCTTGTAACATTCCTGTATTCCTTTTGTGCCCTTTTAAACATTGACATTAAACATTAATGTAATTTCTGTGCTGACGTCAGTGTTGGCCCACCTGTGACGCTGCTCTCTGCCCCGCTGCTGCAGCTGGTCTCATTAGCGTCTCCCTTCCCTTCTGGGTCTTTGTTTTTGGACACCACTATCACCGCCTGCTTCATGGTGCGGGCCTGCCTGAGAATCGCCGTGGCGTCGCTGTGCGTGACGTTTTTTAGCGTTTGACCGTTAATGGACAGCACCTCATCTCCTCTTTCTATGGTGCCCTCCTGAGCAGCCAGACCACTGGGAAACACCCTGTGAACCTGAAGGTACATGATACAGTAATTAAATAAAAACATATACAGTAAATAAAATCAATATATACAATTATTTTGCTAGTATTAACTGTATACATTTTGCATTTACAGTGGAACCACTGGAAGTTTGTAACTGTATCCCATAAGATCCTAAAAGTTTAGGGTAGTATGTTTTTTTGTTTTTGTTTTTAAAGAAGCCTCTCATGCTTACCAAGGCTGCATTTATTTAATCAAAAATACAGTAAAAAAAAAAAAAGTAATATTGTGAAATATTTTTACAATTTATAAAACTGTTTTCTGTTTGAATATATTTTAAAATGTAATTTATTTCTGTGATGCAAAGCTGAATTTTCAGCATCATTGCTCCAGTCTTCAGTGTCACATGATCCTTCAGAATTCATAATAATATGCTGATTTGCTCAAGACATATTTATTATTACTATCAATGTTTTTGTGGAAACCGTGATGCCTTTTTTCAGGATTATTTGATGAATAGAAAGTTTAAAAGAACAGCATTTATTTGAAATAGAACCTTTTATAACATTATTAATATATTTACTGTCACCTGATCATGTAAAAGTATTTTCTATTTAAAAAAAAGAAAATCTAACCCCAAAGGTTTCAACGGTAGTGTTGAAATTAAAATTTGTCATCATTTACTCATCCTAATGTCCAATTTTTTTTTTAATTCACAAAAGTGCATGATGATAATCACTGCTAAACTCATAAAAGGACCTCAGAAGTAGTCTGTTGTGACATTATATAAGAAATGGACCAAAATTTCAGCTGTCTGTGCACTAATTTCCCAAGATTTCAGTGGTTTGTCCACTAAAAATCATCCCTTCTGCCATAGATTTCACATTTAATGTGGAAAAACAAATTTGAAACCTACTGCAAACGGAAGATTATTGTCAGTGACGTCAAACCTGGTCCAAATGCATCATTTTTAATTTATTAGTCACGAATGAGACTTGAGAGATTTGAAGCTTAGACATTCTGCCTGAGATCTTATTTTGTGTTTCAGGGAAGCAAATGATGACCAAATTGAAGAGGCTGTGTCTCCTGTTGACAGGTGAAGTAGATAAGCTGTGGTGTGTGGTGTATGGAGATATAGAGACGTCACTCACTGTAGTTGCTTTGTTCTCCAGATCAATACCGCCAGCGATGCTGAAACCCAAGCCAGCTCCTTCTTCTTTATGTAGAATCACAACATGGATGTCTTCCAGTTGCTAATGGACATTAAGAAATCCAAATCAGACTTGTTTATAGCATATTTTGTGGTTCAAAACCCCTTTGTATCTGTGGCTGTACTGTAAGCAGAACTGCATTTAGCAAAGCAGTTATTCTAGAACATGCTGAAGAACAATCTGCATTTGTGAACACGGGTTTATCGCCTTGTAAAGTACAGCTGCCACATTGATGATTTCCAGGCGGGCTGGATCCTGTTCCCACTCCATTACATCATGCAGTTTTGAGAGAAATACAGAGATATTGCCTTCCCTAGTGTTAAATAGCACTTAAGAATCTTGTTAATAACTATTTTGTCAAAATCACATAAGCATCTGGCACTGTCTTAAAAGATGACGCCTGTTTAAATATAATTTATAGATTACTTGGTTGTAATTATACATTTGTAACAGAAGTGTCCTCAAGTACAAAGCCTGATTTTAAGGCACATACTGAATTTGTCTTGGGGCCAACATTGTGTATTTTATGAAGAAATCGCTTCATTGAGTATGTTTTACATGTATGCATGCTTGTCATAAGAATCAGAAATGTTGGAATTGTCATCTAACCTATGATGAATCCCAGCAAAACTAGCAGGTAATCAGGTATTTATATTCACCAACTGTTTTATAATACTGCATATTCAAACATACTACTCATTTGATATAAACTTTTTTTGCATACTCTATATTATTTGTAAGAACTACCAAAGTAATTTGATCATTAAACAAAATTTCATTTGGTTTTAACATTTCTTTCCATTCCTGTTTTGAATTTATTTATAAATACAAATTATATTGAGGGACTTAAAGGCCTTATGGTAGATGTTAGATTTAAAGATATAAAATGGCTGCCCGATTTAAACTATCCTCTGGCATGACATGCTAAACTCCCTCTAAAATGACTGAGAGACTGCATAGAAGATTGTTATATTTAAAAAAGAAATAATCTCTTGTCACACCACAGGACCAAAAATCAAAAAAGATTATTTGATTCATCGAGTCCATAATGCAGCCCTGCTAACTAGACTAATACAGCTAACCACTCATCTTGGATTATTTTTACAGTTCCCTTATTTATATAGCCAACAGAAAAACTGGCATGACCTCAAGAAATTTCTGCAAAATAGTGATACTTCCTATTTTTCTGCATTTTGCTCCTACAGCACAAAACACGTTATGTCTAAGGGAATGTACACAGTGCTCATCACTTCATTAATCTGAAGGAATATGGACAGCTTTGTTTAACTGCAGACAGAAAATGTGTCAGAGGGAACAGTCATAAATGCAAAACAGTGCAACAAGATGCACCTAAGAGGGACATTACAACACTTCCATGGTCAGGAAGTTGCACTCTTGACCAAGAGAAGCATGTCTTTTTATATTTTTTTTCAACTTTACCAGCAAGTGAGCTTCAGAATGTAGCAGCACATAAAAGAAAGCTCACTGACCTTTAAGAGCACTTCAAATATGCTGTTTCATTATAGAGAACCGATTGTTCCTCTGTCACACCTCTCATACATATTCAGGTTTGCGGAGCAGGATGTGGAAGTAATCGACGCCAGACAATAGCCAACAGCGTGTACTTTGTCGTATCGGCTCTATGATTATCAAACCAGAGCTAAACCCACCCTTAGCGTGTCTTCATCCAGATCCTTGACTTCCTGGATCATCTGCTGAATCTCCTGTGGCGGAAGGGCTGAGAGCATGGATTGGGCACAGACATCTGTGGCTGAAGTGAGCGGTCGTTCAGGTTTCCATTCTTCCTTCTCGCACTCCTCCCCTCTCTCGATGGTACGCTCTCTCAGTTTAGCCAAGCTGTAGACCAGATATAAGTTAGCTTGATTGAAAGTGCCTTTGACCAGGGGTAGCCAACACTGTTTCTGAAAGACTACCATCCTGCAGAGTTTGGCTCCAACCCTATTCAAACACACCTGAACCAGCTAACCAAGGTGTTCAAGATTAATTGAAAACATACATTGGAGCAGGGTTTTAACTGAAGGCTGTATGAAGGTGTCCCTGCCCTGACCAGTTGTTCCCAACCACGTTCCTGCCCCTTCAACACTGCATGTTTTGAACATCTTTGTCTGACACATCCATTTCAGGACTAGGAGTCTCTACAAATGAGCTGATAACCTGAATAATTCATTAAGGAGACATGCAAAATGTGCAGTGTGTGGGGGGGGGGGGTCTGGTAAAAGATCAAAATACCTTGATTAGCTCTGTCAGGTGGGTTTAATTAGGGTTGAAGCTAAACTCAACAGGACAGTGGCCATCCAGGAGCAGGATTGGACAACTTAGCCTGGGACACATTAGGCCGATTTTAAAACTGGCGGAGACTACAAACTTAAAGGGATAGTTCACCCAAAAATTCTGTCATTAATTACTCACCCTAATGTTGTTCTAAACCTGTAAGACCTCCGTTCATCTTCAGAACACAAATTAAGATATTTATGATGAAATCCAAAAAGCTTTCCGACCCTGCATAGACAGCAACGCAACTACCACGTTCAAGGCCCAGAAAGATAGTAAGGACATTATTAAAATAGTCCATGTGTCATCAGTAGTTCAACCGTAATGTTACGAAGCTACGAGAATACTTTCAGTAGAATTAGATGCACTGCACCTTGTTTACAAGCAGAAGAAGATGCATGCTGTATATAAAACAGTCTTCGTAAACATGTCTAAAGAGATTTCGACAGAGCGGATGATTTGCAATTTTTTGCCCAGCCTTACTTATTTGAAGCAGAATACAGATGATGAACTAAGCGAGATGAACGCTGCATTGTGGTACTCTCCTGAACACCCATCGAAGACTGACAGATGAAAAATTGTTGAATAAAGTCATTAATTTTGATTTCTTTGCACACAAAAAGTATTCTCATAGCTTCATAGCATTATGGTTGAACCACTCATGTCACAAACTATTTTAACGATATCCTTACTACCTTTCTGGGCCTTGAATGTGTCAGTTGCGTTGCTGTCTATAGAGGGTCAGAATGCTCTCTTATTTCATCAGAAATATATTAATTTGTGTTCTGAAGATGAACGAAGGTCTTATAGGTTTGGAATGGCATGAGGGTGAGTAATTAATGACAGGATTTTCATTTTTGGGTGAACTAACCCTTTAAGGACAGTTCCAACAGATGTTTAACATTATAATCTTCCAAACATACACACTACACAATTAGACCAGACCGCGAGACTACATGCATGCAGATTGTAGTATCATTTTCACAGTGAGATGAGATTCCACTGAGACTTGTGAGATCAAACGTGACTTGAGAAGAAAAACAAATGGAGGATGATCAGCATCGTCAGCTGGTTCTCCTTGCGTGAGTTGTGTTTCATGGGAAGAAAAACAAAGGAGAATAAAAGAATATGGGTGATCTTTCTCAATACTCCACTTTCGTGGCATGTTTGTGGCTGCCAAGTTTCAGCTATAGAAGCATGCGACATCCGGTTGGTGAAGCTTGCTTGCTCTCATTGGCGGGTGTCACGTCAGAGGAAACCCTGATCAAGATTTGTAAATACATGTTTGATATTTGCGATTTGGGATCATGCGGCCTCTGACGTGATCAGGAGCAGTAAAATAATCATAATGACACCACACAATTGAAGATTTTTTGGACAATTTTTTTTTTTTTTAAATCGCACAATCGCTATGGGGGAGGACAAAGAGGGCTCAAAATCAGGCTTAAAATCTTTAAGTGTGTGGCCAGCCTTAGACTTCTTCGAACTACAAGCAAATTTTACGTTTCACTTGCACACGTTGTGGCCAATTTAATCACATCTCACCACATCTATCTGTAGACTACTTTAGCTCAAACATGTATGACAGGAAAGTGTTTTTTTTTTCTTCTAACAGCGATAAGGACTAGTATGAGAGCTTGCAAGACATTAGCATGAAATGGTCTGTTGTTTGTGACTAACTCAAAAGAGCTGTATTTCCGCTTCTTGTTTCATTTAAAACAGATTCCCGAATGATTCAAACCTCTGCAATGCCTTTATCGTGCAGCCAGTTCTCTACATAAAAGAAGCTGACATTGTTGGCTCCAGTCCCTGCAAGTGATCTTATCCCATCCCATCAGCCAACACAACACTGCACAGAGTGTAATTATACCCCAAACGCTTTCATCTTCCAAGCACATTTGTCCTGCATCGTTTTCAGAGATAATATGCTTGGATAAGTTGCATACCTTACAGAGAAACCCTTTTCGTTGTTTTCTAGTGCTGTTGAAGGTGAGGGCTTTTCACCAGGAGAGTCTTCCTCTATTGGGTCATGAAGAGGGGATCCTGGTGGGGCGCTCCAGGGGTTCCCAAACCGAATGCAAGGCGACTGCGGCAGGGATTGCATTGATCGCATCAAAGCATTGGACACTTGGTTACTGAAGGACAAGATGATCCCCAGGCTCTCCCCGTCCAAGCCGCTTGAGTTGGGGGCATCTGAAGAGGGACTGAGGGGTAGACTCCGGGTCCTCACGCTCACCGCATGAGTTCCTGCACCTTCAGTTTTTTCTATAGGACCCTCCTTTGAGCTGCTTGATCTCCTCGGGACGTGGCTTGAAGGGGGCAAATCCTCTTCAGAAGGTGAGGGTTCTTGCTCAGTCTCAGTAGCAGGTGTAAGCTCTTTTGTGGAGTCAAGAGCAGTTTCCTCAACAGGGATCGGCTTACAGGGCTCTGAATCATGAGAAGTTGATTGATTTTCTTCCTCTGCAGGGGAATGATGGGGCTCTGAAATGATATCTGATCCGAGGGAAGCTGGTTCTTGCTTTTCTTCTTCTGGAGGCTGGGTGGTGGCTGAAATTGTTGGTGTAGACTGGCAGTCATCATTATTGTGTAAGTTGCTTGTGGTAACTTTAGTTCTCTCTGCATTGTTGTAGTCTGCAGATGAGGTTTTAGTCATCTTCTCCACTGGAGGAAGAGATGCAGTTGGGGCCAGTCGCCTGCTTGGCCTTTCGGCTCCATCAGGACTTGAGAAAGTCTCAAACGAGCTGATCTTCTGCCTGATTGACAAATTGGCTCCCGATGAAGCGGCCCTCAGACTAATCCCAAAGGTCCTGCCAGAATTGTGACTCCTGTTATCCGGATGCTTCAAAGCTTCTGTTATCGGTTTCCCAGACTTAATGCTCTTAATGCTCTGACGTGCCCATGCAGGCTTTGGAGCCACCGGGGGGGCTTTTTTGACATCGGGAGGTTGCTCAGATTTGGAATCTGAGGTGGTGTTTGTGGTGTCAGGGGCCGTGCCATTAATCTCACTATCTCCATTTTGGTCACTCATGGTTTTGTAGCAGTAAGACTGGTTCTCCGAGCTGTCGGTCAGCTTTACCCAGGGGTCAAGTGGTTGATCTGTACTGACCTCCAAACGAGCCTGACGTCTCAGACTGACCCGCTTACTCAGACTACACACGTTAGATGGGGACTCGGGACCTGTAACATAACAGTGTCCTGTTAATTTCCTTTTAATAAACTGTCGAACAGAGAAGTGCAAAGTGAGAACTAACTCACATGCTGCCTTACATCCAATATTTGTCACAATTGTTTTATTTTCATTCAAAAAATAACAACTATAATAGGAATGTTACAAAAGAAAATAAAAAAGCATTGATTTTATTTTATAAAAACCTTGCTATACAGGAACTTACTGTTATCAACTGAATCAGGAAATGAAAAGTCTCAGCATACATGTTTCGATCTTGCTCAGAATAGTAAATATCTAAATCAAAGTTATGCAACCTACATGACCTACATGATATGTTTCTCTTTTTGTCATGTAATAATATTAACCAGTAGTAGGTGTATTTCAGGTTAACGTACCTCTGTGCTGTCTGTCCCCTCTGTGTGTTGAGTCACTTTTATGCTCAGAGATACAGGCAGATGCTTTAGTTCCGACTTCTGCGCATTCAACCACTTCCTGTCACAAAAACAGGAAATGGTTGGCTTAGTTTGAGTCTTACAAAAAAATCGAAAAGCTGTAGAAATGCATTCGGCATCATTTCGTCAAGCATCACTGTTGCACACAGAAACACAGGCATATACACACACTAGAGCCATGCCTCATGCCAAACACTCAAGCATTTCAATACCTGAATCACACATATGACAAAAAGATGCACTATTGTGCAAATAAATGTTTGTATAAAGTGCACACAAATTCATTTAAAAAAAATTGTCATCAAACACTGACATGAACACGTCCAGAAAGAGGTAGCATGAATTTCTACGTACATTTTTAAACAGAAGCCTTGAGATCTTTCTCAAAGCCCTGTATAGACTGCAGAAAAACTAGATGAATGTGGAGAGACAATAAAAGATTGTTTAAGGCAATTAAAGTTTTTAAATAATTATAGTCACTGTAAAATAAATGCCTATTCAGGTTCAAATGTATTTATTTGTAAAGGAAATAGAAATTAGCATAAAGGAAATGCATTTGTAAAAATGTATAAAAGTGCATGTTTTAGATCTGTCCCCATTTTTCAAGTTTTTATCACGTTAATCAACTTTCTGATTTCACTAATTCATTTCAATGATCCTGTGGTGAGATGAAAGATGGTGTGCATATATTCACTGTAGTCTGACCAACTGAATACTGCTCAGTTTTATTTGGTTGACCCCTGTTATGGTGCACTTTTGTTTGTAAAATAAATTAAACTAAATTAATCAAGTAATGTATTGTGTGAGAATGATGACTGAGTGCACATTTAAAAACTTAAAAATGTCTATAATTGACAAAATATTCAAGTAATGGACTTACTTTAATGATTTTTTTATATTGCTATATTTCAAAATAGATAATGGCAATATATTTAAACAGTTTTCAAGTTGTTAAATTTGACACATTTCTGTTTTTCACAGATCATGATGAGGACAGTCATCCTGTTGAACAATTTCCTCATTTTATCGGAAATTGCATAAAATAAAAAACAACTTGCACACACTGTGTTATGTTTATATACACTGCCCTCCAAAAGTTTGGAAACGCCCTAGAAAAGTGGGGTTTTGGACGATATCACACTTCCAAGCTTGACCCCAAGCACACTTCCAAGCTGTGCAAATCCTATTTGGAGAGGAAACAGTCAGCTGGCATCATGTCTGTCATGGAATGGCCTCCCCAATCACCCGACCTCAACCCAATTGAGCTACTAGGAACTGGAACGTGACCGTGATGTCCGTAAGAAGTGTCCAACCAGTGTGAATCATCTTTGGGCAATCCTTCAGGAGGCTTGGAGTAATATATCAAGTCAATGTTTGAATAAACTGACAGCTCGGATGCCCAGATTATGCAGAGCTGTAATAGCTGCTAATGGTGGATATTTTGATGACTCGAAAATTTAACTTTTTTCTATGTATAAACTGTTTATGTAATAAAATATGTTTTTGTAGTTTGTGTTGTCCCTTATCAGTGCAAAATCATCACAAATTAAAAAGGATTCATGCCAATATTGTCCAAAACCCCATTTTCTAGGGTGTTTCCAAACTTTTGGAGGGCAGTGTATAATTTTCTATTTGCTGTCCAGTCAGATGCATTCAAAAATCTATTCAAAAAATATAAGGGAAGCAAATGAATGCCCTTTTTCTCTTTGAGAACTATGACAGCTGCTCACTTGCGCTTTGATGGTGCAAGATTTTCTCATGCAAAACCTGTGAAAAAGCAGAAGCCAATCATGTCTTGACTTACTCAACTACCATTTATGGGCAATGCATCAGTCTTACAGTGAAAACCGCCTACTTGTAAACAGTCTCTTTGACAGAGAGCAAAAAAGCAGTAGTTTAAAGTAGATTTAAACCTGTATATAACTAATTTATTGGGCATAACCTCACTGACATGATATGTATTGCTGGGCAAACCTACACAAGGAAAAGAAAACAAAGAAATAATCATTTTAATTGAGCCAAAACAACCCCCGAATATTCTTTGTTATATAAAATAGTGCATTTCACAAATGTGACTAGCCCTACCTGGCAGTTGCTTTGAGAAGGCAGCAGATCTTCCTCTTTCACTGGTGAACCTCGACTAGAGCCGCTCGAATCAGTCAGTGCTTCCTGACTGCCGACTTCCTGTCGTCTGCAGTACCTCCGTGCCTGGTTTGTTGCTCCTTGCGTACAGCTCCTCACCACACCTGCATGCACATCTAATGTTTGTTGTCCAGTGAAATTCATTGGACATTTATAGGGAATGTTATAGTCGTCGTCTGTGAACGAGGCTGGAGAAAGTGTGTTATTAAGTGAAGTTTCACTGTTGGTTGTTAAAGAGACGTCCATGCTCTGTACTCTGGTGACGTGCTGGGGTTCGAGGAAGGATTGAGTGGTGGTGCTGGCCGGTATACAGCGCTGGCTGTAGGCGCCCTCACTGCACGATCTCATCATGGGTTTCTGTGCTCGTCTACAGGGCAGCTGACTCGTGCTCCGGTCCAGACAGCGGATACACTTCTGTCTGCTGTGAGAACAGGCGTCGGATCTCCTCAGACCTGAGATCAGATACAGACATGTCTAAACCAACTACTGATCTTCTTCACAGGAGAAATAATCATGGACAAGTTCATTTTGTACAAACAGTAAACAAGACACTAAGCAGACATGGCTCATCTGAGCCTTTCCCACACTTTTTGACCTATACATTTCCATGACATCTACATGAGTTTATGATTAATAAATTAATTGAAATAAAAATAATTATAATTTATTCAGGTTTCCATTTGATACCAATCTTTTTAAATAATGGATTTAAATGATTATTATTATACAAACAAATTAATATTTTTCTCTGGTTTGCAAAATGGTTTGTACTCTACACAAACACTTACAAAATACAATATCTAACAGAATAGTATAATATTTTATACATTCTTAAATTTGATCAAATGATAGATATTTTTATTAATTATTAATAGTAAATTTGTAAAAAGATATATAACATTTATATAGTTATCATTGCTGTAATCATATTAAATGATTATTTTAATTATATATATATATATATATATATATGTGTGTGTGCGTGTGTGTGTATGTGTATGTATATATATATATATATATATATATATATATATATATATATATATATATATATATATGTTATAAAATATGTAATATTTTTATTATATAATACAGTGTATATAATTCATAATAACAACAACAATTTATAAAAAAAAAATAGGTCTGGAAAATTTCCATCCATTTCCAAGTTTTCTATGACTGGAGGAACACTGTAAATCATGTTGGACATGATTTGAACCATGTCTCAGGTGGGCAATATTTTTATTCATAATATTTTTGCCTTTTTTAAGTCATGGGCCTTGGGATCCCACTTGTAATTAAAGCATAACTTTACAACTAAAACAGTGTTCAACTTGGCGTGTTTCACACGTTTCCCCCAGTAAATCTGACTGAATCCAAACACAACCACCTCTATGATGCATTACCATTTGGGTGCAATTGTGGTCCTCATAATATTAATTAGATTTTATGATAATGTTGATCCACTTCCTGTTGCAATTTTAAGGCCATTAATAAAAGTAGTATGCAGTGTGATAACCTTGAAATCACTTTACTTGCTCTATAGAGCGGCAGTTACAGTTGAAATTACGCTGCAACATTACTTAAAATCTGCAGATGCAGGATGTGTGAAACAGGCCTTGGAAATGACCGTCACAAGTTGATTTCAGAGCAAACAAAAGATCAATAACTCACTGCTGTTACATCCGTCCATACTCCACTGACTCCTGTCTCTCCTCAGTCTGCTGTGCTCCACCGCCTGAGTGATGGCCTCGTTCAGCTGCTGCTCAGAAACCTTCAAACACATGCAAGTTTATATTTTAGCACTCTCTGACAACTTAGATCTAGCTATGAATACAAAAGTGTAGGTTTGACTGTAGCCATAATGAAGTGTAAATTGTTTTAGCACAGTTTGTGTTAATGTGTGGCTTAGTAAATCTGGCCTCCGTGATGCTCTCTTGTACGTCTGAAAGGAAAGCAGACCTACTTTTGGGTCGGGGTGTCGACTGATGATGATCTGAACCGGGCCCGGGCTGCACTGACTCAGAACCGTGTACACATCGTTCAGCGTCATGTTGCAAACCACCGTGTTATTGATCTCCATGATCTCATCGCCACATCTGACAAACATTCACATACGACTTACTAACATCCCAGCAACCGCACACATTATTACAACAATTCACAGCGCTGCAGTTTGATTAGTTGTAAAAACCTTCAAGAAACCACACTTAGGAAAATAAAAGAATGTTGCCATTTATAACAAGATGTGCAGTTATATATTATGGTTACCAAAAATGAACAGTACCCAACTTCAACTTTGGGAAAAGCTACATTTTCAGCTTAATATGTCTTAATTTTAAATTGTCTATCTTGAAGTAGCATCAAAACATCAATTTAAATTGTTTTTGCTTTAAATAAAACCAGACCATATTACTTTGTTAAAATTAGCTAATAACATATTTCTTGAACAATTTGCCACAATTTAATGTCCAATCCATTTATATTGTCAAATTTAAGTTAACTTAATAATTTTGTGTTGAGTCTACATGAATCGTTTTTGTTGACCTACTGTAACTATGTGGGCGGTGGATCTGTAGTTCCCAGCAAGCTATGCAGTGGCATAATTGTTGTAGGCATGACCAATTCATACGTATTTTACGAGGTGGCCAATTCGTACGAATTCGTACGACCTCACTCGTACGATTTTGTCTAAACCCCAGTGACGGGTAGGTTTAGGGGCGGGATTAGGTATAGGTCATTCGTACAAATCCATACGATTTGTGCAACTCATAAAATATGTACGATTTAGCAAAAATCGTATGAATTTTGTACGAGTGAGATCGTACGAATTTGTACGAATTAGCCACCTCGTAATATATGTACGAATTGCCGTAAGATCGGGCTGGGCGTGCTCACATGCTTATCTAACAGGAACTTAAATATATTAAATTGGTTCAAGAAAACGTTATTTCTTTCGTCTTGCTAATAAACTAAATGCATGGATTTTCCTTTATTTAGCAGTACACTGAAAAAAAGGGTGCAGAAACTATTTTTATTCACAAAGACAGAAACGGAAAGTAATCCAATAAAATTTCAAATTAAACATGAAATTTTGAAGTAGAAAAACTGAAATAGTATTTTCTTGTAAAACATACTCCAATAATCTTTATTTATAATTTTGTTTTATTAATTTATAAAGTAAATTGAGATTATTAAAATTATTCAAACTTTATGGAGAAGTTTGTTTGAAAGGGTGCAGAAAAATTTAAATTACATATAAGACCCTTAATAATATTCAAGTATAGGCCTAATGTTTTTGTTAACTACAGGTAGCTGAATTTTTTTTTTTAAAAAATTCACAAATCATATATTGACTATGACCATTTAAATTTAGACAGGCTAACTAATTATGAAAAAATGTACAAAAGCCAACACTGGTGTCTCATATGTATGTCTCTTTTGGCAACACGTTTAAAGATGTGTCAGACCTTAATCGTCCATCCATGTGGGCCACTGATCCTGGTGACAGCGTGTGAATGAAGATTCCTGGACAGCCGCCAGCAGAAGGTACACAGCACAGGCCAATACCTAAACCTACACCAAACTCTGAGCCAATGCAGAAAACACACATTTAGAAATACTCACATGTTCACTTTCTTCTCAGATGTGTATAGGCATCGTAATCTGTTACAATAACATATGATTTTAGCAGGGCCGTAAAGTAATTAGAAATGGCCAAACTGTCCCCTATAATATTTAATATTTGACAAAAAATTTACAAGTCACATTTTTAGGCTCGCCTGCCATTCGTCAATGTCAAAATGACTGAGATGGCCAATCAAATCAAAGAAGACGGGGCTTTACTTTTCACAGAAACCGAGCGCAGCGGCGCTTCAGTGAAAGAGTGCGAGGTAAGAAGATAAATATGTAATATCTGACAATTGTTTTATAATAAAAAATGTCAAATGACTATCCAGTGATGCAAACTACTTTTTTGTTTTGTTTTGTCAAATTTGGCCATTTTGAATTGAAAATATAGGCTGTCATTTCCATGATCGATTTAATTCATAAAGGAATGCGACAGAAAGCATTTTTCTGTTTTGCATTTTCAACACATTCGGCATACAGAATAATGATAAAATAAGAATGAATGGGTGAATATAGGCTAAAATAAAAATTAGCAAACAGTTCAAATAGATTAGCCTACTTTACAAAAAAACGTATTATTGTCCTTTTAATGTTCTTCTTTCTTTTTCTTTATTCCCCTAAATCCATTTAAATCCTTAATTTATTTAATTAATTTAAATAAAAACATTGCCCATGGGGTCTGGTCTTTATTTATATGTTACGTCCTAAAACATTGTTCCACCCCAATGTTCTTGAAGTTTAGAGATGGCATTTGAAAACTGTATATTTACTGTATGTCTGTTCTTGAAACAAAGACACAAAGCTATTGCACAGCTTCAATATTTAACACACAAGGGACTATTTTTATACTGCTTTTATGATGTTTTTGTCCTCTTGAAATTTGACAGTGCAAATTTGTATTTTTTTCAAAACATACCATATATCTCCCTTTTTTCCATTGTAGGACAGAAAATCAAACAAAATTATGACATAACTTTCATTATTGGGTGAACTATGGCTTTAAGACAAAATTAAAATAAAGATGAGACAACGTCCTTACTGTCAGGTAAGTATTTTTAGTATCTCAAGGATTTGTGTTTGAATTTATGCTGTCGAGCAGCTACACAAATAAGACACAGTTTGGCTCTGAAGACGTTTATGTGAACATGTTTGTGTGACGTGACACTTCAGCAACAGCTGGCTGGAGCTCATCACAGTGTTTATCACACCCAAGACAGTGTTCAGTTTTGATGAGGTGTGTTGTGCGTATGTTTCGGAGCCTTCTGCATTAACACAGTTAACCAACAATTGCAATGCAGTTTTTTAAACCAGTCAGAAATGCGTAATTAGAAATGCAGGGATAGTCCATCCATAAATAAAATGCCTGTTATTTACTCTCCCATATGATTTTCTTTCTAATGTGAAACACAAAACAAGCAATTCTGAAGCAATCCTAGTCATTTTTTACTGTGCAATATAGGCTTCAAAAAGCATGATAAATCATCATTACAAAATCATAAAATTAGTCCATACAACTTTTGCATTACATATATCTTTGCATGAGAAAAAATTTCAATTGCATTAAATTTAAATCTTATTAATTGCCTGGTAGACAAATCGAAATCTTTCACTGCCTTTGAAGTGTGTGTGTGACGAAAGTTTGATCGATGAGATTTGGATACTCACCCTTCTGCAGCGTGATCTCCATCATGACTCTGTCCTGGGCTTTTGCAGGGTTATTGAGGCAGTTATAGTCTCCCAGATCAGCACTGACTCGACTGATACCGGTGCTGGAGCTCAGAGATCTGGATCGGCATAACTGAGAGATCTGGCCATGGCTGCCCAGCACGGCGCCCATCCGCAGACTGGTCCTCACCGCCAGCGTTAACAAACCCTTCTTCACTTGCTTCAGAAAGACAATCACAGTTTATAGCTGGTAAAAACCAAATAGATTAATGATAGATCGACATATTGTCTAGGTGGATTAATCAGCTGATATTGGGTCATTTTTAAGACTTATTTTATTATTTTTTTACTTTGTTCTGTCATTTGCAACATTGAGTAAATGTTGTGTTAAATAAATGTTTAATATATTTAATTATATATATATATATATATATATATACCGTATATATATACACATACAGAGAGAGAGAGAGAGAGATACTGATTGAAATAATTATATGCATTTGTAACATTAACTATATCTGTGATACATTTTAATTTTATAATTCAATATTTAATTTTATAAAAAATTCTATAATTTTATAACAATTTTATCATTAAATGTACAAATTTTATATTTTTTTATTTATATTTACAGCAATAATAAGTATATTGTGTGGTATATACACTACTGTGATAAAAAATACTTAAGCCGTGATATATAATTTTGAACATACCAGTGTTATTGAAAAGTAAAAAAATAAAAAAAAATATATATATTTTTTTAATTATAAATTGATATAATGCTGAAATAAAATATACATATTAGATGAAAAAATATATGCATATTGTATTTTAATTTTTAAAAATAAATATAAGGTGAATATATTTTTCTATTCCAGTTGACCAAATTACTGTGGCATTTTAATTTAGTTACTATTAGCAATCAGCCCTTAAACAGCCCTTATCAGTCTACCAATATGCATTATGTGTTTCTTCATTATGTGTGCCAGTTCATTAATTACAGGTCAACTTTGAAACATGAAGCCATCCGGATGAGGTTACTCACTTTAAACTTGTGTAAGGCATCTTCATGGGTCAGGCCGTGCAGAGATTCACCATTCAATTCCAGTATCTCGTCTCCTATGAACCAGAAACACTAATATAGTTTTCTATCCATTTCTGGGTAATGCAGCTGTGAGTGTTGATGGGAAAGCTTCATTCTGAAGTAAGTGTCTGGACAGATCTGGATAGATATACTCATGCATTACCAATTACAGTGTGATATTTAACTAATGAGCCTACCTTCCTGTAGTCTTCCATCAGCGGCCGCTGCGCCTCCAGGAAAGATGGTCTTCACGTAAATCCCCATTGGGCCGTACATGCTGTCTCTTCCTCCAACTATACTGAATCCCAGGCCCTGGAATATCAGGACAGCGGTTTATATGTTGAGAATTCAATGCATTGTATTATTTGTTGCAGATACACATTTGGATACCTTTCCATGGCCCTTCATGAGGACAATGTTGGAGATGATGAAGGCCTGCACGCTGCTGCAGGACGGGACCAAGTGTGCTGAACTTAGAGAGCGAGACGGTCTAACCACAGCCTGCAGAGACCAAAAAGAGCACAAATAATGTGGTAAGCAGGTCAACGGCCTACGTTCAGGGTCAAAAAGGACAATATGAGATGTTTTCATTTCATGAAATTCTGCTACCCAGAGCAGAAGTGGCCATACTGTATTTGAGTTACATGTGCTATTCCCTTGACATTCATTAAAAACAGCCACTCTGCTTATGTGGAGAGGGAAAGCACTTTGTAGAGAGCACTTCTAGAGAAGGAGAGATGCTTTGAGCACTTACTGCAACAGCCATTTATTTGATTACCAGTATAATGATGGCTTTATCAGATAAAGTGCAACAGCCAGTCACTGCCATTCTCTCATCCATAACTGTTCAGGCAAAACACATACTGAACTTAGAACTAAACAGCTGCACCATTGATTTATTTCAGTGTAAACACCCATGACTTATTCACTAACCATCCACAAGTATAATCAGGCACTCTACTATAATTAAACTCATTGTCATTCTTTTCGCAGTAAAGTCACCAGATTGCATCCTCCACAACGTTACACTCACAATCAGCCTGCAAGATGAGGAACTGTACCAGGCAAATAGTGAGCGTCACAATTTTTTAAGCTTGTTTGTACAGTTAATTGATTTGCATCACTTGCCATTAAAAAGGTTGAGATTTTACTACATCTGGTATATCTGTGACACAATTTAAATCATTTTTATAATAAAAAATATATATTTGCGCATTTCATTTTATAATTAAAAACGAATCACTTTATATTTTAATCATAAAATGCAATTATTTTTAATTTTATACTTATACATTTAAGTACTTACATTTACAGCAATATATATTGGCAGTATATCAGCACAGCTGTGATTCGGCTGCAGGCCGAGTGCCGTAGGTAATCACAGCGTGCCGATATACAGCCATATTTCACGTCTACGGGTGTGATATTGCGTTTATACAACAGTTCGACGGCACGACTGTGTAAACATAAATTAGGAACAACAAAAAGCCCTCTTTTGTGCAGAATTACTTCCTTCCGCCACGGATTCAAATCTAAAGTTGACAGTTTAACAGCTGAGCCCAAGCCTTCCGTTACTAATTCGAAAACGTCACTTTAGAACTAGTAACGAAGGAACATTGAGTTGCTTCATTAAAAGCTTATTGTATTAGGCTGCATTTTTTCCCGAGGCTAGCGTATTTTTTTAATTGTTCTAAATTCTAAAAGAGGGCCACGTTTTTTAAAACGCCAGGAGCGTGCCGAGCGCTGAGTGTTCGGGCATTTTTCCCTCGGCGCCGAGAGTTGAAGAATGTTCAACTTGACAACTTCAGGTAAAACACAGCACACAGCGCTCATCACTGTCACTTTTCAGTCAGCTAACCAATCACAGTGGAGGAGGGGCGGGACTAATACCGACCAACAGTCACGTCCTGCTTGTACTACGGCTGAACAACAATGGAGTTACAATTTTTAAGTACATTTTTTCTAAAGTTATATATTGCTTGTCTCTGAGTATTTACAGTATGTCTTTACTATATAGAATTGCCAGACTATCACAATATTTTTATAAAGAAATAATGCTTGGAGAAACACTTCATTCACTATGCATCTGCCATATACTTCAGCAGACATTTCGTATCATAGAAAAAAATGCTGCGCTGCGGAAGCGCTCTCAAGTGCTCACAGCTGGACATTTTCAGCAGGCTAAAAACACTTTGGTGGACAAGCGGCCTTTTTCTCCAAGCATTATTTCCCATAACAATGTTATGATAGTCCAGTAATTCCATCTAGTAAAGACATAAATACTCAGAGACAAGCAATATTTAACTTCTCCATTGTTGTTCAGCCATAGTACAAGCATGGCGTGATGGTTGGTCGGTATTAGTCCAGTCCCTCCTCCACTGTGATTGGTTAGCTGACTGAAAAGTGACAGTGATGAGCGCTGCATTTTACCTGAAGTTGAACATTCTTCAACTCCCGGTGCCGAGAAAAAAACGCCCGAACACTCAGCGCTCAGCGCGAAAAAGACGCTCAGCACGCTCCTGCCGTTTTAAAAAACGTGGCAATCCAATTTAGAACAATTGAAAAAATATGCTAGCCGCGGGGGAAAACGCTTTGGTAGGACACGCGGCCTTACTGTATTAAAAGCAGTGTATCATGTGTAGTAGAGTGTAATGAGAGAGAGATGGACTGAGCGAGTATGATTACCTGCATCTGATACAGCATTCATTCTTCAGCTCAACCTCATATTCACAATAAACATTAGTATGAATGTCCGCTGAGAAAAGCGATATCTTTGTCGTACTATCCTTTCATCTAAGGTGATTTCCGATGACAGCGCTGCTCACTGCATTTGTTGGATGCGTCTTACAAGCTGTTGTTAAAAGTAAAAACAACTTCTGTTTCAGTCTTTTTCAATATAAAAGTCTTTCCTGCTGACTCGTAAAAACAGTCTCTTGTCGCTATGTAATGGCGGAACACACTGTTTCCCAATACTAAATACTACTATTATTTATATAAAATATTATTTATTGAATAATAATATTTAATAAACAACAACAACAGCAATCATAAAAGTTGCTGGGCAATTCAGTCAAATACAAAGACATCACTCTGATATACAGCATTGAAGTTACATAACGTGATGAGATTTTGCCCTCAGCCAAAACTATTTGCTCTGGAACAAATAATAGATTAATGAGACCAAAGACTGCCCCGTTAGATTTACCCAAACAAATTACATCTCATGTTTAACTACTATAGAGACATCAGAGTCAGCAGTAAATTCCAGAAGATCTGGCCGACATGAGTCTGCTCTCAGTGAGTTTATGAGCGATGAACAGCCGCTGACGCCCTGGAGCTCACATCTCCGAAAACATCGAAGCAAATTTTCAAATAGACGTTATCTTTATTAATGGGGTCATATGATGCGATTTCAAGTTTTCCTTTCTCTTAGGAGTGTTACAAGCTGTTTGTACATAGATAAGGTCCCTGAAGTTGCAAAGTCTCAAAACCAAAGAGATATTCTTTATAAAAGTTAAGCCTATGCCACGCCCCCCTAAAACGGCTCATTCAAACACGCCCCCACATGTCTACGTCACGGTGTGGGAAGATTTGCAAAACACCACCCAAATGTATACACAATGAAATACGCAATACTTTTATTCTCGCTGTAGTATTGTTGCTGCTGCTGGCGCCATGTCGTGGAGACGCTGTGTTTCGTTGTGAAAGAGAAAGTACTTTGTTTGGGCTTCCAAAAGAGGACACAACTAGAAATCAGTGGTTAAGTTGTATTTACAACACTGTTCCAGAACAGTTCAACCCAAATATTTGAGTGTGTGCAGCGCATTTTATGGAGGACTGTTTCCTGAACCTGGGAGTAGCCTGCCAGCTATGCACAAAGGATAAGTGGGGCAATTCCAACTTTGCAAGGACAGTCTGGCGCTTCTGACACGCAGCCTGTAAGTACGTTTTCTTATTTAAAGAATTTGCCACTGACTATTCAAACGCGAGTTTTGAGCTGTGTAGAGTAACGCTTGTTGTTTGTCGTTTCTCCGATCACAAATGCGGACATGGTACTGTTTACGCGGGGCGATGCAACGCGACACATAAAAAGACAGTATAAGTCATTATAATCAGTAATTATGTGCCCACTGGATGCAACTTATAATGGGTTTTATTGTTTTTGTCTCGTTGCGCCGGGACACGGCATCACAATACGGTGAGGGGCGTAACATTTCCATCACACGCTTGAGGTATTCGGCCAATCACAACGCACTGGATAGCTGGCCAATCAGAGCACGCCTCGCTTCTCAGAACGATGAGCTTTGTAAAAATCGGCGCGTTTCAGAAAGGCGGAGCATAGAGGAGCAACAATGATGTACAATATGTGGAAAATAATATGTTTTTTGTAACTGTTGTATATATATATATATATATATATAGATATATATATTGTGTGGTGTATATCGTTATTATGATATAATAATTACTTATGCCGTGATATCATTTTGACCATACAAGTATTGTTACTGTTAACTAAACCTATTTTTTATTTATTTAATTGATATAAAGCTGAAATTAAATAAACTGTAAATATGTAAAAGAAAATTGGAAATGTTCCTTTCGCAAATAACATGAGTAAAATAATTTTGCCTTAAAATACGTTTGAGTTAAAGTACTAAAATTACTAGAACTAAAACTAAAAAAGGCTAATAAAAATGACAAAAACATACAACAAAATGACTAAATTCAAAATTAAAATGAAAACTAAAAATATAAAAATAAAAGATAATTTAGAATATTAATAAATACTAGATAGACTTGAGATAGACCATGACAATTTCTGAATGACAATCAATTTCTGGCAACAAAAAACGCGTTCTTAAAAACAGTTAACGGTAGCCATTGACTTACATATGGAAAAAAAATACAATGGCAGTCAATGGCTACTGTTTGGTTACTAACATTCTTCTAAATGTCTTCTTTTGTGCTCAACAAAAGAAAGAAACTCATACAGGTTTGGAACAACTTGTGTAAATGATGACCAACTTTTTATTTTTGGGTGAACTTTCCCTTTAATGTGACCAAAACAGTCCAGATTCTGTGACCGGCTCTCCCTCCCTCACCTGTGGAATGCTGCGAGGGAATTCCAGCTGCTGAGAGAGAGACTTCCTGTTGCCGTAAAAGCCTGCGGTGGCGTGGGCGGGACACGGGAACAGCTCTGGCGTCTTCATAATGATGGTATCCAAGTCTCCGATCCAGTACGGGTGAACGCCTAAAACCATGTGGATATGTGGAGTTACATAAGACATGCTCTCGATGTTGGATGATGTGAACAGCATGTGAGCATCAGTGTGGCAAGAGTACAACATCATATGTTTATGTTCAGGAGCACAAAAACATGTTCACATCTCCTGTGGGATATTCTCAAGAGTTCATGAAGTTATGTAATGAAAAAGGCCGTTCTTCTTCAGTGCAGTGTTGCATGTGTGTAGTCAGCGCTTGAACTGGGAATAGCACAGTTGAGTTATACTATAAACAAATACTGAGAGATGGATTGGGATAGTGCTATGACTCTTGTGTTCATGCAGGTTTGTCTCACTGGTGGAGTTGGAGCGAGTTCTCTTGCAGGACGTCTCTTGGCAGCTCTGATCCTCGTTGTCGCAGTTCTTGCTGTCATCGTCTGACACCTTAATAATTGGCATCTGCAAACATGCACATGATATTAGTATACTAGAAGAAATAGTATTCTAGAAATCATTTAGAAATAGGGCTGGGTGGTATGACAAATACGGTAGATATGTATCGACCGAAAGAGATTGTACTGTATTCTTGATTGCAGTGTGTATATCAGTGGACAATGCGGCATTATGTTATGGAGCAAAAAACGCAGATTAATGCAAAAATGCACAACGAGATGTGTCCCAAACACTTTTTGAATTATCCTAAAAATGATCACTTGGTTATTTAATAAACCCTTTTCAGTCAGATTGTCAGTAAATGTAACTATATGTAAGTCACTGTGTAATTTATTTCTCATAATTGTCTTTATTTCTCACATTTGCAACTTTATTTCTCAGAAATGTGAATTTATATCTTGTTATTGCCCATTTTATATCTCACAGTTGTGACGTTATTCTCTTGTAACTTTATTTATTTTAATCATGACATTATATCTCACAATGCGAATTAACTAACATGGAAACGTTTCAGTAAGATTTGTTTTTAAAGAAATTGATAAAGTGATCAAAAGTAAAGACATTTATAATGTTACAAAATGTTTGTATTTCAAACAAATGCTGCTCTTTTGAAGAATTCTGAGATACAGTATAAATATACAGTCGAAGTCAAAAGTTTACATACACCTTGCAGAATATGCAAAATGTTAATTTTGTCCACAAGAGAAAATAATAGTTGAATTTATAAAAATGACCCCGTTCAAAAGTTTACATACACTTGATTCTTAATACTATGTTGTTATCTGAATGATCCACAGCTGTGTTTTTCCTTCAGCTCCCACAAATTATTTGGTTTTCCAGCATTTTTGTGTATTTGAACCCTTTCCAACAATGACTGTATGATTTTGAGATCCATCTTTTCACACTGAGGACAACTGAGGGACTCATATGCAACTATTACAGAAGGTTCAAACACTCACTGATGCTCCAGAAGGAAAAAGCACGCATTAAGAGGGTGAAGGGGTGAAAACTTTTGGAATTTGAAGATCAGGGTATTGAACTTATTTTGTCTTCTGGGAAACATGTAAGTATCTTCTGTACTAAATAATAATAAAAAAAAAGATATTTAGGCAAAATAAGAAAAATCTTAATTTTGTTCAAAAGTTTTCACCCCCGGCTCTTGCATGGTTTTTCCTTCTGGAGCATCAGTGAGTGTTTGAACCTTCTGTAATAGTTGCATATGAGTCCCTCAGTTGTCCTCAGTGTGAAAAAGATTTTTCTGAAGAAAAGCAGGAATTTTAACTGTTCAGGACAAACAAGGGACTCATGAACAGCTATCACTAAACAAAAAAAAACACAGCTGTGGATCATTCAGGTAACAACCCAGTATTTAGAATCAAGCATATTTAAACTTTTGAACGGGATAATTTTTATAAATTCAACTATTATTTTCTCTTGTGTACTATATGTAAACATCTTTCATGTGAAATATCTTATCCAGGTCAGTACTAAATAAAAAATAACATGCTTTTTGTATGATCCCTCTTATTTTGGTAAAATAATTAAATTTTTTGCAGATTCTGCAAGGTGTATGTAAACTTTTGACCTCAACTGTACATGCATACATACATATATACGAAATGTTTCTTGAGCAGCAAATCA
Organism: Schizothorax lantsangensis; assembly: GCA_027422415.1. Classification (NCBI taxonomy): domain Eukaryota; kingdom Metazoa; phylum Chordata; class Actinopteri; order Cypriniformes; family Cyprinidae; genus Schizothorax; species Schizothorax lantsangensis. The sequence goes on along the minus strand of CM049839.1, from coordinate 8,588,956 downwards.
GCATATTAGAATGATTTCTGAAGGATCGTGTGACACTGAAGACTGGAGTAATGATGCTGAAAATTCAGCTTTGAAATCACAGGGATAAATAATATTTTAAATTGTATCCAAATAGAAAGGAGATTTTTAAAATTGTAATAATATTACATAATATTACAGATTTTACTGTACCTTTGTTCAAATAATTGTAGCTTTGGTGAGCATAAGAGACTTCAAAACCATTAAAATAATAATAATAATTAAAAACAAAATCTTACTGTAATGTTCAACCTGTAGATATCTCAAAATATGACTTTTAAATAAAAAATAAGATATAAATAAGGCAGAAACTGGCATCCATAGCATATCCGTTTCAGTCATACCACCCACCCTTCTTTCGAAACACAACATATGACCCTAATTAAGCTAAAGATCACAAAGATCACTTTGAATCTGAGGATTTTCCAGCTGAAGGGAAAAACAGGGTATGCTCCCCACCTTCAAGTTATTGTTGTTTCCCATTGCCTCCTTTTCTCCATAAGTGTAGCCAAGCTGGTCTGATTCACTGACATTAGTGAACAGAGCTCTGCTTTCACATGGAGAGAAACCCTGCAGTACAAACAACAGATAAACATGCTACGATTCTCCTCAAAATCTGAATGGGTCGTACCAAAAAAACCTGTACCATTCTGTACTATTCATACTATTCTGTGTCTCTTTTTCCATCCTGAATTAAATTAGTTTCTGCTGCATGGGATCTGCTCAGTGTCTTGAATGGATTCACTGTTTAATCACATTTGACTTGTGTGTTTCAGATCTGCTCAAAGAGAGGTCGAACCAAGTATGCTTAGCTGGTTATGTGCGGTTTGCTAAGGTAAGCTTCACTATTACTAATACTTATACTTCAGTCATTTGAAGAAGCTCATAACCCATGAGTATTAAACTTTGGTTGTAACTTGTCTCACACCATTTATGCAACAGATTATACCTCAAATCATGTTGCTTTTGGACGAGAAGTGTATTTTTATTTGTCTAAGTGATTAGACATACAATTTTTTTTACATTGAAAAAGGATCCAAACCATATCTAGAGAATTAATGGTGGGCTCTTTTGACTTACGCCAGGAAATACCCACCTAGTAACATATATTTTAAACATATGTTGTAAACAGTGACGCTCGGGAAGTCGTGGCCTAATGGTTAGAGAGTCGGACTCGTAATCCAAAGGTTGCGAGTTCGAGTCTCGGGCCGGCAGGTATTGTAAGTGGGGGGAGTGAATGTACAGCGCTCTCTTCCACCTTCAATACCACGACTGAAGTGCCCTTGAGCAAGGCACCGAACCCCCAACTGCTCCCCGGGCGCCGCAGCATAAATGGCTGCCCACTGCTCCGGGTGTGTGTTCATGGTGTGTGTGTGTTCACTGCTGTGTGTGTGTGCACTTTGGATGGGTTAAATGCAGAGCACGATTTCTGAGTATAGGTCACCATACTTGGCCGTATGTCACATCACTTTTTCAATAAAATATATTTAAAATATTTTTTTAATAAATTTATATACGCAGTATATATATTGTAAGCTATGTTATATGTTTACACAAGTTATAGAAAACTAAGTTTTTCTTCAAATGAGAGATGTTTTTTGTTAACTGAAATACTGTACAGAGGGCAAAATCTATGCTTTTAAAAAATATATTTATATTTTTTAAAAACATATATATTTTTAAAAAAATGGCCAAAATATGTATTGTTAGAAAATATATTTACAAATAATTTTAACCATATTTTAACAAATATTTTTTGGCTATTTTATGTATATTTTAAATGTATTTGAAAACATATTGTTTGACGTTTGCATTCACATTTTCTTCAATTAATGTAAACCTCATGAAAATTGTTGGCATTCATTTTATCTTCTTTTTGTAATGTTTATCTTGTTTGACTAAATATAACCTATATCTCAGAACTACAAAGTAAAATGGTTCATTTGACTGAAAATAATCATGCAATGATTAAAAATGTTTCAGACGGTCTGAGTTCCTATTTTTCCAAAGCAGACAGTTTCCTGATATTTTTGAACTTCACTGATTAGTTTAAGTATTTCTGTCTAATTGAAACCATTCTCAACTAAACAGCACGCTCATTTTTCTGGATTTTTCAAATTAAACAAGAACAATAGCTGGTTTGTTTCAGAGAAATATCCTCCTGATTTTTGCATGGTAATGTCCGCCTGCTGTCAGAGACATAGCTGAGTTTGTGGGAGTGTAGGAGTTATTTGGGATCTCGGCCGGTCGTCTGACATTTCCAGAATGCTTAGAATAGACGCTCATCTATCCCAACCCACAGAACTGGCCTCAGATCAGTTTAGAGGAATGTTTTGATGTTTGTAATGGACAAACAGCTGATAAAGTCTTACTTCAGTCTTCAGCACGGGCCTTTTCTCTGCATCAGCCTCCAGTTTTGTTTGATCGTTTACAATCTGTCCGTTAAATGGGGCAAGTCTGTCTCCAAAGTAGATATAAGTGTCCCTAGAGACAGAAAACAACAAAATATGTGCATTAAGGCACTTCTGTTTACGCTGTAATATGCAGAGAGCTGTGTGTATGTTTACACACATGCATTTTTCATGGGAACATGTGAATAGGACATTTGTTAGAGGGTTCAACAGTAAGGATAGACAGATGGACCAGGGTCAGCGAGCGCTTATTTACATGATTTAAGTGTTTTTATTATTATTATTATTTATGTTTTACTACTACTACTACAAAATGTATTTTATTATATTAACATTATATTACTCTTAATGAATTAAAATGTATTTATAATAATATTATTGTAATGTTTTATATAATGTGAATAATTTTATTTAGTTCCACCATACTCTTCATTTATTATTATTATTAATAATAATAATAATAATAGTATTGCATTAATTAACCATACAATTACTTTTAATTACAATTATTATTATTATTATTGTTATTATTACTATTACTATTATTATTACTATTACTATTATTGAATTGCTAAACATTTTAATTCGTTTTAATTCATTACAATTTATAAAAAAATATATATAATTATTTTTCTTTCATTTAAATAATACACTTGATTTTTTATTATTATTATTGTTGTTGTTGTTGAATTAATTAACATTTTAATCACTTTTATGTTATTATTATTTATTATAAATAATATTTATGTAATTGAAATAATTTTATTTCGAGTTCCTCTATAAACTGAGAAGATTGCTTTATAAGTTTTAATTAGAGTATGAACTGTTATATTTAACTTTTAATAATAAAAGTTATCATTTGTACATTTTCCTTGTGAGGAAATTCTTATAGAGTAAAAAAAAATGTTGTAGTAACACTTTGAATTAAAGATGAAATAAAGACTGAAATAGTATTTGCTTGTAAAACGTTCTCCAATTATCTTTTTATGTTTCAGCATATTAACTATAAAAAAGCTTCAGTGAAATGACCTGCTCATTTGACCCAGCAGAAAGATCCTTATTGTTGAACCCTGTGTTTGGACAACATATAAAGCAGTCAAAATGAGCTGATTATTACCTGTGTAAATCTTGTCCAACAGACGCACCATTGTTGCTGGACTGAAGTTTATCACCCGCTTGCAGACCCTCCTCTCGCGTGGTGACACACATTCTCCAGAAACTGCTTTCCTGTTCCAGAGGAGCCATCAGATCAGTCAGACAAGGGCACTACTATTCCTCCTTATAAAAAGAGCTGTTAACAACCAAAGAAATCTACGGTTTGACAGCTGAGGTAAATGTGACCATAATAGCTGTGCTTTATTAGACCATGAACCACATCAGTGACCTTTACAGGCCCCGCTATAAAGAGCTGCAATGTTTGACAGAATGAACTAGATGAGAGTTAAAGAGAGCAGGAGAGAGCAGGTCATTTACCAGGGGAACTTCATATGTGAAGAGCTTAGGAAACAAAAATCATCATGATCAAAACTGTCAAGTGCTGGTAAAATCTCCAGTCCCGCTTTTGCTTGAAATACCATACTAACATACTACTCATACTAGTTCTGCAGCATGCAGTATGCTTGCTGTGCACAGTATGCAAATGTTCTGTGTGTATGAAATATTCAGATGATCAATTGTGAAACATTGTATCCCACAATGCAGTATGGTTGACTTGACCTTTCATTGTCAGTGTTATAAATAAATCATTTGGCTGTGATTTTTACATCTCCTTCTTGATGTTATTTCACCTTAATGGCGAGGACAAAAAAAAAAAGATTAATATATAAGTATATATAGAAGTAGGAATTATATATGTATACTGAATATATATATATATATATATGTATGTGTGTGTGCGTGTGTGTGTGTGTGTGTACATATATATATATATATATATATATATATATATACTTTTTTAGAGAGAGAGAGAGAGAGGGTATAATTAGAAATTATATTATATTTATATATAATATACAATATTTTTTTAAATAATTTAATATTTTACATTTTCTGTACCACTCACTTTTAGAAAGTGATAGATCATATTAATTTTTTTCTGCAGTGTTATTATTGTGGCATTATCTAACTGCAGCTAAAAGGAGCAAAATTAACTGTGGTTGTTTTTTTTGTCAGTTGGCTGGTCTTGACCAGAGCAGGTTACAGCGTGGATCAGACTTTATGCCGTCGTCTGGCTTTATCATTCCTTTCTGAACATAGCATATCTCTTATTCATAAAGTCCCAGCAGTGCCATTACAGTAAATATAAATAAAGTAAATGTTGTTACAATGTTGTGCAATGGTCAGGGTGTTTTATCAGTATGTTATGATTTAAGACTCTACAGGAATGTCCTACAGTATGTGAGCTGTATGAGCGCTGCGTTCTGTGTCTCTCTGTATCACAACAAGCTCTCTTTTGTGCAGGAGTAATGAGTTGAGCAGAACCACAGAATCTCCATCACACCAGCCATGTGATAATGATTCATTTCAGCAGGAGACGTCCCTGTGATCCAGGCAGGCAAGCCAGAATTAAGATTGCACGGAAAACTTCTCAGATATCATCATCAGGATTCATCAAATATGAAACTAATTCAATTTCAGATGTAAAGCAGCTCTACAGAAGATCATACAAGTGTCACAGTTCAATGCTGTTTTACAATGTTTGTATATTATAGTTGTCCTACATAATAATTCTTAGATTGTACATAGTTTTTAATTTCCACAGTCTTTCATATGAACATATTGTTCAGTTCTTTTAATTTAAGTGCAAAATTTTATTTTTTTATTAAATTACTAAATTTTTAACTGTATTTTTACATACACACACACACACACACACACATACATACATACATACATACATACATACGTATGTATATATATATATATATATATACATATATATATAATACTTAAAAATGTATAAACTGTATATTTTTTATATTTTCTGCACAACTCACTTGCAGAATGTGATACAACATACGTTATATTATTTAACGTATTAAAACGTAATTATTTATGCACTGTGTTATTGTAGCATCATCTATTTAATAATTGAATTTTTTTTTTCCTTCGTTCCTTGACTTTTTCTTCATTATGTAAACATTTATTTTAATAGTGTGTTTGCAATGTACTATATAATAATTAAACTTGCTTTAATATATGAACACTTCAGTGACTGGTGGACACATGTGTTTGTTCTATGCAATCTAAAGCAACACCTGCACTAAAAAAAAGTTTTCACCGCTTATGTTTCATTCATGAATTAAACATGACAGGAAAGCAGTGCATTAACAACTTCTGGAAAGCCCTTCCTAAAGTTACTTGAATAATTGTTAGTCTTTATTTCTTATATCTAGATAGTCTAATAAACCTGGCAATGTATAATAAGAATGTTGTTGGCTCTTTGACCAATTGCTTTTGTTCCTCATTTTTAAGTCTGCTAAGTGTTCAAACATCAATAGCTACCCAGAAGTATTCACATTTGGAAATTTAAATGCAGGTCTGACAGAAGTTAATTCTTCTGTGATGTCATCAGATGCAACCAATAGGCAAGCACAGCTGCTGTGATGTCATCACTAACACATACCTTGATGGAGAAGGACCTCCTCATGGTTCTTTTGGGGGCCTCTTGGCCCCTCTGAGGCGCCTGGATGCTGACGCTCCTCGTCATGTACTTTTCCGAGTTTCCCATGGACCCTTCCAGCGGGTCCCTGCGGTGTGTCTCCTCCAGCCTGCCGTCCCAGGGCTCACGGTACCTCTCTTCTGGGCTGGACGCGTCCTCATTGGTGCTGGAGCTGCAGATGATGAGCGACCGTGATAGGATGGCCAGTTTCTTGGAGCTCAGTCCTGCTTTGCCCCTCTCCATCCTCTTGGTTCTCCTCCTGTGATGCAGCTGCTGATGGTGGGTGTTTCTCAGAGGCAGGATGGCCACAGAGGGAGGTTCTCTCCCAGGATGCATCACTGCTAATGGAGGGGGCCGCTCTGCAGACGAGAGCAATTAGAAAATTCAGTTAGGAGCATGTTCTGCCATCCTCCCGTGCCCTAAGTGTTCTCAGAAATCACAGAGGCTACAGACGCAGATAAGAGCGCTTTTCTTCTCTGATCCATGACGGAGGAAAAAAGAGAAAGTATTGCCCCATGACTGTGAGAGAGTTTGTGTGTGTGTGTGTGTTCAAAATGAGGGAAATACACAAGTGAAATGGACTGCACAGACATGAAAAATAAAATAAAAATATTACAGTACAATGAAATTAAAATTGAAAATAAAATAAAAACAAATCTGTTGTTACTTACTCACCCTCATGCCGTTTTAATTCCAAATTGTAAAAAGTTGGATATAAAAATATATATATTTCAGTACATTTTTACAAGAAAATACACTGTAAAAAAAATATTTTTCAAAGTTGTAAAAAACGATTACTGAAGTACTAAAGTTTAAAAGAAAATATTATTTTAGTCTTTCTAACATTTCACATTTTATTCAATGTTATTTGCCATTCCTTTGTATTTATTTGTGAAATTTACTAGCAATTACTGAGTGAAAATTGTTTCAAAGTAATGCTACACCATTTTTTTTTTCAATGCATACGCTGCTATATATATTTTTTTTTTCAGTGAAGCACACAAGAATGCATCATGCAGCTATTTTTCAGACAAACAATCGTTCAAAGTGACAAAGTCTTCAAAAAGGACAAAAAGCACCATGAAGTCTAACCAAGACTGGTCATAGCACCTGCATGTTGTTGCTCTTTTGTTGGTTTTGATTGCTTCTTTTGTCCTCATTTGTAAGTCGCTTTGGATAAAAGTGTCTGCTAAATGACTAAATAAATAAAGCAAAAAGATACTTCAAAATCTTCCTTTTGAAGGAAAAAATAACATCATACAAGTTTGGACTGACATAAGGGGTCAGTAAACAAAGACAGAAATGTTATTTTTGGTTGAACTGTCCCTTTAAGACATTTTGAACATTTTGATCTTGGCTTTTCATTTAAATGTAAGACTGTCAAGTTACTTTTTCTAATTAGAAAACCCAATCTGATGCAAATCTCAACAGAAATATATTATCAGTACAATATTGAGGAGTTTAAACCTAATGGTTTTGTTGTTTTCTTTCTTTACAGGCATGACGGGATATGTCATGCATTATAAATGACCGGCTGCACATACATTACCAGTCATGTGAGATGAGCTCATATTCACGCTGACATGTGGGAATATACTGTGACTGCTAGCGTCTAAAGCGCCATGTACTGTACTTTGGTGAGAATGAAGTCATAGTCACCTGCTGGTGATAGTGAGCATTACTGTACCACAAAGAGAAGATCACATGTGCAACGTTTCATGACCTCTCAGATATTCATGCATTATGAAGTCCTTTTGTGGTATTCTGCAAGAAGCTTTGGGGTCTGAGACTCAACAGATTGATTCGGTTGGGACGGTCAGTTAGTAAACGTCCTGCACTTCCAGCAGCTGTTTGTTAATATTGCTCCTATTTACTTCACATATGCCACTCAAGTTTTGAAATGAGGGGCAGTACAGACAGATCATGTAAATCATATTTTTGTGTTACATAAATACTATTTATCATTGTAGGATTCATAAAATTCACTAATTTTATCCTTAAGGCCTTGTAAATGTACCACACTGACTTGCCATTGAGATACAGTATCACAGAGACACAGTTTGTTTGCTTAAATATTGTACCATGATCTGTTTTGATAAATAAATATGAGATCTATTGAGCTATAGATTAAGTTTAAGTTGAGCATTTGCTTATTTCCAAGTCTATGTCAAAAATCTGATGTCAATAATTTGATTAGGTCAGTTGTCAAACACCACAATTAGAAATACATTTATAAAATAACAACTGCAATATGACATTCAATGCTTATTTTTTTGTGCATAAAATATGCATAGTAAGTTGTGAGCTCAGATGTAGGCTTAATTATTTTATTTTTTATTATTATTAATAATAATTTATTGTGACTGTGTATCATTTTGGTGCATCTAGTCAAGATTATGATTGTCATGCTATTGTTCACAATATTATTATCAATGGAAAAGAGCTGTACGAAGGTATACTCCAAATATTTTCTGTATTACACCAAAAAAAAAAAAAAAAAATGTATTGGTCAATTGAATGACCTTTTTTATCCACCAATGGGGATCTCATATGGGTTGGAATGACATGAGGGTGAGTAAAGTTTCAGTTTTTGGGTGAACTCTCCCTTATTCTGAGACCTGTCAAACATTTATTTGATATTTAATCCGCATCACTTTTACATCAATCACTTCTATGGAAAGACATTACCCTCAGTCTTATTCAGATTGCTCATATGAGAATTAAAATATTTCCAACTTTGAAGTCTAGACATATTATGACCTCCACAAATGAAACTTTATGAGAGCAGCTCCCACTCTTGGCCTTTAAACACTACATTACCCAGCAGCTCCTTTGTTTTCTCTGGCACTGATTGCCACAAAAGTCCCAACTTCAAATACTGACAAATGACTCCAGCGTCCACAAAGTGTTGTAACGTTCTGGGTCTGCTGAAGTTTGATAGGGTAATTAGTCTACCGAGAGAGCTTTGTCTAGGCTCGTTAGCAGCATGGATCCTGATGCAGTGAACAGTGAGGCTCTGTTCCAGCACCTGGTGAGCTGCACATGCACAGACGGCATTTAAAGTCATCATAGACGTGCTGCTGGTGTGAAGGATGTTCAGAAAGGTAGGAGAAACGCCCGTCAAGATACACAAAGCGTCATTTAATTGACACGGTCTTTAATGGTGCATGCGTTCAAGTCATGTCGGAAAGATCGCATTTACAAATTGAACGCACATCAATGCCGCCACAACCTCGGAACTTTCTTTAAGCTCTGAGTTTCTGAGTTGGGGGCGTGACAGTGAGAAAATATGACGGACGCAATATTTTTTTATATATATTAATGCATCAGCTTTACAACCAAACAAGGTACATAATCACATTCCAGAATAAATCCAGTCTTATTCAGCCTTGGTTGAGCATAACCAAAAATAGAAAAAACAAAAACAAAAAAAACCCCGTCAAAATAAACCAAACTAAACCTGAAAGAAAGATAAAAAGAAAATAAGTACATTAGATGCTTCAAAAACGAATGGGCTTTTAAATTAAATTAGCTATACAAATACAAAGGAGAAGTCAACTTAAGGGCTTTCTTGTTCTTAACAAATTTTAAAGATTTATATAAGAGTTTTACCTCATTACACCATTGGATAAAGTTGAGTTTAGATTTAAACCATCTGCACTTATGAATAAAAAAACTTACCAAAACATATCAGGAAATTAATAACAAATTCAAAATCTTTGTTTTCAAGAAAAATTCCGAACCTGACTACCTTCACATCGAGTGGTGGGAATTCAACATCCCTGGAACATAACCAGTTTTGCATCTCTCTCCAGTCCGGGAACACATGTCCGAGAACAGGAGAACATATAGTCCCCCTAGCTTACACCAAATTCTATTGAAACCAATTTTGAGTTGAGCTCCTGCCTTTGTACGGTGTTTCAAATGTATGTGCTGTAGACAGCAGGGCAGCTCACAGTGTTTTAAAACAGAGCCTGTACGTTTGTGGGGTCTTTTTTTCTTAATGGATGTCTGGATGAATCACTGAGATGTACTGGGTTATTCATGATGAAATATCAGCCTTGTGCTTGCCTGCTTTAGGCCAGAGCAAAAGTAGCAATATATCTGCCAACATGTGTTGCAATCACTGAGATCAGCTCTCTGACTGATACATCTATTCATTTAACAGATGCTTTTATCCAAAGCGACTAACATATGAGGAAACAAGCGTCTTCACTTTGTCGATCACTTTTGTAAACATTTTAAGACTAGAGTAAATTGTTTAATCTGATCCTGGAACAAAACATGTGTTTTCTTCATTGCAAGCATCACAAGCATGTTTTTAAAAAGTGAAAAATATGCTAAAAAGGTTTGGCTTTGCAATATGGGTAAATTAATGTGATCTGAGCTATGCAATTTCATTTACCTCCCAGAATAACTGTGTTTGCAGTGTGTAGCACCTAATGTTGTACTAAAACTTGCTCATTAAAATGTCCAAAAAAAGAAAGAAAAGTAAACTGACCTAAAATGGTAAGATGTAGGTGAAAGGTTTTAATGGCACATTCCGTCTATTTTTGTTATTTGCAGCAATATTTTCCAACTGTGTGCAGAATATAATTTGCAGTAATTTCAGTGGCACAGTATGAAATTGTTTCCCGTTTGAAATGTGTTGACTCAACCATTGATGTAATGGCGCAGAGCCGTCATACTGTTTAGTTTGAAGACTTTTGAAAGAAAAATAGACCAAAAGCAACACTGGTTCATGGAAATGATGAAGTGACATGATGATTTGACAGAAGTAGCATTTAAATAAATCAATGACAATGAAAACCTTTAGAAAATGTGTTTGTTTGTTTGTTTGTTCCTGTCCCCCCTGATGAACAGACAGCCTTTTATCAACAACAGCACAACTAAATAATGCATGAAACATAATGGTTGCTGCAATGTTACTAGGTGGTTGCTAGGGTAATTATTGCTATTTGCAAACTAACTGAATACCTAGTTTAAGTAGTCTAGATTGCAGATTTCCATTGTTTCGTTTTCACGTTTCTCTTGTTTATTACCCCTCTCTCTTAAACACCTCTGTCACTGTTTATGAAAGTATAAACAATTCCTCTTTTAATCAAAACCATTTGTCAGATCCCAGCAAGCAGTGCTTTTTCTAATCAAACCATTTCCATATTATGCAATGATTAAAAGCTGTCCCAGCAAACTCTGCATTCAATTACTCTGAGACACAACATTCAACTTTTTTATAATGGTAATAAATTGTACTTTACTCTCATAACTGCAATATGAATCAGCACATGTTATGCTTCCACTGATGCATTGGACAGATTGCATGGTTTAGCTGGGACAACGTTGATGGATCTGTCTCCATCCGATCTAATTATGACAAACATTAGCGTCTGGAGTTCAGTACAGTATCAAAGGAAGCATGCACAAGCTCTGGGATACGCGTGCAGTGATTGTATGCAATGCTATTTTCTCTGCATGTGTGTGGTTGATGCCATTTAACCTGACATGGTGAACTGTGTGTGTTAGTGTCTTAACATCTGTGTCTGAGCTCTGAATCAGGTGTGGCTAAATGTCGCATGTAAGTTTCCACCGAAGAGGAATGAAAGACTCACCAAAGCTGAGCATTTTCTTGTCTTGCAGTGAACTGATCCCAGTGTTGTGAGTCTCGTCCTAGCAGTTGTTTGGTAGAGTATTCCAGAGGGAAGACGCTGGTCAGTTCAGCATGATAAAAGTCCACCGCTGAACAAGTTCCCCCTCTATGCTCAGAAATGTCTCCCTCTCTCTCTCTCTCTCTCACTCAGAGTAGTGCCAGAGGCTGTCAGTGAGTTAAGAGGAGCGTTTGTAACTGCCGCCTACCCTCCCTTTACCAGCGGCCAGCTGAACACAAGTGCGTCTCATAGAGCCGGCCACCAAATCACAGCTCTCTTCCTGTCTGACAATTTAAAGAGAGAGTGAGAGAGAGACTTTCTCCATCTGTAATGGACCTTACACCTAGTCAACACGCAAGGCTTTCTTTTGCTGGCCACCAGAGATGACTGAGAAGAGATCACTGCATTCATAACTAATAGATTATTGTAGTTGCATTTTGGATAAATAGATTTATATTTGGATAATAAAGTACATTTCTGTTAACATTTACTGATGTTATTTTAAGCCTGCATGACTTTCTTTCTTCTTTGGAACACAAAAGGAGAAGTTTTGATGATTTTTCATGATGCTTACTTTCATACAGTGTATGGATGGAGATGAAGATCTCAAAATGTACCATAAAAATACAATAATAGGATCATAGAAATTGTCCATATGACTCAAAGTAGGTATCATTAGGGGAAGGGGAAACTCATTCTAGAGAGCATTGGACAGAAATTTGAAAAAGAATGATGTATCATTCAACTTTTTTTTTTCTAAAGATTCAAAAGTTTGTGTAATATACATTAAGTGATATATATTGAGTAAAATATATTGGGCTTACAACAAAGCCCAAAATCCATCCAGAATCATAATATATATATTTCCATTGTCCAATATATATATATATATATATATATATATATATATATATATGGATGGATCTTGGTCTTTGTTGTAAATAGTTATAAATTGTAAATTGTAATTATAAAATGTTATACATAAGCAATAAAAACAAGTTAAAACATTTGGGGTCATTAATATATTAAAAAAAAATTGTATTCAGCAAAGATGCATTAAATTGATCAAGATAAAAAAAAAATATATATATATGTCATATATATCATATATAATCATTTTTGTATTAATTTTAATACATTTTCTAATCATCAAAACATCCTAAAAATACATAATGTTTTTTTTCAAAAATATTAAGCAACATTGATAATAATAAAAGCAACATTGATTAGCAAATCAGTATATTAGAATGATTTCTGAAGGATCATGTGACACTAAAGACTGGATTAATGATACTGAAAATTCAGTTTTGATCACAGGAATAAATTACATTGTAAAATATATTCAAATAGAAACCAGTTATTTTGAATTGTAATACGATTTCACAATATTTCTGATAATTGTAGCCTTGGTGAGCAAATGAGAGTAAAACCATTTAAAAAATGTCACCGACCCCAAACTTTTCAATGGCAGTGTGCTAAAAAGTACAATTTTCCAACTTTTAGTATAGCATCAAGCTAAAAGACAGACTAAAAGATTAAAAACTGCTTATGATTTGGTTGCGTCTGTAAGAAGAGCGGGACGACGATGGCAGCTTACAGTAATGCTATAAATACTAGCACTGCTGCAGTTACTATATAGCATCACTTCACCCAGAGGAATATCTGATTGCCACGAGGTTGCTCTTTAATAGCTCAGGAACCTTAATGGATTTCTCTGTCATGTTTCATTTAAGTATCAGGTTTGTCTCATATGATTTCCTAAAATTCCCCAGGAGACTTAAAAATAAATACAGATGAATCAGTCGTTGACATACAGTGGGAGTAAAGAGTTGTAAAATGAACGTAGATGACAGCCAGGGGCGCATTAATGCATGGGCTCCAAGGGGCTGAAACCCAGGGGCCTACACTGGAAAGGGGGCCCACTGGCTGCAGGGAAATTATATTTTTTGAATAATTATTTATATGGGAGTTTGCAGCAGTAACAACAGCATTCAGTGAACAAACTCACACACTCATGTGTGAAGAATGAAAGAATGGATGAAACGCATTTGTCCGTGTTTCACTCCGTCTTGAATCGCGCTCGAGAAACGGTCTCTTCCGTACTCTTTCGGTACCGGTAGTCTCGGTACTCTTTCAACTCGTTTTTTTTTTTTTTTTTTTCTCAAACAAGAGACTGTACGACATTCACGTTACATGATTTGACTGATTTTTACGTAGAGAGGGTGACAGGCAGCGCACCGCATTAAAAGAAATGATCATTCATGTTTTCACAACAGCTGGCCAAATTCAAAAACGAAACTAAAATTAAAACATCTTTGAGAGCAAGGGGGCCCCCTGGTGTTTCGGGGGCCCTACGCAGCTTGTGTATTCTGCGTATAGGGAGGATCGGCTCTGTGTCAGCTGAAGGTTTTAGAATAAGGTGCTGCTTCAAAGTCTCAATTTTAAATCCAGGGATGGAAAAATAGGAATCGTCCTATTGCTTATATGTGATCATTAAACTTTATACGGCTGTGATTGAATTAATTAAACGTGAGCAGGGGCGGACTGGGGCTAAAAAGTGGCCCTGGACTTTCTGGCACAGAGCGGCCCACACCCGGTCCGCAACACACCACACCATAAACCCACCAGATAACACAATTCAGAAATAAAAATGCAATCTATTTTTCTTTTTAATTATTGAACTTATTATTATTAACATTAATGAATTACTAAGCATATTTTTTATATTATAATTAGACTTTTCTGGTTTATATGACAAATAGTAAATAATTTATAAGAATATTTACACTTCTTTTTTAGAGGGACAGATTAATATCACTAAAGTTAAATATAATATCAGTCCATATGACACAATGCTCTGCTTAAAAGACTTGGAATGTAGTGCAGAATGTGGACTGTTTTTTATGGTGCCTTTCTATTGGTCCTTTAGAAATCAATCTAATATGCTGATTTTCTGCTAAAGAAACATTTCTGATTATTATCAGTGTTGAAAACGGTTGTGCTGCTTCATATTTTTATGGAAAACGTGATACATTACTATTTAGTCAGGGTAATATAAAAAAAATATATGTATAAATTAATACTTTTATTCAACAAGGTTGCATTAAATTGATTTAAGTGACAGTGAAATTATCTATACTTATTACAAATTAATTATATTTCAAATAAATGCTGTTCTTCAACTTTTTCATGATTATTTAATGAATACAAAGTTAAAGTATCACAGTTTCCACAAAAATATTAAGTGAAAACAGTTTTCTGTATTGATAATAATGAAAGCCATTAGTAATAGGTTAATTAATCAAAAATAATTAATGATAATAATTAGGCAGCAAATCAGTACATTAGAATGAATTCTGAAGGATCATGTGACACTGAAGACTGGAGTAATGATGCTGAATATTCAGCTTTGATCACAGGAATAAATTACATTTGAAAATCTTTAATAGAAAACCAATATTTTAAATGTAATATTTCATATTATTTATTTGATCAACTATTTGATCAAAACTAAATAAATAAAAAGTCTTAATTATTTCAAACATTCGACCGCCAGTGTGTATATAAAATAATGCATGTGAACTAGAAAATTATATATTTTTTTATTAATATAGGCTATATCACTTTCCTAATCACAGCGCTTGAAAGCGAAAAAGTCTTCAGATTTACAATGTTGTAAAGTAAGTTTGAGAATGATATTTTCCTTTTTTATTATTCTTCTTCTTAGACACGTGAAATTACAGAAGAAACCTTGATAGAGATTTACACATTCACTCTTATCTTATATTGGGACGAATAACGTGGCATTAAGAAATTCGAAAAGACCAGTAGTTCTTTGCACCCCTGAAAATGAATGTCTGTTGTTTGGGAATTTTTTAATCGTAAACAGTTGGCAAATATTGCTGAATCGTCTCGTCATGTTTAGCAGCTTACCTCTTCCCTCAAAGTCAGCTCGCGTTAGTTAGTGGTCTTTTTAAGGAACAGTATGAGTTTGTATCCAGCACTGGTTTCACTTTAGTCTTTCAGTGTCCAGATCTGGAGAGTTTGTAGATATGAAGGAGTTCTCTGTCTGAGTGTGTGTTTAAGATGCAGTTTTGCTGTACATACTGGGTTGGTGTTAAATGAACTGCGGGGGTAATTTACTGTAATTAACCCCAGTCCTATAGCACAGAGAGTCTCTCAGTGTAGACACACACAAAATATACTTACGCTCACATTCACCCACGCGCCACGCCACACACGCCTGTCCTGAATGGAGAGTCTGTGTGCAGAGCAGTGTATTTCTGACGGGATAAACAGGAATCCCTGTGTAAATACACAGTCCAGGGAGGACTCCACAAATACATCTGAAGTCAAACATTTTATGTTACATTTCAGTAGCGTATAGCATATGTATATATATGATATTAATACATAAATGGAAGCCTGTTTTGCAAAAAAAAATAGAAAATTCACAATTCTAACTTTTTTTTAATTGCAATTCTGTTTAAATATCACAATTATATAAACTTGCAAATTTAAGAAGAACATATGAGCATATAATTCCGATGTTTTTCTTGGAACTATTCCAAGTTTACATTCCACAATTATTAGTTATTTTTTTTTTTTTTTTTTAATCAGAATTTCTCAGAAGTATGAATTATGAGGAAAAAAGTTTTTTTTTTTTTATCACATGGTGGAAACAAGTTTCCATATTAATGTATTGCATAGCACAATATTTTAGTAAATTTCCATTTGCATAGCATTTTTCATTGCATCTTTTATTCATTTTTAATTTGAAATTGTTTGCTATTATTATTTTATTTATTTTTTCAGAGT
This sequence comes from Schizothorax lantsangensis, assembly GCA_027422415.1. NCBI lineage: Eukaryota > Metazoa > Chordata > Actinopteri > Cypriniformes > Cyprinidae > Schizothorax > Schizothorax lantsangensis. The sequence continues at coordinate 8,572,403 of CM049839.1, read as the reverse complement.
GCTGAAAATTTCTTGCAAATGGGTTGCAGGTCTGTTCTGATAATGTTGCAGGTATAGGGAGAATAACATTCAAATGATTAAATAATATCAATTAAATAAACTAAAAATTTAATAAAAACACACTGAGCAACATGAAGCCACATCCACAATTGTTTCATTTGAAGCTTTAATTTTGTTTTACAAAATTGTAAATTTTTACCATTTAGTCTATTTTATAATAATAATTTTGAATATTCCCTATGCATTCATTTCAATGTTTAATTTTAAGACTACTACTGTTACTATTTCTACAACTTCTACTAATATTAATAATTGTAATAGTGTCCCATACTTCTTTCTTTCTTTTTTACATTTCTATAGCACTTTCTACAATACAGTTAGTTTCAAAGCATATTCACAGTAATAAACAATGATGCAAACTTCTTCAAATATGAGACAATTTCAAACAACAAAACAACAGTGTCATTATTCAGCTTAAGTTTGTTATGAGTGCATTTAAGTGTCCTTCCATCATTACAGTGCTTTATAGACAAACTCACATCCTTGTATCTCATTGCTTGATAGACAGTGACGCCCTCTCCTGGCTGACAGCAGTGTTATTTATATATCTGCTGTAGCTCACATGCACAGGATTTCCAGTCTGTTACTGCCATCTGGTGACCATCAGCTGTAATGCTCCACATTCTCTTTCACTTAGACACACTGGCTATATTCAGAATAGCATGCTGCTACCATAATACCATTATGTAATATACTGTGCACCGTAGGCACATGTTCTGTAAACATAACCTAAAATATCCAAACAACCCAAGCAAGTCTGTAACATCTGGAGAAAGCTGTTAGTTAGCATTCACACTTCTTTTAATAGCACAGAATTGTCTCGAAGTACATGATTTGCGATCTTAACTCGTGGGACCATGTAAGAGCCAATCACCTGAGCTGTAAATGTCATGTGACTAATCACTTGGTTATGTAATGCATTGTTTCACATACCTGTATATTTAAAAAAATAGTAGGCAGTATACACTATGCTGTGGTGTATTAAGCAGTATCCCAGCTAACAAATATATGTACTAATATTGTTTTATTAATGTTCCCATTAAGTTATGAAACGTTATTTCGGAAGGTTCACTGAAAGTCCAGTTGTTTAAATGCTTAAAAAAAGTATTTTTCTTGATACTATAAGAGTCATTCTTCAACATGTGAAAGCTAACAGCTAGCTTTCTCCACATCTTGACTGGCTGATTATATATTTCATTAGGTAATACAATGACATCCAAACATTTTTAAGTGAGACTGAAGTGTTCAAATATGTTTTGGGCCCATATAGATTGTACCTAATGCCTCTGAAGACAACACAATACAACAAACACATGCCCTTTTGATTCTTTAAGACATGTCTATCTCAGTTTCACAGTCTTATTCTCATACTGAGCTTACTGTCATCCTGTGGTGCTAGAGAGACAGTAAAGAGAGTACTGAACCACCGCACTACATAGAGACGGTGATGGTCTTCTGCTGTAAGACTGTGTGTGTGTGTGTGTCAGAGGAAATGAGCCCCACCTTAAAGAGGGGGAGGGAGAGAGAGACAGAGAGCCAAGAGGAAGACATTGTACTTTGGCTGCCCTGCTAAAGGACCCCCCCCCCTCTCTCTGCCCTCCCACACCAACACCGCCTTCAGTATGTAGTATTTATAAACAATAACTGTGCGCGCACACACAATTTTAGTTTATACCTATGTATGTATGTGTGTGTGTGTGTGCAAAATATGATAAATTAAGACTATAAATTAAAAAAGTCATCAACTGAGAAAATTTATTTGATTTTTATATATATTCTGTAATTGTAATATATTTAATATTATAAAAATATTGATATATATATATAATTATGATTCTATATATAGAAACAACAACAACAAAATATTGTGCAATTCTCTGTACATTTCAGCATTCATTATTCTAACAGAGGCAAAGAGCAAAAGCAATCTCCTGCTTCATCTAAATGTTGTCTTGTTCTACTTAACTTTATAATATACATATATATATATATATATATATATATATATATACTCATCATTTAGAGTTTTTGAAGCTTTTTGGATGTCCATTTAAAAAATGTTCTCATGTTATTGCCTCCTTAAGATGAATCTCTTGTTATATTCTTCATTTGGCCTTGGAAAAAGCATCTGATAAATGAATAAATGTAAAAGTGAAAACTCTTGCCGGTAGCAAAACATCACGTGTGATGTTCTGACCTCAAATCTGTCAGAGACTTTGGGATCGACTTAAACACACTCACACTTCCTCTCACACCTGCCATAACACTCTGAGTGTGTGTGTGTGTGTGTACGTACGGCCCATGCAGGAATACTGCAGTGTGTGTGTGTGTGTGTGCGTACGTACGTATGGCCCATGCAGGAATACTGCAGTGTGTGTGTGTGTGTGTGCGTACGTACGTATGGCCCATGCAGGAATACTGCAGTGTGTGTGTGTGTGTGTGTGTGTGTGTGTGTACGTACGGCCCATGCAGGAATACTGCAGTGTGTGTGTGTGTGTGTGTGTGTGTGTGTACGGCCCATGCAGGAATACTGCAGTGTGTGTGTGTGTGTGTGTGTGTGTGTGTGTACGTACGGCCCATGCAGGAATACTGCAGTGTGTGTGTGTGTGTGTGTGTGTGTGTGTGTGTGTGGCGGCTCCTCTGAGGCTTTAGCTAACAGATGCTAGTTTTCCATCAAGAACCATTTCTTTCTTGTCTATTGCACAATTGAGCCCTGTGTGAGTAAACACATTATTTATCTGTTTGTTCAGCACGCTGCCCGTCTGAGGGGGATGAGGTCATTCTCTGGGAATGTTCCCATAGGATGCTCATAGTGCTGCTTCATATTAGCAAATGGGAAGGTACGAAGATGGATTACAACACAGATGCAGCCAAGGCTATTTTTTCCTCTGGTCCTTCATCTGTTAAACGTTTCGCCCTGAATTAGACAGAAGCTGCTGTGTGATGTTTGAGTTTTTCTTTGAGTCATTGTTAGTGCAGAAATCAAAATGCAATGAAAAGTGCATGAAACAACATAATGAACTACATTTTCTGAACAAACAGCTTTTACTGAAAATTAAAACAATTGTTAGTGCAATAGTTTGGAAAATAATTGCACACATCTTCTGAAGTAGTTGCATGATTTCTATAGTATGTTTCTATATTATATGTCTGACACTCTGTAGACACATAAAAGGTCAGTATCACATGACTCTAAAACTGAACAAACAAGGTGTAGCTCTATAAAAGTCCTCTATTGCCTATAGAACATATCAGGGTTGGTCATTCGAGTTTAAGTGTGTGTTATTTTAGTATCATCGATGTATTATAATAGATTTAGTTAATATTTGACTTATATTTTATTTTTATATTTTTTCTGTTTTTATAATTTTTTTAATTTTTTTAACTTTTTATTTAAATTTAACTTTTAATTTTTGTTAAAGTTGTAATATTTTTGTTGTGTATTTTAGTCATTTTTAATTTTATTTATATACGATTTGGTGCTCAGTTATAAATTATTATTGGTGCTCAAATCAGCATATTAGAATGATTTCTGAAGGATCATGTGACACTGAAGACTGGAGCAATGATGCTGAAAATTCAGCTTTGATCACAGGAATAAATTACATTTGAAAATATATTCCAATAGAAAACAGTTATTTAAAATGATGATAATATTTCACAATATTACTGTTTTTTCAGTAGTTTTCATTAAATAAATGCATCCTTTATGAGCATAAGAGACATCGTTCAAACACAATAAAAACAAATCTTATATGATTTCTCATTATATATATATATATACTGTATATATATATATAACTAGCTAGGTTTAACTGCCGAGTTTAATATATATATATATTATATATATATTGTGCTTGTACAATCCTCTGAGTATTTCCTCAACTCATCATCTGACAAAAGCAAACACACCTAATCAGACGTCTGCATTTGGCAGCGTGCAGCACGTCTGGCTCATAGCAGGGAAATAACTTTGTTCCCAGGCTTCATTAGACAATGACACCATGCAGACAATGTCAGGAAAGGTTTCTCTGCTGTCATCCTCCCAGGTGCCACGGCTTTATTTTAGGACAATGAGGAACCGCCCCATCTAACCTTTGGTCCTGAAGGAGAGACAATAACAGACCGTGGGCGGGGTCTCCTGGCTTCTGGTGAGAAAGAAGGTTCAGCTGTACTGATTGACTGAGCATTCTGTACAAACACAAAACCGCTACTGTAAGACGAGAGCTGCAGAAATATAATGCAGAGAAATAGAGAGCAGTTGGTGGTTAAATGTAGGTCCTGGAGTATGAGAGGGCAGTGTGAAGAAACGACTGGTCCAAGGTCAGCCAAAGGGGAAGGATGAGGAATTTCAGCTCTGTCTGAATTCCTGCCAAACTCTATCTCTGTCTCAAGCTCGGAGGATTTCAGAGTGCTTTACGCTGAATATTCGGGGCAGATGTCAAGCTAACAGATGGCACAGGACAATGTATCCTCTCTACACATTCACATTAATATTACAGCACTCCCACACCTTTTGGATTTCCTCAACCTTTCCAGATGATTACTGGAAAGGTTTCTTTTAAAATTATTTTATAGATGACATATTTAAACTTGGAATTTTCTGAGTGTGGAAGTCACTGTTTTAAAATTCCCTGATATTTCCAGGTTTCTCATGACCCTGGGAATTTTGGTGCCATATACAGTAATAGATGCATTTCCATTGACAATTCAGGAAATAAATTGATTATCAAGATTCACAAGGTCCTAGAAATGTTGGGAAATTTCAAAATGGTCATTTCCACATCTGAAATGTCAAAGTTTAAATATGTCAAATATAATAAAAATAATAATAATAATAATAATATATAGAATGTATATTATAAAATAAGTGTGTGTATATATATATATATATATATATATATATATATATATATATATTACAACTGCAAATTGAGTAAATATCACGTGAGAAGGTATTGTCTGTTACTAGGCCACTGTGTACACATTTCGATATATGACCTTTAAGCAGTTATTAGAAAACATTTCATTATTTACCAACTGCGATGCAGATTCAGTGAAATGCTAAAAATGAAACGTGACCTGCCCTTAGCAAACGTTGGCACAATGACCTGTGTGTGTGTTTTATGTGAGCGGAGGGACATCTGATACCATCGGTATCAAATCACACAGCACTGACATTTGGCCTCGGTTTCCAAGAGACGTCACTTCTGACCAAGAGCACAGCTGTTGTTTCACACACTAAACCTAAAGCAACCTACATGAGTAACTGAGTTTTTATCAAGGATAGTTTATTCCAATTCTCATTCTTAAATCTTCAACCTCTAACCTACTACAATTTGTAACCTATAACCAATTTAAGCAAAATGAGTGGAAAATGAACAAATATTTAGGCCTAAATTTAAAATGTATGTATTTGAATTGCATAAAATTTCCATCCGTTTGGATCGCACAGTTTTAAGATAAACTGATAATCTAATGTGATGCATATTTGTCAGTCGAAATGAAACTGGTAATATTTCCATAATAGTTAGCTACTAATAAACTGAATGTGTTTTAAATACACAATAACCAGGTTTATAACCAGATCAAAAATTCCAGAGTTAGCCATATTTTAACCATGTGCATAAGCATGTTAAACAATTTTTACATTAAATATTTAAACAGACTTTAAACGTAAACTTTAAAGGTCCTGGAAATATCAGGGAATTTCCACAGCTGGAAAAGTCACATTAGGAAAAGTTGAAACATACATTTTTAATAATATGTAATATTATATAGCACAATAATAATAATACCATTATTATTATTGGGTCTTTAATGGTCATTTATAAACTTGAATTCTCTTATTTTGTCAATTTGAAGAATAAACTATTTGAATAAATGCATTTTGAAAATATGATTTTATGATTTAAATAGATGCAAATAGTTAATAATAAATTACAAAATAAACTTAATAAACTTTTTTGAGTGCAGAAATGTTTCTGTTTCATGTATGACTGACAAATGCATTGCATTAAGTTTATTATGGTTTAATAATAAAAAAGTGTGTAATTCAATACAATGCAATACAAATAAATTCTTCTTTGTTTTTGGAGTGTAGTGGGTAGGACAGAAAGGGCAACAGAATAAAGTGTGTCGACTATAATTCCCCTCACACAGTGCTCTAGCCCGGAGGCAGCATGTTAACTAGATGCAATGTCTGCCATTTGATAAGGTTTTTCCATAAATTATGAGCTCAGCGTCATTCCACTCACACCATATGCATCTTATTAGGTCTCAAATGAGTAACGAGGTGTTAATGCCACCAGAACAAATCCATAGCACACTAAAGATTAGACTAAAATCCACAGCAACAAAACTGGCCAGGTGTGTTTATATTAGCTTGCCACAGATTTATATTAGATTGCCACAGGCACAAATAAACCTTTACATTTATTCATTTAGCAGATGCTTTTATCCAAAGCAACTCAAATAATTTCATGTGTTGAGAAGTGGTGTGTTATTACTTTTGTGATCGGTAAGTTTTGCCTGGCCAAGCAAGCACCACTCATATCTAGTGCAGGATGCATTTATATCTACATTAACAATAATGATATTTTCTGTACAGATACAGAGCTTACAAACTTTGCTTTTTCCCCTAAACATGTCAGTCAAATTTCATTGCAGATGTTAACATTCCTGACGTCTCTTTCTCCCACATCAGCCATATACGTCTGCCTGCTTTTGAGGGTGAGGTGTTTACACTGATAATAATGAAACTGAAACAGGACACTGGAGACTGGGGGAGAAGACAGACCCTCACAGCACACGAGGGGAACCGCTTGCATTAGGACGGGGAAGAGCTTGCACTTCTCTCCTTTTTGCAGGAAATGGGCGAAACCTGGGCTGAAATAATTTCTCCGACATTTTGTGCTGTGAAGGAAGCGTCTCCTGATAGAAGAGGTCACTTGGCTTCCTGTTGTGCAGCAACAGTTTTTGTGTTTTTCAGCATGAAAAGAGCATGACAGGAAGGGTCAGGGGGTTTGGTAGTTATAACAGTGAAATACACTGCCAAGTTAGCAGGATTAGTATCACAAAAACATGTGATGGTCACGTCACCACAGAAATCAAAAGAAAAAAATATTATATATTATATAAATATTTTAATGACATATTTTTTTTTAGCGCAATTAAGCACAAAAAGCTCAAATTCTCACTATTGTAATTCCCTGCAATTCTCTTTAAATCAGGTTTAAGTTTAAAATATTGTAAGATAATGACTGTATAAGTATATTACTATTTCATAATTTTTGATTATATTTTACTATATAAATTCTATATATGTAATAACATTTTTGATTTACTTTATAAAGCATATATCACTTGTTTTGAATTACAAAATAATGCAAAAATCCACAGTAGATAAAACAAATTAACAGTAGATAGGTATAAGAAACAAATCTGAGTACAATATTGCTGTATATATATATATATATATATATATATATATATACGTAATAAAATTATATGATTTACTATGCAACTTTTGTTTAGTAATTAAGATTAAATGTGCATGACTGTTATGAAAATAATGCAAAAAAATCACTACATTAACAGTAGATAGGCAAAATAAAATATAAGAAAAGTTCTTTAAGAAAAAAAGACAATACAATTCACAAATAATTTTGTTTTGAATTACATAATGATAATTTTGGATGAATGAAAGTTCTGCAAAAATTCTCAGTAGATAAAAATGAACAGTAAATAGGCATATGAACAAAATAAGAAGTTTTTTCTTTCTTTTGATTTTTGGGTATAATATGACATGGCATATTCTTGACACGTTTAGTGAGATTTACCTTAATGTAGATTGTTGTATTTACTTATACCTGAGATATAAAGCACTTCAACACTGAAATCTTACATTAATGGACTAATCAATGGTTTTCTGTACAGGACATGTGTGTGATAAACTGCTATGTGCGGCGGCAGAGATAAACATTCCACACTTCAAACACACGGATGAAGGTAGCAGGAGGCTTATCTAGGATATGATAACAAATGGAACACATCAGGAACTAGTCAAAGAAGCTTCTGTGTAAAAACGCCCTTAAGGCATCAGGATTATTAGTTTAACTTCTATCCACCTGTTTAGTGAAAGAAAAACTGAAATTATTTGACAAAATCGAATGCTTCACTAAAATTTGAGTTTCTTTCACAAAAAACGACTGAATAAACATGTCAGATTTCCTCTTATTTCTAATGCTAGGATGCATCATTTAAGATAAATCTAAAGATTCATTTGCTCTGAGCACATATTTTGACATTTCGCTCATCCAGTGAAAACTTTTGGTCTCTTTTGTAGATTTAAAATAATCAAGTATTTTAATCTTTTGACTGAGATGTCACACAATAACAGTTATGAGAAACAACATTTTTAATTACTTGAAATAAATACTCCAGTACATGCATGATAAAAAATGAGGGCGTGGGCAAAGGGAAAAAACACAGCACATTAAAATATAATTGTAAGTCTGGTAAATAGTGTAAAACCTATGGCACACACTCACAGCAGCTTTTACTCGTTACAAATTCACACATGGAATACGAACATTATTATGCTGATGATTTCTACAAATCTCAATGACATCCATTCAGCTAAACACTGAGGTAAAGACTTTCAGTTTCATTTTAAGGCTTCTGTTGTAACGACCACTTTTGGCCATATTATATTCTCAACCGACACAGATTTTGCAAAAGTTGTCAGTTTTAGTAAAAGCTACTTCTTCCCCAATCACATCCAGTTTGAGAAAAACCTACCAATGTGAGCTTGAGTAAAGCCAACTGCCATGAAAAGTCAATTTAAATGTTTAATTACTATATTTAATCATACTACACTCTTAAAAATAAAGGTTCTTAATTGGCATTGATGGTTCCACAAATAATCTTTAACATCCACGGAGCCTTTCAAATGCAGAAAAGGTTCTTTAGATAATGGTTCTTTTAAGAACTGTTCTCTGCAAGGTTCTTTTTTGGAACCCAAAATGATTCTTCAATGGAATCGCCATGAAAACCCTTTAGGCTGATGATACACAGGGCAACTTTTTGAGCAATTTTGCTGGGCAATTTTTTTTGCAATGTTGCTTGGGCACTTTCCCATTGAGAATAGGTAACAAATTATCTGGATATTTTAGATCAGTCATGGGTCCTGTGTCTCACCTGGTTGCCCATTGATGGCAACATTGCTCAAAAAGTGGCCCCATGTATCATCAACCTTACGGAACCTTTATTTTTAAGAGCATATGTGGGGTTAAACCTGATTAGATTCTTTGGTACTTCAAAATAACGTGCCGGGGAGGAGTTTTAATTCACAGAATGAGAGTTAACTGGCGGTAAAGTTCTAGGTGAGGATCGTTCCCTTAGTGCCTGAGACAGGAGTGTGCATCCGTCCGAGACGGCGCATGCAGAGTTTCGCAGCCGCTCCCGATAGATGGGCATCTGGGAGCTGCTCTCGGGATGCTGGGAAATATCCCTGAGGCCCTGGGTCAGGAGCACACAGGCCGAAACCACGCTCATGGCGCCGCCCAGAACGGCCGTCTGCACCCCTTTGCCCTCAGGGGGGATGGTTGCGGCTTTGCCGAGGAACTGCGGCTCGGTGGCGAAACCCACCAAGGCGTGCACGGCCTGCACAAGCGGCCCGCTGAAGAGAACACAGCGGTTGCGGGTCAGATCGCTCGGGCAGGCCTTTAACTCGCGCACGCATGCCAAAAGAGCCGTGGCACTCGTGCTCATGCACTTGACGCTGGCTTTGAACTGCTCCTTGGCGAACTTGTCCTTGGATTTATCACTGGCCAGAGAGGAGGCATCCGTAAGCGTGGTGAGGCTCTTCAAGATGTTCTGCGAGACTTCTAGCAGGAGCTGCGGAGTCAGGTCGACCAGAGTCGTTAAGCGGAGAACATTGCACTTTTGCTCCACTTCTTGTCGGCATCGGGTGACTTTGTAGCGGTCAACCAGGCCAGAAACGGCAGCCTGGGAACCTGGGATCTCCACGGCCGCCAGGTAAGCGGCGTGCGCCGAATACTCGGTCAGCGAGACCACTAGGTCCCCCATCTCGACCAGTCGGTCCCCGACTTCCACAAACTTCCCCATGTTGAGCTGGCTCTGGATATCGTGAACGATGATCGACAGCTCCTTGGTTCGCGCGATCACCGTGTCGCGACATTTCTCGAACGTCTCCGCTACGGGCATCCCGTCGGCATTCACCACCGGCCTGGTCTCGCTGGACAGCAGGAGCAGCTCCGCCACCAGCTGCATTTTGCTCTTGCATGCGTCACAGATGGATGAAAGTCTTTTCCTTTGTTGCAAGCTTCCGCAAAGGATGTTGGTAGAAACCTCACTATCTGATTTTCCCGAGCCACTACTAGCCATAGTAGTGTGGTCGCGCTAATGTTCAAAATAAAGATCACAACGTACGTTCTCTTGTGCGAACATGTGATTTATGTCATTTTCTTCAGTGAAAAAAAAGATTCCCGCACCCTCTCAGGGAGAGTGAAACTGGCCAATAACGTCCTTCAGAAAAAGTCCACTCAACTTTGAAAACTCAAAATAATATGAAACTTCACTCAATGCACCAATAAGAGAAGTACTTTAGAAAAATATTTGGATTTTTTTTTTAATACAACGCGGGCAAAAAGAGCTGATGAGAGCTGTAATTAAATATCCCTTCAAATGAATTGCCCGATGTTTAAATAATCTGATTTTAGGTGTGCATAATAACGAACACAGAATAGAATTCACAACTACCTCCGAATAAGGTAGGCTACAGTCTGATCAGTTTCACAGGTTGTCAATGTCTCTCCAACAATGCAAAGAAACTAAAAACACTCTTTTCTACAAAAGGCTTCTGCAGTGCCATGTACAAGAAGATGCCCAGACAAAGGCAAAAGTGCAGGTTGACTTCCAGAATCTCTACTTTTGCTGTGTGTAATGCACATTACATGCATTTAAATACATGTCCTGCTGCAATGTGATGCTGCTGATGATATGCTGACCCGCCGACAGAAGCGGGAGACGCGCAGGCGTCCCGCCGCCACTGCACCATCATCCCAGGACACCTCGGAAACTCATAAAACGTTCCCGAACGACTTTCAGCCGTTTCTTTTTCGTACACAATCCAAGTTCTGCGGGCAAACTCAGTTCCTTATGCATATCTATTGTCCATACGCCCTCTCCAGCAGGAAAGCATCGGTTGTCCAGTGGCAGATTTTGCTTTTGCTTGCCATTCTTTAAACACACGGCTAAAAGTTTTAACGCGGTTTCCGCGACGATAACAAACTCCGTTCGCTATCGAGACTCTCGCGCGTCGGTTGTAGTCTCCCGCTACATCTTGCGTATCAGGAAGCGGCGGGAGGGTGTGGCTGAATAGCCTATTAGCTTCCCGCAAACTCTGTCGCTTTCATACCCTCCACAAACATTATTCCTGGTCAGCGAGACGAAATCCCTCCTTTTAAGTCTCCAGCCGCTCAAACGATACGCTTATTTTTCTGAGGTAACGTTAACGTCAGTCGCGCGAGAAGTCGCGTTCATTCCTCACCCAGTCATCGTTTCCCGAGGCCCCGATGTGAGACTCAACTACCGGTCTGTGGGCAAAAGTTACACCCAAAGAGAAATTCCAGAGAAGTTCCTTGTGTTCCCCCTTTTCGTTTGTTTAGTTGTGTATTGTTTTTGGTGTTTTGCCCCAGGTTTGCGCTTCCCTGTAAATCCAACAGGTTCTCTCGCGTGTGGGTATTTACTACTTTCACAATGTTCGCATTCAGAGCGGCATAGAGCGAATTATTGTTTAGTTTAGCGGGAACGCCGGCGGCATTATTATGTTTTTGTATTCTAAAGGTCGGTCTTCTCAACTAAAACGTTTTTTCTTCTTCTTCTTTCTTTCTGTCACATTTTGTGCTGTTTGAAGTATCATTATATTTACAATGAATATTATAAATATATATTTACACTGTATTTATATGCCTATTATATTTATATTAAATTATATATAATGAGAATAATTATATAAGAATTGATCATTGCAATTAAATGAATAAATAAATTAGTAAATTAATAAAAATAAATTGTGAATAAAAGGGTTCAATTGTGAGAAAATTAAAATGTATTGCTCCATTGTGTCGTTTGTTTAATTATTTATCATTTAAAGTAGCCTATATTTCATTAGGCTATATAAATAAAATATACAAATATTAAATAAATAACTGCATACATGAATTATAAATAAATAAATAAATTCAAGCTAAAAGTACAAAGAAAAAAAAACATTGCGCTCCATTGTATACATTATTTATTTATATTTATTTATAATTAATTTATATTGTTTTGTGCAAATATACATGCAATTATTTATCTATTATTCACCTTTATTTGTGTATTTATTCTTAATTTGTGTAGGTTTGGTGCTTAACAGGCATTTGAAATAACACAATCCAACAAAAAAATAATTTTGTTGTCAAATATTTATTTGATTAGCTTTCACTCGTCCTCTTTTGTATGGCACTGGAGGAGTTCACTTGTAAATAATGGAAGTATACATACTTGTGGCGAGGGGTCTTTATAACGCTAATGGAAATAATAGTTCAAAAATAAATAAATCACCCTACCGCGCTGATAAAAATATCAAACTGGCCTCAAAACAGCTGACTCATCTTGGGAAGGGAAATCGGGTTCACTGCTGCAAATACTATGACGTAAATGCAGTAGAGTACTTTTCATTGGACAAGAGACGTTGGGAGTGCGAAGGAGCCAATCAGAATCAACAGGGTGGGGCTGCTGCACTGAAAACATGGGAAGGGCTTTCAGCAACTTAAAGGGTCATATATGATGACAATCTAAATATTGCACTATTAAGACTTACAGACATACTATGAAGATTTCATATAAATCACTTAGACATATCTTTAACCCTTAACATTACATTCTACAATGATGCATTGTTCTACTAAACAACAGATGTTCTTCATATTCAATGCAGAGATCCCTGATGTACTTTGTTTGGTCTGATTCCTTATTAAATTCCAGCAGAATAAAGCTACTGGATTACACAAAGCATGTGTATGTAGTGTGTAGATGTGAACTGGGGGCTGAGGCTGTGAATACTGCATGTCAGTTGTACAGCTGCACAGGGCACTGTGCCATTGGGTGGGGTGTCCTGAGAGGAACCCGTTCTGATTCTGTTGAATGAGCCTCACACTTCATATGCGTCCCATGAACAAGCACTGTAGAGACCCAGCCTGTGCAGAGCTGGGAAAACATCAAGTAATTATATTATTATATTTTGTTTCCTTTTATTTGGTATCAAGGGAGTTTAGCTATAATGCATGCTCTTTTATTATGCATACATAAAAAAAATACAATAAAAAAATAAAAAGTTACACTCTCACTCTACAAAGTTTAAGTCTTTATAGCTTTGTTTTTAAATGTTAATTAATTGTATATAATTTAAAACAGTTTTCAAAAATAGTCATTTTAGTAGATGCTATTATTTTATTATATAACCTAAGTGTAATCTACTAATTATGCTGACCTCAAGATATGCATTAAAACTATTTCAAAGATGCACAAATAAAAAGATTTCAAATGTGATGTTTATTTTATTTTATCTCATTATTTACCATGACACTCATTAATATGTTTCTTCTTTTATACGTTCTTGTACTCAGGCTAATGCAAATAAAGTTTTTGAGGAGGGGGAAGGAAAAGTGTGAAATAATCACAAACATATATAATGTATTATTATATTATATATATAATATAATCTATAATATATTTTTCATTTGATGCATCATATTCATATTATTAATCTTCGTGTTTATTATCGTAATGCCATTATTTAATAGATTGTAATTTTGTTATATTCTTTTTGCAACAAATAAATGTTTAAAAACCCTTTCAACAGTCAGACACGTGATACGTCGACACGCCCCTTCCTTAAACCCATGACTAGCGGAAGCGGAACGGTTTCAACCAATCAGCGAGCTCCAAGTTTAAAGATGGCGTCACTCGTCAGCTGCAGGACTGTATCAGTATTGTTTTTTCTCATATTATTCATATCGGTTCATTGTACAGACACTAAAGCAAAGAAGAAGAAAGACATAAGGGATTATAATGATGCGGATATGGCCAGACTTCTGGAGGAGTGGGAGGTATGAACGAACTAACGAACAAACTGCTGCAATCATTCAGTCATGTGCCTCTCACCATAAAATACCATGGTAACCGCCGAAATACTGTCGTGGCTACTGCAAAATCATAATAAACGGATATGGGATCTCGTTCAAACGAGTTTTCAGAATAAATGTTGTGATTTAGTTTATTTTTTGATGCGTCTGGATGTTAATGTGAACTCGACGCTTTATTTGTAGCAACAGTAACTGTCATAACTAGTATTTTCACGAAAACGGTTCTTACTATGATAACATAAAGTGTTATCAACTTTTCTTATAGTTATTTTTTAGTTATTTATGTGCACATTAAAAAAATAAGCTTTTCACAATGTCAAATGACTTATTATTGTATTACATTGTCTTACACTTATCTTGCATGAGTATTGCATACAATATACAGATGTTACAGATAGATAAATAGATAGACAGACGAGACAGTCAGACACTTATGTGGGAATGAAACGGGATGTGATTGGTGGATATCTAGCAAAGTTTTATAAGGACACTCCTTGAGTCAAAGGTTGGCTTTGAAAGAACACGGTTCACAGAAATTAGCCAGATCGTGTCACAGTCATTTGAAAAGTATTAAAGCATACAGAGATGATGTAAAAGTTAAAGCTATTGAAATATTACCTGCATATATTTGCATTTAGAATCGACGCTGAACGATGCATTAAAGTTTGAAAATAATTAATATTATAAGTAAGCCTATAAAATGTTTACAGTTTAAGGTTTTAAATGGTAAACATTAAATATTTAAAGTTTGATAATGAATAATATAAAATGTAAGGGTTTGAAGTATAAATATAAAATACTGAATGTTTAAATTTGAAAATAAATCAAATTCATTAAAAATAAAAATATTGTTATTGCATTTTTCCTTCTTGGATGACATCCAACAGCAGGGCTGTGCTTTACATTCAGTAAGATGAAAATATATAGTTTATATTGCCCAGTCCTGTCTACTAGTAATGTAAGTTTTGGCATTACATCTTGAAAATATATTTTCTTTCTTCAGTGATTGACATCTTTTTATTTATGACAGAAAGATGATGAGATCGAGGAGGGTGATTTACCCGAGCACAAGCGGTCTCCTCCACCCATCGACTTCTCTAAAATAGACGCATCCAAACCAGAGGAGCTCCTGAAGATGTCTAAGAAGGGAAGGACCCTGATGGTGTTTGCCACCGTGTCAGGAAACCCCACAGAGAAGGAGACGGAGGAGGTCACCAGCCTGTGGCAGGGAAGCCTCTTCAATGCCAACTTTGATGTTCAGAGGTAGCAACCATATTACTATGCAGATGTTTGATAAAGATATCGAACTACACAGTCAAAGCATTTAGATTATAGGATCATACCTGCGTGACGTGTAGATCCAGATCATCACAGAATGTCAGATAGAGCTTGTTCATTGCCAACTGGACCAAAATTTTCCAAAACAGTTTCAAATCTGTTTTGTCTCTCATCCAAGTGGCTACAGCAGTAGGACGATAGTCACCTTAATTTCTGTAGCGCTGTATACAACACATATTGTTTCAAAGTACTGTAATACACAGGTAAATAACAATTAATGATGCAAACTTCAAATATGAGACAAATTCAAATTCTGCTGTAAAGCAGCTCTGAAAAAACAATAGTGGCATTATTCAGCTCCGGTCAGTTCAGTGTTGATTTAGTTCAGTAAAACTGTACAAACCATTTGAACATAAAGCCTTGGACAGTTTTGTTTAGAAAGTTGATTTTAATGAACTGATTCAACATAATTCACAGATTGATTTGAATTATTACTCAGTTGTGCTTCTGGAATCACAACGCTGCATTTCATGTCTTCTTTTTGTAGTGCAGTAACTATACTGCAACTCTTAATATGTTTACAATTAGTCTTATTTACTTGTTTTCCTGTTAAAATATCTAAAAAGTCAAGAGACACATTTACTTAAGAAGCTGCACTGATTGTTTTTTCCCCACACAGAATCAGTCTTTAATATACAGGTGCATCTCAATAAATTAGAATGTTGTGAAAAAGTTCATTTTTTCTTGTAAGTTATTTCAAAAAGTGAAACTTTCATATATTTTAGATTCATTGCATGTAAAGTAAAACATTTCAAACGTTTTTTTGTTTTTTTTAATTTTGATGATTAGAGCTTACAGCTCATGAAAGTCAAAAATCAGTATCTCAAAATATTAGAATATTTACATTTGAGTTTCAATTAATGACCATCCATACAGTATAAATTCTGGGTATCTCTTGTTCTTTGAAACCACAATAATGGAGAAGACTGCTGACTTGGCAATGATCCAGAAGATGAACATTGACACCCTCCACAAAGAGGGTAAGTCACAGAGGGTCATTACTGAAAGGTGTGGCTGTTTACAGAGTGCTGTATCAAAGCATATTAAATGCAAAGTTGACTGGAAGGAAGAATTTGGGTAGGAAAAGGTGCACAATAGAGCTGTCGCGATTTGTCGATTTTAGTCGACTAGTCGATTTTGAAAAATCATCGACTTCATTTTGCTCGCGTCGACTAACCGGCAAAATACCGGAAGTGCCGCATTTCACAGACCAGAATCCATAAAACACATTATTAGACTATTTCCCAAGGCTGCATGATATTAAACCCATTTAAAAATCATAATTAAGAATAATTGTGAATTCCCAAAGCTATGATTTAATTAAATAATTATATGCGATGCAGTTCTAACACAGTATATGCGCTTTAATTATGTAAATGCGTGTAGGTGAAGTACGTGCGTCTCACAGCGGCTCCGTTCACAGTAGTTCCACAGAAACTTATCATTTACATGTGGAGCGTCTCAAACTCCATCTCTGCATGTTATTGTGAGTTTGGGTTTATTATAACGTTCATCTGGGAACGCAACGTGCGCCATTTCATCAGATTTGTAAGGTAAATCATTTATAAACCTATGCAAACACAGGAGAATACATCGCGATTTCAAAATAAAAGCTCAAACCCTCACTCTGAGTTTACACGTTTTGATGTCCACATATTCATTTAATTACAGTGACTATAGCATTTCTGTCCTAAAGAAATGACCAAATATTAAAGATTAAGTGGACATTTGAATTAAATGGTGCTTGTTCAACATTAAACAAGGATTAGATCGCGCAGTAATGTGAAAAATAATAATCAGGCCATCGTCGCCCCCTGCAGGCCTTTGTTGTAATGCGTCATGTACATTAGCTCTATTGTTTATAATACATTATGTATTTTAACAGTTTTGTTCAATAAAACCATATGATTTCTTGCTTTTGATACTTTTTGAACTAATTATTATTGCATCATTGCTATTATATATGTATTTTAAGTCATTTTAAAAGCTATTGTTCACTTACATCTATTTTTATTACCACAAAAACATTATTATAATTATAGGGCCCTATGAAATCCGTTTTATTTCCAAATTCATTTTTTTCCATTTTAATTTTTCTATACTCTGTTTTAATGGTTAAATTATATTTTATTATTCAAAAAGCCTCTCTAATTAATTGAGTTTTACAGTTTTATCTGTACCAAATTCTGTTTTCCATTATTTTCTGGATTCCATTTTAATGGTTCAATTAACATTCCATTTTGATTTTAATAATCAAAAGCATCTCCAATTATTTTTTAATTTTTTTCAGAAATACTGCACATTTGCATTTTTCTCCTAAATAAATTCTGATAAATAATATTTCTGGTAAATGCTCCTTTATTTAAAATACTGATTATAATTTTATTATTAGACTAGAACACGTGGATATGTTGTCTTTCTTACACTATAATACTGAACTGATTTCAGTGATGTGGACTGAGATGAGATGGACACTTGCTTCTTGCGCTCTATGTTGCACTTTACTTTTGCTTTAAAAAAGGATTTCATAGAAATTTGGATTTAATTTGGTTTAATAAAATATTCTTAAGTAATTTTTTTTGTTGTTGTGGGAAATTGATCGTTTAGATTAACCGATTAATCGATAAATTAGTCGATAGATTAATCGAAATAAAAATAGTCGTTAGTGGCAGCCCTAGTGCACAAGCAACAGGGATGACCGCAAGCTTGAGAATACAGTCAAGCAAAGCTGATTCAAACACTTCTGAGAGCTTCACAAGGAGTGGACTGAAGCTGGAGTCAGTGCATCAAGAGTCACCACGCTCAGACGTCTTCAGGAAAAGGGCTACCAAGCCACTTCTGAACCAGAGACAACGTCAGAAGCATCTTACCTGGGCTGTGGAGAAAAAGAACTGGACTGTTGCTCAGCGGTCCAAAGTCCTCTTTTCAGATGAAAGTAAATTTTGCATTTCATTTGGAAATCAAGGTCCCAGAGTCTGGAGGAAGAGTGGAGAGGCACAGAATCCATGTTGCTTGAAGTCCAGTGTGAAGTTTCCACAGTCAGTGATGATTTGGGCTGCCATGTCATCTGCTGGTGTTGGACCACTGTGTTTTCTGAAGTCCACAGTCAACGCAGCCATCTACCAGGAAATTTTAGAGCACTTCATGCTTCCTTCTGCTGATAAGCTTTATGGAGATGCTGATTTCATTTTCCAGCAGGACTTGGCACCTGCCCACACTGCCAAAGGTACCAAAAGCTGGTTCAATGACCATGGTGTTACTGTGCTTGATTGGCCTGCAAACTCGCCTGACCTGAACCCCATAGAGAATCTATGGGGTATTGTCAAGAGGAAGATGAGAGACACCAGACCCAACAATGCAGATGACCTGAAGGCCACCGTCAAAGAAACCTGGGCTTCCATACCACCTCAGCAGTGCCACAAACTGATCACCTCCATGCCACGCCGAATTGAGGCAGTAATTAAAGCAAACGGAGCCCCTACCAAGTATTGAGTACATATACAGTAAATGAACATACTTTCCAGAAGGCCAACAATTCACTAAAAATGTTTTTTTATTATTGGTCTTATGAAGTATTCTA